>VZTB01005872.1:80600-111542 GCA_013397245.1 Thryothorus ludovicianus | reverse complement strand
GCAATATATTACTATTAGTTTTTCATTCCAGATACTTGCTTAGCCTTCATCACCACAATATGTAATTACCTAATTTATCTCTAATTTATTTCCCACATATGGTTTCACCAGGGTAGATCAAATTAATCTTGGTTATTTAATGTCATTTGGCAGTCTTTATTCCCTCCTACTGAGCCTGTATTATATATACAAGGACAGTGAATTACTTTGTTTCTGGGCTATTGTTTTACCTGCTTCTTTACCAGTTTCTGAGAGAAAAAGTAGAATTGTGTAATATTTCAAATCTAAAAAATAGTTTTATTTTAATTAGCAATGTCTTGTACTCTGTCTGTCTGAACCTATGGATAAAATTTCCCGTTTTTCTGTCATTCTTATTTCTGTTTGTCCGTATGTCACATTGGCATTATCTTTAGGGCATCTGTAAGCAACTATTTTATATGAATTCTTTACATTTTTATTTTAGTAGAATTTCTGTCCAAGTGACTACCACAGGCTATCCTTACAGAATTTTTTTTTAGCACTCATACATAATCCTGGACAGTGAGCTCCTGGCAAAATGCAGAAACCACGTGAACCTAATGGAATCAGAGACAGCGGAGCATACTTGTGTGTCCTCACATGCACAACCAGTGTTCTTAGCTTTCCTGGAAGCCCCAAGTCAAAATAACTCAATATGCTAAGGAAAAGAACAAAAGAGAGTTGGTTGAATATAAATATGGCTTGTATCTAGGAAGCCTGAGAGGCTCACTTGGTCCTAGCTAATATAACAAATATGTTTTCTGAATGGCCAGGCTAGCTGTTTTCTTCCCTGACAATTACGCCCAAACTGCAGGACTCGAAGCAAAAGTATTTGTATGCATGCTTCTGTCTTGCTGGCAAGGCTGAACTCTTAAAATATGTTTCTACCCAGTACATGATGAATTATTCTGCAGACCAATTCTGTTGTTTATAGGTTGCTGTAGGCCACTCATGAAGTCATGAGCATGGTCATTCAAATACAGAACACTTATAAATTCTGGCTTTAAAGAATACATATAAAATTCTTGCCATGAAACTCTAGCTTGAATCACCCAACCTGAATAATAATCTCTGTGCCAGATGTTGTGGAATAAGTTGGGGATTTTTTATGCAAGCAGAGGAAAGTTATTGTATCTGACTTTTCTTGTGGCCACTGATGTTCTTGAAATATTGTTCCCATAACAAAAGAAATGATGGCGATTTCTGTATCTAGGAAAATTCTTAATTGTAGTTTAAAGAAATAGCATGTGGTGGAAATTGTGATCTCTTGTTGTGGAAGATGACAAAGTTTTGAACTGCTCATGTCTGCATCATTTAATGCAATTAGATCTTCAAAATTCTGGAAGATTTTTGTTTGTTATTTTAATTTTAAATGCTATAAATATATGATCTTCAGTTCTAAAATATTGAGTGTTTTGTTTAGCCCACACTGATTACTTATGAGTAATAATGCCCTGATAAGAATAGAAGTCCTGGCAAACTCTTGATTAAAGTAGGATGAGAATCATACCTATTAAACAGCTATAAACTCCTACTTAAAGGAGGAGTCCTCTGCATGTGACTGTGATGCCTCTAAGAGCAGTGAGATGCTGAGGTGTCTTGTACCTGGGCAGGAGTGGGTGCTGTGAATTTAAAAAGGACCTGCTCCATGGAAGTGCAACACTTGGAGAGAAAATTTAAATCATATTTATCAAAGCCTCTATAAATAGACTTGGATTTAGGCTTGGCCTGCAAATGAATTGTGAATTAAATTTTATTCTAATGTGGATAAAATGTTTTTTTTTGTCTGATGTGGAGTCAGTTCTAATTTCAAATCCAGCTTTAACAAACCTTTTCATCCCATTATTTCTAGCCACCTTTTGAATAATTACATCTTTCCTACAGAATAAGGAACACTTACACAGCAAGAACAGAGATGGAAGCAAGTAAACAGGCCATCCAGAAAGTACCTATGCAGCTCTCGCAGCAGGATCTCAATAATGGTATTTGAATTCAGTGATTGAAGTAGTGAAATCTCCTAGCAAGGAAGTATATGCACTTAGTGATTCACTTTTAAAAATCCATTTGTAATAAATTATTTCATGGCATTCCATTAATTATTTATGATACCAAATGGTCATTCAACATTCTGACTCATGACTTGATCTACTTACATAAACAGAACTATTCACTGCATGGCTTTCAAAGGTGCTAGGCATTTTTACTTTACTCAAAACTAGTTTAAAATGTCATTCAAACTGCAATCAGAGGCCAAAATTGATTAGCTGTGCTAAAATCTAAGCCATAACTTGTAACTGTGGCATTGAAAGCTTTGCTATATAATTTATCTGCACCTATATAAGAGACACTGTTCAGAATAAGCTTGTTTTAAAAAAGTACATAAATATTTTCATACACTTCTGAGAGTTTTTTTTTTTCTTATTTTCTTTAAACATATATACTTGATTTAAATTCTGTACCATGAATAAAATATAAAACAATACATCAATAACAACTCTGTACTGCTAGTTTAACTAGTGAGTTGCATCTCAGATATTTATCTCCTCTTGGGAATTAAGCTATGGAGAGCTACCAGGACAGTCTTTTGCAGTAGGTGATAAACCCTCCAGTAAGTTGTGGTCTGTTTTGAGGAAATTGTGCATTCAGAATAGAAATGAACCTGCTTGCAAAACTCGAGTGTATACTGGGATAGACAGCTTTGAGGTGAAGAAATCCTATTTTTTCATTATGTAGAAAGCTAGCTGGCATCATTAGAGTCTTCAAATATGACATTGACAATTGAGATGAGCATCTGGTAGCATTTGATAATGGTCTACCACTGGAAATAAGGTAATAAATTTTCCCATAATGGTTCACTGCCAACAGTGCTCATTTATGAGTGAAACAAGATGACCATTTATTTTCCCAGTTGGGCAATGTTGCAGATTTGTGTTCTGTTCCTTTTGGTGAAGATCTGAAAGGGCTGTTAAAGATGTATTATTGCAAACTAAGTGCATTGCTTTCAAATGCTCTCTGTGACAATTCTTTGTTATAATTATGTTTTAATGTCAAACACTTTGCAGATATATTCATGAAGGAATATATCTGAATGTGCAGAATCCAACTCTTTCCTCCTTGCTACAAATACATGCTTTCCACATTCAAAGAGTAAAAGCATAAATTTTCTCTTGTAGGCTGGAGGAAATCTGTGAATTGTGCTATTTTAACAATGCAAAAATCAGCTTAAAGCTGATTCATATGCACTTAAAACAGCCTTTGTTTCTGCCACCTCTGAAACAGAAAATGCTTTGGGGCCTGGATTCACAACCAAGCTTATCCAAGGGAATTTTTCTTACTTGCTGAAGTATGCGCATTTAGGAAGTGTTCTTAATTATGAATCCAATGTTGGTTTTTTGTTTTGCTTTCATTAGCTGTTGTGTGTTTCTGGGTATAGCAGAAATTCTGCATTGTTTGGGCAAATATCTAATATTAGTCTAGTCTGGGATTCTGTGCCTTTAGACTTCTGGTATAACTGCTGGAGAATAGAGGCACTCTTCTACACTTCAGGAGTAGCTGGGTTAGCACTCAGCCTCCTTATGTTGTCATAAGATTATGACAGCTTTGTTAAAAGCTTTCTCCTCTTGTCTCATTGCTAGTGTGTCGAGAGGAGAAGCTAGGTAACTCCAGCTCTCTGTAAAAACATCTGTGCTGAAGCGCCAGCCAGGACTGAGACAGTGTGTCAAAAAAGACTAGCAAGCAGCACCCGTTTGTCAGTGTAGTAGTCTGGAGTTGATGATTTAGAAGATCACTTCTGCTGTACTTTTCTTGTTAAGATGCTGAGCAGACATCTGGGGACGTTTTATGCTCACTGAGAGTGTAACATACTTTGCTGAACAAAGTAACAGTGTATGCTGCTCCTGCTTTTTCAGTTAAAAAGGTCTTTTTCTGTTTTTTAAGCCTTTGTATGTGGGGAGGGTGAAGGGTGAAGGACAGTAAGCTTGTTCATGATAAATGAGTTGCTGCAGCAAAAGGCATTGTATTGCTTACTCTGTGTACTTGTCGTTAAGGAGAAATACAGTTGTAACAGCATTTCTGTTTCTACATTACATGCATTTAAGTGCCTGTCCACTAAGGACGTCTGCTTCCACTGATTCAAGTAGGAAAGTTGGCATATTATTCCCCAGTGCACTAAACTCTATGTTGGCTTCTATTAAATGCTGCCAGACAGGCAGAACAATATTTGAAACAGGACTGTTTGAACTGAAATGTAATTGGAGTCATTTAAAGTCTTATTACAATGAAATCTGACTTCCTCCTTGTAATTTGACTTGTAGAAACCTCTCAAAAAAACATTACCTTTTGCCACAGGCTGTAAATTTAAATTCTGCACTAGGTAAGCATAATGAGAAAAGAAAGTTCTGACATGGCTGGAGATCATATCAGGTCTGGCTTGATTAATTATTTCCACACGATCAATCAGCACCTTATTTAGATAACTGGAGGCGCTCACTAGTTAATTTGTGAGAGTAGAACAATGAGGGCAAGCATTTATATGGTCAGTCAATACTCCAATTAGTGTTAGAAAGTCAAATGCAGGCTAAAATAGCTAGTAGAAGAAAAGGGACTGAAATAACATAGCCGCTTCTCTGGTCTTAGACTTTCTCTGATTGCACTGCAGTGACTCCACTCACGCTCTCCAAAAGTATTTGCCTAATCTTTCTAATCATCTACTTCATTAAAAAAAATATATATACATACATAAAAGTTTTTATATACTTTTAAAACTAGTTAAATAAGTATGAGCTGAGCTTTCATATAACAATCCTCAAATTATCAGCTGTATAGCTGCTCGTTCTTCTTATACCTTACAGGAGCTACTTTCACTTGCAAAACAGACACTAGTTCTGGGAAATAAAGAACTGCAAAATGTTGCAAGGCAGAAGTCATAGAAAGGATTGATTACTGTTCCATGTACTGCCTGCTGCAGGGATTAATTTGTGGTGGCCAAATCTGAAGATTGACTTCTGCATTCGGAATAAACTCTCTGGCCACAATGTCATGGGATAACCTGGCAAAGGTTTATGACAAACATTCTCCAAAATTGCATTGCTGTTGTTCCCCATAGCATCAAAGCACTGGCAAATGCCTATATATGAGAAAAAAAGAAATAATCATTTTAGATTACATTATGTTTCTTCGCCTTCTGCTTGCAAAAGGAAAGAAGCCAAATTCACAATCTGACATTTCAGTTAAACCGTTTTTATCAACATAAGACTAATTTTAACAGAATCTTTTATATGGGAAAAAATAGTTTAGAAAACTAATGTTTTTAAAAGAAAAATTTTGAAATTCTAAAATATTTAAACATACATAGCATCAGTTAACCAATTCATTCTGTCATAAAAGTATCAATGAAGTAACTGTATTATGGGGTTTTTTTATATTAAGGAAGAAATTTTGGAAGGAGAATTTTGGCCTTTTGTCTGATGAAAGAAAAAGGCAGTCTTTTTGCATGCACATTTATTTGGTGAGAATATCATTACTTTTCTTAGACTTTTTTAGAAGTTAGAGCACTAACATAATCTATTGCTTTTATATTTGATATCTCTTTTTATGCTTAAAATCATAGTTTCTCCATAACATCAGGCAAAGGTTAACTGAAATGGAAAGCCATGACAAAATTCACTAGCACAGTTGCAATTGTTAGGTTCTGCAGAAATGTAAGTACAAGGATCATATGGAAAAAAGAAAAGGTTGTGTTATCTCAAAAGCCCTCAGTTAATCAACTCAAAGTGAATCTGAGGCACCTCGTTGTTAGACTATTGAATTGACTTCCACAGAAATTACTTTTACCAGCCTTTCAGGGAGAAAGATAATTTACAGGTATACGTCTAACCATATAAACAAAAAGTATTTGTATACTTCTGTACCATGAAAAATAAGTTGGTTTATTACTTTCTCGGTACTGCTTCCCCACAGAAGTTCTCTCAATTTCTTGGAAGATTTTTAAATCAGTTGCAAAATAAAATCTCCAGCAAGCTGCATGTAGGTGATCTAAGATAAAATCTAGTTTACAAATCCTTAGTATTATATGAACTTATTGGGCATAAGTTAAGTAGATGATAGGTGGGAATTATTTTGATATTTTTAACATAGGAGTAATTATTCTAAATTGTAAGTGCAACAAATGTGGCAAGAAATGATTACTCTGCTCACTTAGGTTAAACCAAATCAAAGTTGTTTATCAATTTTTGAATTGTGTAATTAATAAGCCAGTTGGATAAGCTATATATTTGGCATCAATACCAGCAATAAAGCAGATAAAGCATGCTAGTCTTCACGTACAAAATGTGAGTGTACACTTATGCATCTCTAAGTGCCCTCCAATAACTCCAGGAGGCTTTAACTGCAGACACACAACTATGTGCTTATGTGCACATGCAAACTTGTGTCTGCTGGGGTTGCAAGTGTGCTGGCTTTGTGTGTGACCTGCACCTGTGCTTCCCCCTACAACCCACAGCGGGTGCAAAAGGTCCACTGGGCTCCCACGGGTGGTCCAAGGTGCGGTCGCCAGCATGTGGCCACCTTGTCATGCTGTGCCACATCTGGAGCACAGCTGCCTGTGCTGCCAAATGAGGCAGAGACCCAATAGACCCAGAAGGAGGTCAGGAGAGTGTTGAGATGACTTGAGGCAGTATCACGCTGCAGTTGAAGTGCTGCTCTGTTACTTCTCTGTTCTGAGATGTCTCCCTCATCACAAAATGTCACTCCTCTTTATTCTTCCAGTCAAAATTATTCTTTCTCATAAGTCCCTTGCAATTATCTGATTACTGTTTAATCTAAGTGATAGCAATTTCATGCAAAGCTTGTCATTGGTAATTTCCTCTTTAGGGGTCTCTGATTTGGGGCAACATTGTCTCAGAATAGTATTTTCCATTTACACACACTGTTGAAACTCACTCTCCTATCCATTGCTAGAATCTGTTGTTATCCTGAGCATGTTAAAAAGAGGAATCTTTGCAGATTCCTCTATGGCAAGTTGTCTAACAAGGTTTAAGGATAAGATCTTCCAAAGAAAGTAGAGGAATCTTAGGGAAGGGAATGTGTTAATAACTGTATTTGGTCTTATGCACTAATTATCTTTGGTCTATTAGCATGATTATATCTTGAGAAAGAAGCATATGCAAGAGAATTTAGTTAAGCTTCCTCTGACAAAGTAAAAAAAAAAAAAATTACAAGATAAAAGATAGTTAAAGAGGCATGGCAAAATAAAAAAAGGTGATTGTGTCTTTTACTGTGTATTGTCTGAATCCTCTCCAGTCTGATTCTTTTCCAGAAATTCCTGCAGAAACTATAGAAGTGGTAGTGTATGCCCTTTGCACATGGCTGTGAGCCAAGCCATAGGATTTTGTTATAATTCTCCTTTCCTACACCTCTTACCATATTGAATTTGTCCTTGGAATGGACGACATCATTAGGAGTGAAGACTTAATTATAGCCACTTAGAGACAATTTAAGAACTGTTGTTTAATTTACTGCAATTTTAAAGTGGAAGCTAGATGGTAGTTTGGAACTTCAGCAGTTTTAAAACACTGACACATAAGACACTTAGTCAAAGGTTTGTGTAGCACAAATTCATTCTCAAGGAGAAGTGAAAGCAATAAGGACTCTCAGTATAATTTTTGCTAAAGCACCAGTGTATGTACCAAGGAGTAATCTGACCAAATCTTTTCAATTTAGTGGATTTTTATAGTTGTTTTAACAAGTCATTTTGATTGGGTTCTATCTTGCCTAGCTTTAGGTATTTACAGTATGTACATCTGCATTGCAGATGGTTAACCTTTAAGATAAAGACGACCATTTTTGAGTACAACACATTTGCCTATTTTGACTTGCTTCTTTAGGTAGAAATTAGTCCTACGCTAGATAAACTTGTTTTTCGTTCATTACCAAAGGTACCCGGGGTGATTACCTCACATGTGGCTATTTAGTTTTCTTATAATTAATTCCATTCCAGTTGCCTTATAAACCATAAAACTTTTGCTTCTATTCAAAATGCACGTGTATGAAGTTTTTGATAGATTTGGGTTTTTATATCTGACAGTATCTAATTTAATCTTATTACTTCACCGTCTGTAATTCTGGGCTCTCTTTTCTAGTCCTTATACATGTGAATTTGAAAATAAATATTGTCTGACATACTCCTGAAAACATGATAAACTCATGATAACTCTGTTAGCCTATGACAATTTTATATCCAGATTGAAGAGAATTATATTAGTGTGGTTATTTTTAAAAATTGTTGTTGTTTTCATTGGTTTTCTCTTTATAAGGACATCCTGGCTGGGCAGTCAAATATCATCAGGGATTTTGATTACTTGGTCAGTAACTCAAATACATAAGTTCTTAATTTCCCTTTAAGTACAAAGGGTAGGGTGGAATAAGACAATGTCCTTAGTAAGATTTCCAGACTGCAGTTGGGTGAGGATGTGTTTGTTCATTTGAAATTAGTGAATAATACTTAGCAGTTTTAGGAATATTGTCCCTATAAATGGATGATTTCAAATTCTAAAATATTTTAATATTTTGAGCACAGTGTAAAAAAATAAAATAAAATCCTTGTAGATTGGAAATGAGGAGTTGAATTTTAACTAACACACACAATGCCTTCTGCAGGTAATATTGGCTGATAAATGTGTTTTAATTTTTTTTTCATATTTCACATAATTTGCTCATTCAGTCATTTATTCCTACAAAGAAAAAAAATTACATATCTGTTTTGAAGAAATACATTTTTTAAAGCTGACCTTGCATTAGATTGTTGGTTTCTGTAAGTCAATGCTACTGATGGTTTGGCACTGCTAGAGATTTGGTTTCGAGTTTCCCCCAGTAGCAGACTAGCACAGAAATGGCCTTCCTTGCCTTTCTGAAAGCTTCTATGTGAGCATGCCAGATAAGAAAGTAGGTAAAATCAGATCCTGAGACGCATGAAAGAAAATGTTATAATGCAATTACAGAATTGTTTCCAATTGGTTTATTTGTTTCAGTATATTTTTTATAACAAGACATTGCACTATCTCTGGGTTGCAAGGTTAGATTCAGCCTGGAAATTAATAAGGTGGGGGGATATGGACCTCTTTTCATGCTTTACCTCAGATTAAATGACAAAAACCTATATTTCATGGCTTTACATTGCATTTTAGCTTGTCTATGTTTTTTTGCAATTGACGTACTGAGATCCTAGACAACACTACCTGCTGGAATTCTGGAAAGTCTAACATTGGAAGTTCAGAAGAAATAGAGTTCTGTAGTATGGCTGTGTGCTACCTCTGTAGCTGAGGAGAGGAGTGTGAATGGGGAACAAAATGTTGTTATCCTTCTTCAGTAAATTTGCTGTCTCTGCCCTGCTTAGCATAACGCTGACATATAATAAAGATTAAATGAAGTTAGTGGCTACTTTAAGAAAGGTATTTTAACTTTATTGTGATCTGCTCAATATTTGGCTGGTGAGAGTGTTCAGAGAACCTTTGCAAATGTTCCTTAATGACCCCTACAAGAAAGTAATAACTATACACATAATGTTGTTATGAAAACTAAAATAGTCCTCAACCATACTATTTTCTCCCTTGTACTTGAAAATCATCTTTCAACAGCAACAATATTGACGATAGAAAGATGTTTTATATTAAAGGATACTGAAGAAAATCATCATTTCCCTTACCAGTGAATGTATTTTTTCTTTTGTGTATAAAAACACACAACTCTCATAATCCTCAATGCTTTCAATTATTTTTAATTTTGACATAATATTAACTGGTGAATGTTATCAGTTTCAATGTATTTCAATACATCTTTTCTTTCTGAATTTCAGTTCATAACTCTTTATGCATACAACTGAAATTAATTTTAAACTCTGCCTTAGCAGAAGCCCATATTTAATGAGCTTCTATAATATGCCCAGACTGTTTACACAAGAAAAATATTTTTTTTTCATTTGATGTAGAAATGGATAAAGGAAAATCAACAAGATCTAAACACGTTTAAAAAATATGGGATTTTAAGATAAAATCTTAGATTATTTATATTATTTCTTAGCAAGATTTCTGAAGCATGGAAACATATAACCCAGTGTTAACTACATGACATTCCTCAGATAGTTAGATAAGTTGTTTTTTTTCCCCCCAGGCGTTTCCATTTCTGCAGAATCTATAAACTTTTGAAAATATTTTTTTTTCTTCCCTTGCCCCAAAAAGAAAGTAACAGAATTTTATTTTATTCCTCAAAATTAGACTTGGAGTCAGTTAATTGCAAGTGATTGTGCCTTCACAATTATTTTTCATTTCTATTCTGCTTTGCCCTGGGGTGTTTTTAGATAAAAGTTCTGTTTATGAGCAAATTAGTTGTCATTGCTTCTTTGTTGTCAGGTAATCTTTCATTGATGCTGGAAACCTAAGCACGTACATGATCAGATTTCTTTAATTTAGAAGCTCTATCATAAATAGTTTTAGTACATGCTAAAATACTTGGAAGTAGTACTTTGTTGCTGACAAGGTTTTTTTGTCATCTATAAAGAGCTTAAAAATTATAACTGAACTGTCAGCCTCTCTTTTAATAGCTAGAACTTCTAGGAAGTAATTTTTAATAGCTAGAAAAATTGCAAACTTCCTTTTAAGTATAAGTCGTGAAGAGAACTAGGACCCTGCTTCAATATCCCTGTGTATATACATCTGATAAAGTCTTCTCTCTTAAACTAATTTGATAGGTGAGAATAAGTTTTTTCACTATGTAACCCTAAAGTGGTCACAATAGCTTACACATGGTCATGGTTGCTGTGTTATATTAAGAGTTAAGGAAGAATGTGTGAGCAAATTTAATTTTTTTTTTTTTCCCATTTGTGTATAGTCACGGTGGTATCTGCTGAAGGTCACGACACTAAGGGCTGCAGATAATGGTATCTTGGATCACTGCATGAAGTATGCTTATGGATTTTCAAGTACTCTTAGTTTTTGAGAAGGGATTAATTTTTTTAAAATGTCAAGATATGAGCACATGGAGCCTGGACAGTAAGAGTCCAGCTACAGGTGATGTCAAACCACTTGTGCAGTTCACATGATACATGGTTTGTCTGCATGCATGCTAGTAATATTATTTTACTAAGCAAACGGTATAAGATTATCTCTGCATATTTGGCAGTGATTATGTATAGATAGGAGAAACTTTTTTACTCTGAAGGTAGTCAAGCACAGGAACAGTGTCCCTGGAGGTCTCTGAAGTCTCCATCCCTAGAGGTTCTCATGTCTGGAAAAAGCCCTGAGCCATCTTTGCTAATCTTAAGGGTGATGCTACTTTGAGCACACAGGGATCAGAGACCTCCTGGGATTTTCTCCCAACTTAAACTCTTTGCCTTCTCCATTTTCTTGAGCAGCAGCTATGTCGTGCCCAGAACCTATTTCCTACCATGTGTTAAATGTCCGGAGTAGTTCTGGTTACTACAGGCAAAATAAATTTTATCTGCTAATATTGAAATATCTGATCAAAAGGGAATATTTGCCAGCTCAAGTATGTTGTCAGTTGGGGGAACATCCAGGAGTGTCTGTCTAGCTCTGGAAGTCATTGTGTTCATCCTCATGACCTCATTTCACTGCTTTCCAGCTAGCAGCTGCAGATTTGAGGGGGCAGCCTCAGGTAATATAATCACTTTGATTGAACATGTGCTGTCCCATTTATTTTCTGGAAGTTAAAAGAGGTCGAAACAGAATTTCTGCATGTCCTATAGCACAGTTACAAGAGCACAACTTGGCCAAGGACTTATTTTTATTCTTTGTTCTGTAAAGAGAAAGGAAATTTGCTAACAACATTTTTTCTTTTTCTTTTTTTTTTTGTAAAATACACCAAACATCTATTTTTCAAGGAAAGGAATTAAATATTTATCTGGCAGTAGGTTTAGATTGTTTTGGGGTTTTTGTTTTGTTTTGTTTAGGAGAAAGTGAAAGAGAGAATTAGGAATTTCCAGATTTGGACCTATTTATCTGAAGATAAGAAGACAATTCTTTAATTTATTTAAATTAAATATTCTGCCTATAATTCCATTCCTTAAATAATCAAGTTACTTTTCTTCTTTTTTAGCTTTATAGCTTTATTATTTATCTAGGGCCTTGTGATGGAATTTTACAATGTTGAGTGTGTTGCTTTTATTAGATTTGTGTTCCTGATTTTTTCATCAACTTAAATGTTTCCTTATAAATAAAAAACAGTTTCACAGATGGTTGAAACTTTAGTAATATTTTTTATTTGGTGCACATATTCTCTCATAAATAGAAGTACAAGAGTTATTGTTTTTGTTTTTTTTAATAGTTTGGTAAAATTTGTACTTAGTATATTTTACTTTGTACATGTCTGACAAGCCTATAGACTAGCCTGAAACAGGGTCATGTTAGTATATTTGCTGTTTGGTAATATTGCTGTCAATGTGTCAATTTATGCCTTAAAGTGATTGCCTCTGAAACTAGAGGGGAGTTGTTGTTTCTAAAAACAGCTTAAGACACCTTGAATTCAAAAACTATTGATTTAAAAACATATTTCTAAATTAAAGTTGATTATTTTAATTACATAATCAATATAAAAATATGTTAACATACTATCTAAAATATGCTATTTTTTCCACTGTGTAATATAACAAACCTTGAAAGGTCTATTTTTTGCATTTTGTATTAGAGGCTTCAAGTATCTTTTCCTGCTTGAATACTCTAAAGAGCTGTTACTTCATAAGAAATGAAATCTGCTCAATGCTTCTGTCTTTTATATTAAGGCTTTATACTGTCATTCATAAACATGTCATTGAAATACCTTTCACATAACTTGACTATCAATAGAAAATCTCTAGTGACAACATGGAATATATTTATCCTGAAAAAAACAGCTCCAAGGAATGTTTCCAGCCTCTGGAACCAAGTTGTCTACGTTGCTAAATTGTTACATTTGTCCCTCATGTGGTTTTGGCCCAGACCAAATAAGACTTTTCCAGCAGCTCCTGGGCACAGTCCAGCAGTCAGAACAGACCAGAGACCATCCCCAGTAGGCAATTCAGATATGCCTCATCCTGACCTGATTGTTTTGGAGAGCAAAAGAGTTAATAGCAGCAGCACAAGCTTTACATGTTGCTGACTTCAGTGCCAGAGAACAGTCCCAGGACATCTAAGTCATAGCCTTGGAGGCTTGTTCTCCTGCCTTTCCTCTATCAAAAATATCCCAGTAAAGACATTTTATTCCTCTATTTATTTTTGTAATATGCTTTGTTTGTTTTTTGGAAGTCTTTTGGCTACCATTTTCCATACCATTGTGTGCTCCACCTTGAGCTTTTTGGATCATTTTGTTCTAGAGAGGTTACTACCAAGGTGTTTCACATGAAAAGGATTTTAGCTAGTGATTACTATGTAAATTTAAATCCCTAATGGAATGTAGGAAGCCAGCACAAGTGAAACTTTGATGCTGTATATGATGGCTACAGAACCATGTGGTAAACCATGGCAGTAAAGCATAATACTCAGCACGGGTTTATGTTTTGATATCACACTCTAAAGTGGGTAAATGCCAGGGAACATAGTTCATTTTAATGGGCAAGGTGTTTTTTCTTTTACTGTCTTATTTATTTGAATATATTTAGATTAATTGCAGCAAGACATGCCTACCTGAGTTGTAGCAAAGTAATTGCATAAAGGAAAGACAGAGGTTGCACACTGATCAGATCTTAAAGCTGGGTGTAATTGTATTGTTTCTTGGTGCCAGAAATAAGAGAGGAAAGGAGCACAGTATACTTACGTCTGAACTCTATGAGCTACCAGATGTTATATGAATCAGAGACAAGGTATTCTTTTGCTAGAATATCTGGAAAACCTTAATAAAATATTATTTTGTTGCCAAAGTGTTGAATTAAAACAATTGAATTTAAACAATGTTTAAATCCATTTTCATTTAAACCCATAATTTTGCACTCTACTTTCTCCTTCGGGCTTTCCGGCAAAGGGATTTCCATAATAATTCTTATAAAAAGGAGTTAAAAATGTAGCCCAGAAACACATTTGGAATGAGTGTTTCTATTTCTGTGTAATTCAGCTTTCTTGGGAAGTATATTTTTAATATCTGACCACTTTTGCTTATACAGAGAGAAAGAATGTAATATAATTTACAGTTTTGTTCCCAGGAAGGTCCATTTTCAGTCTCCCTCCAGCAGCAATTACTTATAGAACTATTAATATTGCTTTGAAACAACTTCTGAAGCACTTGCAAGTATCTGGAGAAAGAGTGAGTTTCATGCAATTTAGTTTTTTTTAAAAAAACTGTAAGATTCTTTTGCTACCAATTACTGTATTTTTTTGCTATCACTTTTCCATAAATTAGTCATATGTGAAACTTGAGGAATGTAATATTAGATTAATGCAGACTATTTTCCAGATTTCCCCCCCCTAGGTTTTGACAGAAATAGCCAGTTCATTAGAAAGACTTATTAATAGATCCCTAATAATCTCCTAATTCCATGCATTGGCCTTAGGAGAACTTGCAGTACAGTTTTCATACACTGATTTCTAAATCTTGTTCTGTAAAGTTATTTATTTAGGATTTTCTGTGTCATCTCATTTTATCTCATTGTCAGTTCTGAGTAGCCCCTACTACTCAGACCTCTGAAGGATCTACTATTTTTTCACCAAATGATTGGTTTTGTTAGCTGCTCTTTGTGTGCATGGTCCACGAGAAATATTTGCATATTGATTACATTGTACCTGTTGTCATGTATAAGACAGTAACTTTAAAGTGAACATGTTCACATACATTTCCATATTTAGCCTAAAGCCCTTCAGAAGCCTTGCTGTGGTTGCTATTCAGGTATTTGCAGCCTCAAGTATACTGAGATTTTTTCTTTTCTTTTCTTTCCATACGATATGCATGTGTTGTTTGACAGCTGAATAACATTTAAATACACACTGGACAGTGAAGAATACATGTGCTTATGTGTGACATTTTAAAGGACTACTTCCACGAACATTCAAAAGACATCACTGGAAAGAGAGGTCCTAGGGATGATGTTAGAATAAGCATTCATACAGACATGACTTCTGTCCAAAAGTAATGTCTAATCTAAGACCAGATAAAACAACTGGTTGTGATGAATGAGGACATGGTGGAGAAAGGATCAGCATGCCTTCATGCCATCAAGCATTTAGCCAGCAACAGACCCATCACAATGCCAAAGCAAACAACAGATGATGGATGCTACACTCTATGCCTAGGACTTCACTGAAAGTGCTTATTTGTGACAGAGTAAAGCAAAATATAAAAGTATTCCCAGAACAGTCAGCAGCAGCAACTGATTTAGAAAGAAATTAGGAGAACAATACATTGGAGAATTCTTGAAAATATATGCTACTAAATCCAGTCCTATACTCTCACTGATTGTATGTAACACTGCATGTTACAATTTATCTATTTTTGCAGATAGTTGTATATTGAATGAGCTTGCCAGTAATACGTTACAGGTAGTTTTTTGTTTTGTTTACCTCCTTGTAAAGTTCCACAGAAAGTTCTGATGAGTTTCCAACAGATTTTAATTACAGAGTATTGAATTTTAAGTTCTTGTGAATAAGCAAGTTTTGAGAAGTAATTTTGCAAATATCCAAGACCCTAAGCAGTGGAAATCGGTGCACCTGGATATTGTAAAAGATATCTGCTGGATTCAAAGTTATGCATTATTTCTAGCTAAATGTTGGGATGTTGTAAATGCTTTGTGCAACTTCATCACAAGTTACATCATTCTTCAGCAGGGGAAAATGGAAGTTCTTTTGCATTCTTTTTGAATTGTGTTTTAAGCATTAGGCAAAAGATCTGTACCTTCAAGTGAAATTCCAATGCTAGAGCAAATTAACTGCTGGCGAACAGCTTCTTCATTAGGTCACATATTTTTAGTGTTCTATATAAAATGCTATTCATCGCCAGAGGAGATTTTGTGAGGAGAAATGGGAAAAAGAGCAAAAGGGTGAAAATAATTAGGAGATGCAGATTAGAAAGCAGTGCAGTTAGGAATATATGTGATGATGAATGCATTATGGTATTTTAGGTGGATTAGTATCAGTGCTAACCTTAGAATGCAGTGAAATAAGTGAATGTTTGGTACCTCCCTAGGACTATTTAGAAGTGAAAGTATTTGGTGATAGACAAAATGTTTTGGTTCTCTCTGTGTTACTCTTGCTGGATATTACTAATTTAAAATGAGATCTTTCTCCATCCCATTGTCCAATTTGTCTATAACCTTCTCAGTTTGGTTTCTACTTCATATACTTTTGTGTTCAAGCACATGGGTTTCAGTAGGCATGATAACAGCCTACTTTCTACTAGAAAGCTTAGCAGATAGTATATTTCGGTCTTTTTCTGACAAGAACTTGCCAGTCATATGTAGTAGAGAGAGATTACCTTGTTTGATATCTAAGAACTTGTTATTTAAACAGCTTATTAGGCTGAACGCTAACAATTAACTGAAATCAAAAACTAAACTAATTCAGACTACTTTAATCTATGGGGTGTTCCTGATCGTGTTTCTGTTATATGCAGGAAGAATTTTAAAAAGCCTGAAAAAAATTGCTTTACATCATGAAAATTTTGTTTCCTATGAAAGACAACAAATGGATGTTGATGATTCTTTCACTGCGAGGAAAAGATAATGTGAATAGTAGTAAACCACAAGGGAGATAATTGTGAATGTTAATGTTAAATTGCACTAGTTCCAAATGATGCCTTTGAGCAAACTGGAAATATAACAATACTTTCTTTAAACTTTGATGTTCATCTCACATATTTCATAATAAGGATTTTTCTATATTTGAAGTTGGGAAGATCTATTTTTCATTAAATACTCCAGATGAACTCATCTGGTTTAGCTGGTTTTCTTACCCTGTTTCTGCTTTAACAAAATTCTTAATTTAAAAAAGGAAAATGTCTATTCTGAAGCCTTTGCTCATAATTCATCCACAGAGTCCTAGAAAATGAATGTCAATCAGATGATCCAGTTGTCTTCTTCCATAATTATGTAAAATTAATTTCTGATTTTCACTGTAGATTATTTCAGATTAAACTTGATCTGTAGATAAGACCTGAGGTGACAAAAGAATTTAGCTATAAGACTCAGAATTTGGGTGATGTAGCAAGGAAAAATTAAAAAAAAAAAAAGAGTTCTGAACCAATCAATTTTGAAGGGCACCAGAAGTCTTTTAGAGATCCTAATGAAAAATTGTAAAGAGAAAATTCATTACAAAACATGCATATAGGAGGTAAGTTTTGAAGTAGCAATTTTTACAAGACAGTACGGGGAAAGTACATTCTCATTTAATCAAGAAATGAGCTGCTGAAGAACTAATATTTTTAGAGAGGAGAAATTATATTTGTGGTTAGCCTATTTCCAGGAAAGCTTCTTAGTGGATTAGAGGTTGTCTACAGATAGGATTGTCTATATAATTAGGCTTAGATTTATCCTATTACTTGATACCTTGTCAGGTGCCTCACTGGAAGTTTATTAACTGCTAGCACGCTGTTTTAAAGGGAAGAAAATATCTCCAGGGAGTGATTCAGGTGTAAGGTATGCAGAACTCCTGAAGATGTTCTCACCTATCACCACACTTGCTCCTGCATATGTCTCTTGACTGAAGTGTTGGTGTTATGAGTACAATCACCAGACTCTGGATGGGGAAATGAAATAATTTTTTTCAGTAACGATATCCATGATTGCAAGTGCATTAGATTTCCAAGATATTTTGCTATTTAAAAGCATTTCTAGACAGCACAGGGTTTGCTGGGATGTTTTAATCTGCCTTTCTACAAAACTGTGCTATGTTCCTTGTTGAGTCCTAGTTCTAATTTAGCTGCCTGTCTTTCAAAATCCTTTTGGAAAGGGAGGAACTGCCATTTGAAGGTAGCAGTTGCTCTGCAGTGATTATCCACTCCCTGGTGTCACTGTTACACACATAAGGGTAGGTGAGATGAATCCCATTGATATTTGAAATTCTGAATTACCGTACTCTGCTGTTAGTCAGATCCTCTCATATTAATCTGCACAGAGCAGCTTGTGGCCAGAAAGTTCAAGTCTGGCAGTGTAATGCTGCATACAGTATTCTTTCCAATTAATTTCCTGCATTTATTTTTAGTTTTGATTTGAGGTTGTAAATATATTTTCTGACACTCAGCCTAATCTTCCAAATATTTCAAAAGTGCTTCCTAGAAACTGTACACAGAATTTATCTTCTGAATTGTTCAGTTCACTCAACAAAGCTGCTCCTTTGTAAAATCTAACTTTTAACCAAGGTTATTTTTTTTTTATTTCTTTTTCACTTTTACGATTACAATTAATGCCTCCTGTTCTTTGCATGTTTTTATTTTCCTCTTTTTCTTTGCTTTTGGTTTTTGCATTTGCATACAGTCTTACTGATTTAATTTAATTTAATCATAATGTGAAAAAATTGTCTATTTTTACTCTTAAACAATTATTTTTGTCTCTTTCTTATTTCTATGAATTCATTTTTTCCCCAAGTCTTTGCAGTTAACCTGGAATTATATTAGTGTAAATTCATTTTCCTTCTTCACATAGATTTCCAGTGCCATGTTAGGCAAATAATTTGTGTTTTGACAATTCATTTCTTTTTGCTTGCCGGAGGATAAATCCATTAGTTTTCTGAAGATCTCATGCAAAACTCCATTATGACAAAAATACTAATCATGACTGTCTAGTCATACCTTTCTAAAGCTTCATTCCTAACTTTGCTGTTTTAAAAGCCACTGGACTTTCTTCTCATAATCTTCCTGACCCTTGTGTTGTTTCCAGCTGGAAGCCTTTTTGGTTAAAGAATTGGAAGCTGCAAAAGTTTAGTGTGTTTCTTCAAGGACTTAGACAATAGATTTGCCAGGTTTGTTCTTTCCTGAGAGCCTTTGGGAAGGCACAGGGTAGGCAGGGTCTTCCACATGACAACAGAAGTGGAAGAATAATTTTATTTCTGCCTGGGCTAACTAATGAACAAAATGACATGGATTCAGGAAACAGAAAACACTTAAGAACCTGTGGGACTTGCACTCAAAAATAGGGGAAGCCTCTTCCTAACCATAACTATTTGACAAATACGGTTGTTTAAGGTGAAATTTGCACACCTGAATATGCCATAAATTCTGCCTAAGTAGCTGCTGTTTTCCTTTCTATTCTGCTTTTTAAATAATAATGACCCACTACCATTTCAATGCTACACGCTTATTTCTAGAATTCACTCAATGCAACCACTTGAAGGTACATGGCAAAGGTTCCCTTGCACAGAAGAATATTTATTCAATATAGAGGTTTAATTACATTATTGAATTTTTAAGCTTGTGTTTAAGTTTTACAGAGGTTGATGGCTCCTAAAGCTCATGCCTGAAAATGACCATGTGCTAAAGTGCTTCTCTAGATGGAGATAAATTTAAATACTGCTTAAGTGCTTTCCTGACTCTGAGACCAAATTACATCCAGGACTAAACTTGGATATCTCTAGTGAGATTAATCTAGCATAAACAAATTTTAATTTTATTTCATTCTTTATATTTTCATTGTTCTTTTCTCTGATGTTTCCATTTGATACTTTGATGTTATTTATTCTCTTTTAATATGAAGGCTGTATTAGTTTGCTTTCTTTTTTATAAATTGTACTTTGCTGAAATTATGTATCTCAGCATGTTATCTCACTCTCTGAATCCTCATAACCCTGTCATGTAGAGTTGTCTTTCATTTCTACCTCCCACAGTGTAAGCAAATCCTGCCAATGGCAGCCACTCTGAAGCTTCATACCTTATTACAAATAAATTAATCAGGTAACTGGTGTCTACATCCCTTATAGTGTGTTTGGTTGTAGAAAAAGATGGAGATGGTAAAAAAGCTGAAACTTATGTTGGATGTTTTCAAGAAAAGAAAAGCAGGAAAGAAGGTTTGAGAGTCTAGATATTAATAAATTGTCTTTTATTCTGGAGAAAACATGAACTAACTTCACTTGTATCTAGGGGAATACTACTTGAACACATGGACTGCTAAGACTAACAGTAGAGCCCAAGCATTTTGGAATGCCGTATGCTTTGGACTCACCAAAAATAATCTATCAGCTTGCCTCCTTCTGTCTAAATCCTGTATGATGAACTCTGCTCCCACCAATCTAAGCTATTGACAAAACAGGGACTCCGTTAACAGTATATTTTTAAAAACTTGGTTGCTGGCCAGAATTTATACGTTTTTGCCAGGAATGATTTGTATAAGAACTGCACTGTTGGAAAGAAAAACTTTTGGGGTTTTGTTTATTTTTGTGCTGTAAGTGAAGCTACTTGTCTGTTTGGAAATCACCTTTGAAAATTCAAAGCTTAGTACTTTACATGAGACTTTTCACTCATATTCAGTGCCTCTGGCTTACAAGCAAGTGTCATATGGCTGCAATTAAAAGAATGTCATAAAAACTTCATCGTAAGTAGGGTAACATATGCTCTTAAGGGGTTTGTTTCAGTTTCCAGTGCTTTGCTGGGTTTGGGAGTCACATCTTTCACAGCTAGTCAGCCTTCCTGCCATAGATATGTCAGTTGATGGGGTGCCAGTTAAAACATCTTCCGGAAATGTTGACACGTATCTGAAGGGGAAAGCCCGATTCTCCGAAATAAACAGAGATGACTGAGGAATAGGAGTGGCAAGTTTTGCTCCAGAGGTGGTACATCTATCAGTCAAGTAGACTATGTGTGGCATTTGAGAAATATTTCTTAAGGAATAGAGAAGAGGTTGCAGTATTTCTACCTTCTGCTGTGGGAACAACCACAGACTTGCCAAACATGAGCCAGAAACAGAGAAAACAAATAATTTAAAATCCCCAACCAAACAGCACTGAGAGCATTGAAATGAGAGAAATATAAGTTTTTTGACATTCATACTTATCATAGAAGGCTGCACAAAGTCAATCCTTTTGCAAGAATGAGCTAAATTAGTGAGAGACTCATCTTGCATGCCTGCACTCTTAAAATGCATAGCTGCAAAATTTGTTGGATATGTTTACAAAGAAATGTCTTGCAGAGCTATTTTCTCATTATAAATTTTTTAGAACAGGGACAGGCATTTGACTCAAGTTCTCAATTCACATTGGCACATATACAATCAAATTTTCCTAGATTTCGGCATAATCTTTACATCTACTATGCAAAGAGAGCAGGGAAATCAATCTGCAAATTGCACTTTCGAATGCTATAACAACATATTGCCGTTTGGTCTTCCTTCATGCAATTTTATTTTTCCCTGACAGAGATTTCCCACACACACATACTTTCATTTTAATCCTTTATTTGGCAATTGCATTTCCCTTCCCATACGGCTCATGTCTCAGTGTACACTAGTAATTCAGCTCTGACTGTCAAAAAAATTAGCAATTTAATGTGCTGGGCGGAAAGTAGCCACTCTTAATTATTTTCCCATATAGTCCAAGTATATTCTTTCAGTTATAAATATTGGGGGAAAAAAAAATCCTACTTCAGACAAGATACTATTTCAGTCTGTTGTATGACTGAACCCATCATTACTTCCATAAAATCCCCAGACATATTCCCTTTGCCATCTGTGTTAAACTTACAAGGAGAGGGGTGCTAAACTTCCAGTTGATGTTCATATAAGCTAATATTTTATCTTTGCTGCAAAATCTTTATTTGGTCCATTTACTAAAGCAGGTTTATGGCAATAGTATCTCCACAACTTGTAATAGTTTAAAAAACAACTCAAAGTCCTTTGCAGTTTATAGCAATGGAAAGAAAATATTTTTTTGACACAAATTATCTTTCTCACCAGTGAATTCTGCTTTTACATAGGGGCAATTAGGTTTAGAACAGCAGAGTTTAGCTATGAATCTGTATATCTTAAAGGTGACAGTATTGAAATATTGAAAATATTAACTGTGCAAGCACTACTAAGGGTATTTAAAAATTCTAGTGATGTACCAGTTTTTGGTTTTTTTTCTGACTCTAGTTAAGGCTTTTACAAATTTATTTTGTCCTGTTAATTGTTGTCACATAAGTTGTTTGATTGCTATCTGCCTAAATCATATAAATTCTTTTTTTTGTATACCTTCACAATATCATATCCTGGTATACTTATACTAATTTGATTTTACGAAGAAAACAAACACACCAAAAAAAAACCCAAAACAAAAACCAAAAATACCCACACCAGACTCAAAAATCACTTCCTCACCCCTGTTGAGATTAGTAGAGAAATATATATTTGAGAAAGATTTAGAATGGGAAAGTTTAAAACCTGACCATATAAATATGATTTTAGAAATAACATTGATATTCATTAACATAAGTATTTTTTTCCTCAATGAGGTGATTTTTAAAAGGTTAAGAGCTGAGTAATTTTGAATAGTCCAAGAGCAGTGCCAACTTTTGGCTTGTGATGGCCTTAGTCAGAAGAGGGGGCCCTCCTCACACTCTATTCAGTGACTTGCTGTGCTTTGCAAGGGTTTGACCACATCATACATTTAGGTGAGGAGAGGAGATTAGGGCTCAGTGTATGTAATGTATGAGATTATGGGACAAGGACATGATCTGATTCAGGACATGACATTAAGCCTGTGGTAATCTACTTTCTTTCTCAGCAAAATCTAGCACTGTGCTGCTACATTTGTATATCATTAAATACCATGAGCAAAAAAAAAAACCTGTCAAAAGTATATTTTGTGTTTACAACTCAGTCTTGCAGAACTATGTGATAATTAGTGCTTTCCATTTGTGTTCACCTCAAAATAAGTTTTACTTTTGAAGTCTTCTTGGGGATGTTTTTGTACTTTCCTGGCAGCAGTATCAATGGTCACCACTGACAGAGGTCTATATTTCTAAGCCATGTGTTGTACTGACAGTACTATGAAATATGGGAAAAAAAAAACCAAAACATACTATATTGAATAAATAAAATTTTATTTTTTCTCTTGATAAATTGACCTGATTAATCATATCATACTGAATAGTTTCTTAGAAGTACCATTCAATTTTTAATGCTACCACACAGGACCATCAGCTTAGAAGTGGCTTACAATTACTGCTGTCAGTGTTGTTATTCTTGTTTGCTTTGTTTTGTTTTTTTCGCTGTGTGAATGAAGAAAAAACATTGCAGTGATTATCTAGTGGATACATCTGCATTAGTATTTTGGTTTATATCTGTTGTTCTACCCTAGAAAAATCTGGTTTTTTCTTTTTTTTCCTCTGTTGTTTTGCTCTGCAGAGCAGTTTTGGTGTGCCAGTTCAGTTTTAAGGTAGACTTATTTCAAAGAGAACTAAATTCTGGCAGGTACACACCAAATGCTTTCTTGCCTTCTTTGGCATCAGAACCAGACACTGGTTTCAAGTAGATACACACATGGAAGGGATCTTCAGTCCATAGGGCCAGATAAATTAAAATTCAAAGCAACAGTCCTCCTGCCAACAGAGGGAGAGGTGGAGAGAGATAGATTAGATTTTTGGGTAAAATGATTTAGCAAAAAATCCTAAACTACTTGTTATTATGCCCAGGACGTCTTATGCAGACAGGACACTGGAAAGTAGAGGACATACTCCATCCATTATGACAAAATAAGCCAAGCTATGAAAGGATGAAATGTTGCATTTTGTCTCAGTGAAAATTCAGCATAAAAGGCATAAAGACATCCAGACTAGATTTACAAATTTCTTTAAGAAGTAAAAACTTTCTGGACAAGTAACAGAACTATAATTATCCATTCTGAGAGGGTGGTGAGGCACTAGAACAGGTTGCTCAGAGAAGCTGTGGATGCCCCATCCCTGGAAGAGTTCAGGGCAAGGCTGGATGGAGCTCTGAGCAACCGGGCCTAGTGAAAGATGTCCCTGTATGTGACATGAGTTGGAACTAGAGGGTCTTTAAGGTCCATTCCAACCTACACCATTCTGTGATTCTACAAATTCCAATGTTTTGTATCTTGTTTGAGCAGTGAGGTGCATTTAGTAACCTAGCCACAAACTGTGTATAGGTACTATTTTCAAGCTCTAGGTGGATATCTTTTCAGATCTGGAATTGTGAAGTGGTATTCTTTGTACCTCAAATGAAAAAGCATGTGTTCTGTTATGGAAAAGTCATCTGCATAATTCTCATTCATCTCTTCAATTCAAATCATTGTATTCCTGTACTGCAAATTTCAATTTACATAGAAGAATGACTGGTTTGAATTATGCACATTTACAGTTAAAATGCAGAACTTGAAACAGATGGAGGACTCTAGGAGTGAATTTATGAGATTAACACACAGCTCTTCACATAATTTGGGAAACTCTTTGTTAGAGTGCAGGTAGTATGTGCTTAATACATCCTGGTTGTGCTTTTGTGTAGATTCAGGCTTGTATTGATTCAGTAGAAACACACAGTGCGGATATGTTTTATGTACATTATCTCATTGGTTAGCCAGTATAGAAATAGAGATCTTGAGTATTTGAGAAAACAGAATGGTACCCCATTTGAATGAATTACCTTGAGCTTGCTCTCAAAGACTTTCTCTGATCAGAGATTGTATCCTCGAGTTGACTTGCTTTTGTGTGTCTTACAAGTAAAGATTTTTCAGCTTCAAGGAAAAAGAAATACTTCGATAGAGCTGGGATAGTTGTTTGATGTCTCTGGATCAAGTTGCCTGAGAATAAAAATAAAACATATATATTTGTATGGTAATTATTAGAGAGGATGATACCATTTTCTAAAATTCATATTTATCACTACTGCCTCGGATTTTTCCTACATGGTGTCACATACCGTTCAAGTACATGACTTCAGGCTGTTTTCAGTGTATTTTAAAATCATTCAGGGTTGCTATCTTAAAATATGTATTTTAAAGTTTTGAAAGATTGGGTTTGTTCTCATTCCTTTGTGTTGCAGATTTGTGAGCTGTCTGTGGAAACCGCTACTTTAAAAATAGTGTCAGAAGCATGTCAAGTACAATAACAATGCACGTTTTGCAATGAGCATTTGCTCAACACAAAGAGATCTGTGAGATCTACTCTATGGCAGTCGTGAAGGTGATAACCCCTTACAAACAGCACATCTTGAGATTAATAAACACTACCTTGGTTTCAGCATCTGGAGTGCGAGTTCCATTTTGCATAGAGTGACCTTGGTGGAAGTATTGAAACAGAGATGTGTGTTTGTGTGCATGTGTGCAGGTGTGTGTGACTGAATTTATGACTTGCAGTTAATACCAGCTACAAGGAAATAACAACCCTCGCTGTTTCCTACTTTCTTACTTTATCATTATTACTTTACAGCTTTATTCTTCCAGGAGATATACGAAAGAACATCGTTACCTCTGTTGTTATCAATGTTGTTTACTTTAAGATAATAAAAGAAAACATCTCTGAAACATGCCCTCATACATTTTTTGAGGGCCACATTCAATAGCTGCTGATGTCAGATGAAAGATTGATACTAAATTAATTGAGTGTCTAGCCTTTATTAACCTTTATACAATGTGCGATAAATAGTCACTCTATTGCAATAGACAGCTGGCAAAAGGTGGTGTATTTGTACCTTCTCGTAATTGTAAGTGTTGGGTTTCTGAGTTTGCATCCTTTCACACAGAGTCTTCTGGCTGCTTCCTTTTGAATGCAGATCATCTTCATCATTTCTCTACTGAGAGAACAGAACCTACTCATCAGTTTTACAGCCAACAATACTTTTCATTGTTGTTCAGAAAAGGCTTCTAACAGCAGAACTGTTTTATTTTTTAAGGAAACACTACATGTTTACACTATTGTGCATTATGATTTTGCTATGTGAGGGAAAAATTTTAACAGTCATGTTTTTTTATGGACTGACCCAGTATTTTCATTTATTTTACTAACGACTTTTAAAATGTCCTGAGGAAAGACCGGGGTGGCATCCATTCCATGTGTGCAGTGTTTCTTATCTGCTGTTCATTTGATTCTTCAGACCTGACTGACCTACAAGCAGCCACATTAAGGAAATGCTGTTCACAGGAACATATTTTCTTCTACTTTTGAATTTCAGTTTTATTTTTCTGAGTCAATAAACAATGTGAGAATGCCTATGAAGAAACTTGTTATTAAGAGCCAAAGGTGGGGGAGCTTTAGAATTTGCAACCAGAGGTTATAAAAGTAATATTCTGAAAAGTCAAAATTGACCCTGGTTTAGATTATGTGATGAAGTCACATTCATACACACATAAAATCAATAATAAAAACATTTTCAGTGAAAAAAATGAGCAAAAAAAAGCATCATGAGATGAATAGACATTTTCAGATACAGGACCTGATTATTTCTCAGTGAAGCTTTTCTTCAAATAGTTTGTACCCGGTGAGTACCTTTTGACTCATAGCATCCCTTAGAGAATTGAAGTATTCTACATGGTAAGTTTAATAAAACAGTTGAGTAGCACACTTTAGAACCTAGTCACATAATAAAGCCACATAGTTCTGCATTTTGAGACCATCTATATTGTGAATATAGCAACAAGTCATTCACATCATTTGCCATACAATAATAGTCAGGGAGCTATTTTAGGAGCAATGGTCCTTACATTGCAGACATATAGCAAGACACTACAAAATACAATTTATTTACTTCAGTGCTTCACAAAGATTAACTTTATCCTTGGGAGGCTAATAACCCTAGGCTCCTTTAATAGTCCATAGAAAGAAATAAGCACTCTCAGTCGATTCTGAGCAGACCCCTAACTTGAGGGATGCAGACCATTTGAACAGAGTACAGAAGAGATCAAGAACAGATTTTAAAACAAGTGATCTGCTTGTAAAGATTGTGGAAATTTGACTTGTCATGAAGGGAGGGGTATTACAGAGGGATATGATTGTTTTAAAATAGATAACAGACTACTACATAGTCTGTTGTCCAGTACACTAAGGAAGATTTACATTAAGCAGTAGAAAAATCTTCCAGCAGTATAGATATGGAAACATGCTGAAAGAATTTCTCTCGGTAGATTAAAAAGACTCTGTCATTCATGGGTTTTAAAAGCAGACACCTCTAAGGAATGGCATAATTATAACTGATTCCACCTGGAGAAATCAGTAGAAGAGGTGATCTATGGAGACTTCTTAAAGGCCTATGATTTTATGACTACCTCAAGAATAGTTCTATTTTATGGAATGTTTTAAGGAGATTTTTGGCTTTAAATGAACTTTTTTTTTGCAACAATTATCCTTGTTTAGTGTGCTAGAATATCCACTGAAAGGTTATCAAAAGTTGTGGTCCTTCCAATAAGAGTAATAAGCCCATGGATTCTATAATTGATTTCCTGCCTATGAGCAGCACTTCATACATCATTCACTTGACACTATATTGTGTTCTTACAATACACATGCATATTAAGGCATTTGATGTTAATACCTTCAGTATTGTCTTTGCTCTACTGAGAGATTTGATTCCCCAGTGGTCCTATTTTTTCTATAATAACTCAGTTTAGTAATAAAATGTTCTGCACTGTGAGTCAAGATTTATACCCAGTTTTCATTCTAGTACTTAAAGCTTTTTCAATCTTCTCTTCATTCCCTGCTCCTACTGAAAAAGTAGACTTCACTGTTACCTTTTTAATGCAAAAAAAAATTAGTTTTGTCATTGATATACATACATAATAGAGGACATATTGGGCTTTCATCTCCTTTCATTTTTACAAATGAAGTAGAAAATAATTATTATTGACCAAGTTCATTTATTAGAGATTTCTAATTCAATGCTGTTTGTCTCAGTGGTCTTGTTATAAACACTGCAGGGTTTGGTCCTATAGGGTGTGTTAGTATGTGCACTTCAGATGAAAACAATAATAAATTTAACAAAAAGAGAGGGACTAATGTTTCAAATAGGCTGTTTTCATATTTAAAATATATATAAACTGCAACATCTTTAATCAGTAATTTCTTGAAATGAAAATCCTTTAGTATTGTCATCAATTTGAAATTCTCAAGAAGTATTAAAGGTTGAGACCTTATATTGTAATTTCCTACTATTCTAATTGAATTTATAATTTTTGCTAGCACTCCAATTATGATTCATAAGATTAAAGTTTTGGTTTAATTAGACTTTAAATGGTGACAACAAGTGTGTTACTGGTTAACACTTTTTCAGTGGGTAAAAACTCAGTGAATTTCTATCCAATACCACCTTTTTGTCCTTTTCTTACAACACTTATTAAATTCTCCCAGATATTTTCAGTATTTTACCAAAGTTTACCTGGTTAGGAAAAAGAAGGAAATAAAACCACTATAAACATTGCCAAGTGAGTTGAATTAGAGAAATATTAAGTACAGAAATATTTAAATGGTCACATACGTGTGAATCTGACCCTACAATCACATTGTCAAGTTACTAATATTGCAATTTAAAAGAAGATCATAAATTCATTAAAAGTACACAAATGTGAATGCGGCTGTAGGCAATTTTAATTATGTTAACGTCCTACAATAGTAGTTCAAGATCATCCTAATCTTAATTTTAATTCATTCTGCTTTAAACTGTGCTTGGCAAAACTATATAGAAGTTTTAAGCAGCATGATGTTCTATTTATTTTTATTTTATTTATTCTCTTTCTGTAAACTAAGTAGAGCAGGTAATCTTTTTTTCCTCTCCCCCTCTTCCCCAGCAGTACAATAGGTAAAATTTAAAGAGCCTGCACATCCTTCAGGTAAGCTGAGGTGTTATTTTGCTGTTGGAAACACACATCTGTACATGATATAGCAGCTAAATCAAATGATAAGAAAAAAAATAATTTTAAAAAAAGGGATAAATATGTGGTAAACCCGTTTGCTAAAAAATCTGCTATATTTTCTTAGTAGTGGTAGGGAGGCCAGAAAATGAGAATGAAAAATTATTTTCATGTAAAACATTATGAAGTTGTGTGATCTCTAGTAGCACAGAGGTCATAAATCAGCAGTATCACAAGCAAGAGAATATAAAATACCATGACATTGTGTGAAGGAAGTGCAAGCCATCTTCACTGTCATTCTGCTCAGTTTTTCTCTTTGCTAAGAAAGGCTAGATGACCTTAATTCAGGCTACACACTGTAAATCAGAAAAATGTTGAAGAGATTTTTATTTTAAAAAATCTTTAGTCTGATGAAAATTTTCCTGCACACATTATTCCTGGGCATTTCCTATATGAGGAGATGAGTCCCAGTTCTTTAAATTTACATGTTCATGTCATTGGAAACATTTTTATTTTAGAAGATCAGAATTATGGAAATACACATGAGCACATTTATTTTATTAAAAATGTAAATAAATAATTATTTGTGATCCAAGGAAAAAAATTTGGAAATAAAATGTTAACTTCAGGAAAGCAGAGGACATATCTAAATAATCAAATGTAATCTTTATTTTTCTGTAAACAGCCTTGAATTTTGATCCTTGACTCGGAATTTTAAGTGTTTGAGATTGGCTGTGCTTCATGTGCGTAGTCTTCTCAGGAGAAATTTTCTTTCAGCTAGTAGATGAACCATGAAATTGCTGAAATCAAATGGAGTTTCAGGATTGCACAGAGAGCACAGGCAGTTTTTCTTTGTTTACAACAGTGGGTAAAACAATGTGCCTGATGAGCTAAGCCAAGGAGAGGCATTTCTGCAGAGATACATTGTGAGTTTTTTCTCTTGGATTGAATCAGTGAACCAAATTCTCTGCTGCTATAAATTGTTGCAGATTACAGTTTTGTTAAAGGATTGCTGCTGTCCAGTCTGTGCATCTTCCATTTGCGTTCCTGTGCTTACTGTTCTATAATTCTAGCCAGGGCTCTCTCAGAATCACATTTGCTGCTTATGTACCTGTTTCACTTGACAAAGTCAATTTTGCACCTCTAAGGACTTCAGAATTGGCATTGGACTACACAATGTATATAGAAAATGAAAAATTTTTTTTTTGTGTGTGCGTTCCCTTAAGTGAAGTAATTTAAGGCACAGGGGGTAGTGGTTTGAATTGCTTTGGTACAGAATGAAGTGTCTAATAGAAAAGCTAACTTTTTTTAACTGGCAGAAAGATGTGGACAGTCTTTCTGAAGTATGGACTGATGTTAAACTATGTCTCTAGTAGGAATAATTGCATCTTGTAAATTATTTCCTTCTGAATCCCCATAGACAACAACAATCCACTGTATGTGTTATAATGCTAACACTAATTACATTAAAAAAAGTACTGAAATTGCAATTATTAGTACCTTTTCTTTCTCAGGATGCTTTATCTGTCGTGGTAATTCAATTTAATTACATTTTCACGGGTTAGAAGGTGTTTCTTTTAAACAACTTTGTTAAATGACTCTGGTACTTCAAACAGTAATAACTATCAAGGTCATCCCTTTTTCTTCCCATCATATCCTGCAAAATGAGTTTCTTATAGCTTCTAACCATTTAAAGAAGAGGTAATAGGCAATGTACTTAGGACCCATGATAAGGGGATTTTTCTTGGGAAGAATTTGCACAAGAAAATTGGTGCTTTTTTTTTTTTTCAGGTAATTTCACTAGAATTCACATGAAATTCAGAAAATGTTTTGATGAGTGTAAATGAATGTTCTCTGAACAAAAATGAGTCTGTTAGATCTGGGAGCCTAATACCAAAAATTTGGAAGACCCAAAAGGAAGCAGCCTCACAAACTTGAATGCATTCACTTACAAATTCATTATCATAAACAATTATCTAGGACTAGCATAAGTACACCAAGTATTTATTATTTTTTTGACACATAGTAAGTACTTTCACTAAGTTAAAAAAAATTCTATTTAATTTCATGTGCAAGTCTCTTCAGAGATGGCTTCCAACTGCAAGTGCTACAGTACAATGTTGGGTGTCCATAAAAGAATGAATGTAATGCAGCGAAGAAAAAGAACATGGGTCCTTTGAAGTTGGCTTTACTTTAAAGGCAA
>VZTB01005872.1:60522-78331 GCA_013397245.1 Thryothorus ludovicianus | reverse complement strand
CTAACCAAGACAAATATTTTGATTCACTCTTGGATGTGAAAGTCAGATGCACTGCTGGGTTCTAATAAGTGGATTTTCTATTTAGCCAGTTGTTTCTCTTCACAATATCCAGCCACCTAGTGACTGATTTGTGCCAGGTGGCATTTCTCCAAATATGTGATATTTCCATGTCTCTGTTCACAGCTTTCTGGCGACAGACAGATAAAAATTCACCAGAATATCATTCTACCTGTGTATGAATGAAAATGCATAAGATACTGTGACTAATTTAATAGCAGACTGAAAAGGAAGTACAAAGCAGAAATTTATTAGTGAGTTTTAGGATAAATTAAAATGTTATTAGAAAGCTAGAGAAAAGCTAAGAGAACATGCTAAATGTGTTTGAAAAATGAAAATGTGCACACCAGAAGGATGGATCTATACCAAATATAATAAATCACTGTATTTTGGAAGCTTTAAATAATCACTGATATTCCCTGATTATCAGTGTTTATAGCAGCTTATGATGAACTTTAAATAGCTATTTCTTTAGTCAGGTGCTTGAAGTAAAAAAAGAAACAGAATGACTGTCAGATTGACAGAGCTCTCTGGTTTATTTGGAATCATAGAACCCAAAAGTTTGCTGTAGAGTACATTTAGTTCCTACCAGTTTGGTACTTCAAAGGTAGGTCTCCCCTACAGAANGATTAAAGATTTATAAAACATTGGGGTTCTTTTGTGAGTTTGGTTAAGAATAAAAGGGTGAGAAAAATTGTTACCAATAAAAGGGGTTTTTATTGCAAAGTTTTGCATCTGAGTAATTTTTTTAATGCTTTATATTTCTTCTTTCCAAACTGTGAAATCTGTATCTTCTCACTGAAGATTTTAAAGCAGTAAAAGGACAAAACAAGAAAACAAAAGAGCAATGCAGTTGCCTGTAGCTGGTATCTTGGACTTTTGCATATATTAGAAGAATAGGGCTAGACTGTAGGAGTGCATTACTGTGTTCAAGACACAAAAATGTATTCATAAAGAACATCTTACTCTTGATCCTTATAGCATTTTTGACTCCCTCTCCACTGTCCATGGAAGAAAAATGAAATTATCTTTTGTAAGCATTTCTCAATTACTAAAATATAGTTATCTGGTAGTTTTTAGAAAAGTTCATGGGATTGTCAAACCCTGCTGTTTAAAAGCTGTTGAAGTTTGACCATTAGTGGATTTTGAAAAATATGTTTTCCTCTTTATTTCTCTGTCTCCAAGGTTTTTTTAGCAGTATTGATCTCCAAGTCAATGCATCATTATGTTGTTCTGTGAAACCACTCATATCCTATTGCTATGTAAGTGCAGCCACTGGGGAAAAAAAAAAAAAAGTGTATTTTCAAGGAAATAATACTTGGATTACAAGCAAAATCAAGAAAAGGAAAAGCAACAAAAGGAATTTCACTTGAATCTACAATCAATAATATTTGACCTTATCTGGTTCTTAATTGGTTGGTCCTTCAAGTGCTTAGAAAGGTGGATTACGTACCCTGGTTAGTGGAGCTGTTTTACAGCAGCTATGTACCTTTGTATTGATCAGGGATCTATGCTTGGTCATGATTACACTGCAATGGATTGTTCAATGGAAAGAATTTACTTGAGCACTGTCAGCTCTTAATAAGTCACCGCATGTTCACAGAACAGTGTGATTATTCCGTTCTGTTCCAGAACTGAAAGATGCTGAAGCAATAACATTAGGAGACGATTTATAAAGCAGTGCTATCAAACTGGAAAGATTAAAGTTGAAGTAGAAAGGATTTGCAAGTTGTGAAGAGCTGCCAATATTTTTGACTAGTTGTGGTTTTAACTTTAAATTTCTTCAATTATTGCTATATGTGTAGAAAGACATGCTTACACCACGTGCCTACACAAGGTCAGATGTGTCCTGCAAGTAGGATTATGCTTAAACAATTATATAAACATATCCTTGTGCTTTAGGTGGTTTTCCATAAAAAAGAAGTTTTTCCCCTTTCTAATTCTAATTCTTATACTAGTTTTAATTTTATCTTTGTTAAAATTTAACTTCAGTTAAATGTTTATGATGGCCAGCTACTGAGAGCAGACGTTCATCACTTAAAGATACTTTCCTCAAAAGGACAGAAATTTATTGCCTGTAGTTCTGTTTGTTTCCTTTACTGCATTAAATTTAAGCATATTTCTTCCATTTCTATGAAATGTAATAATTTTGATTAAAATCTCTTTAAATTTCTTTTAAGTCAGAGTTACATTCAGGCATGGGTTTTTAATTATTGTCATTTACAGGAATTCCCTTACTTACTTAACCTCTAGTTTCATGTAGATTTCAGTAACGTGACAGCCAAGCATAGAAATCCTAAAAAGAACTCATTATCTAAATTGTGTGTCCCTGTGTAATTATGCAAGTCATTCAGCAAAACATTTCTGTTATCATTAAACAGCCAGTTGGCTCCTGTATGTTGATATGCAACCACAATGGCTTCTGCTGAGGAGATAGTTAGTGTTGCAGTGCATAAAATAAACACAGAACTGTTGACATGACATATTTAGGACAAAAGAAGCATACATACAGTAGTAAGAAAAAAAACTATCATGCTGAATATTCTTGGTTTGGAGACAGAGTACAATTTGTTCATATAAATCCTTTGCAGAGTTTCTTTTTCAGTTATGAATTCAGAGCATACCCTACAGCATTTTCTCATGCAGCAGCAACTAATTGAGGGAATTCTCTCTATTATTTATGGACTTTACATTAGCTTAAAATTCCTCATATTTCACAAACAGTTTTGTTAGGATGGAGGAGCATAACCTTGATCTAGATTCTCCAGTTAGATTCCATTAAATTCATGTAACCTTATTCCTTCTCAGCCTATGTCCCAAAACTGGTTTTATCTGAAGAAAATGTTATTCTTGAACTGAAAGAGCATGATGCATCTTTTAATAGAATTATTTTTCACCGGAAACATGTCAGGACAGCAATTGCAGCAGAGAATTTATATAATGCTGTATGGAATGCAAAGCATCTGAGACAAGGGCAGAGAATGCTTGAAAGAGTTGGATATTCAAGACTGTTTTGTAGAGTGCAGATTCATATCCTAATTAGTGTTCACAGTCTGATTATCTTTATCTGGAGAACTTCTGTTGTTTTAAGTAAAGAAGATTATTTAAAACAAAGTCTTGTTATATGTTTATGTGCATGTAAAGGAAGTAAATATGACATTTTTTTCTGGATTTTTCTCCAATCAAAAAGGCAGCATGCTAACAGTGAGATCTGTGTATTTGACCAGTAAAATACCATTTTTTCTTAATGTAAATAGTAAGAATAACCTTTTTTTTTCCTCCAAGTGTCATTTTCTTTACCAGACATAAGTTTTTGGTTTAGAGGACATTTTTCATCTGGGTGACCTTTCAAACAATCATCTGTACGTAGACAAGTGTAATGAATCTTCTGTTTTCTCTTTTCAGTTCCACTAGGTATTTGTGACAGGGTAGTTCATTATGGTTTTTTCTTCTGGAAGTTGCCTCAAACTTTTTTTTGAATGAAAGGCATTTTTCTCCTCTTTTAAAAAGAAGGTAAAAATAAAAGCAGGCATTTCTGAAAAAGTCTGGACAGAACAGTGAAAAGCAAGCAGTAATTCCAAAGACTGGATAAAATGTGACACAGGCCAGAATATTATTTGTGGCAGTAATGATTAATGTAGGAAATATATTTGCATGGGTTTTGAAAAGTAGTCTGGAATATCTAGAGGGAAAGAAACAAAAAGGCATAGTAGTTCTTCCCCTTGCTCCAAGTTTATTTTTATAAACTGAATATATTTATCAGTTTTCTCACATACATAACTTCAGACAACCAAAATTCCATTTCTATTTTTCTTAGCAGAAAATCACACAAATTACAAAAGGTCTTGTATGTACTTTTATTACAAATGTACTATAAATATGCCTGGAAGTGTGTTGAGGCAATGAGGCCAGCCAGGTACCCTGTGTCTGTGCAGTCTCAGGCTGGATGCTGACTGCCTGCTGGGAACAGCCCCTGCCCCGTGCTCTCCTCCTCACACTGGGACTGGAAGAGGTTGTACCAGGGGACAACCATTCTAGGCCCTATCTCACTTAGGCACTGGTGTTTTTTCATTTAATGACTGTGAGACGTTGAAGTAATTGAGAGGTTACCCTTAGTGGTTTAGCCTTCTAGGTTCCTTGGCTGGATTGTCTAAAATAAAAGTGAAAAAAAAAAAATCCCAACTCCAAAATAATCGCTGTTATAATCATTTATATGTCTAGGCATGAAATTACACCTCTTTCAAATTACACTCATTTCTGTCATATAAAAAAAGTCATCAAGTGATTTGTAAAGGTTAATCAATTAATTTTCTCCATAACAAAGTGTATATGTCAGTGATGTAGAAAGCAAGTTACTGCTAGAAACTATTCTTCCACTAAAAAACACTGTGAATAAAACAACAAATAAAACAAAGCTGTACTTTCTTTATAACTAGAATGTAAATTCAAAGGTGAAATATAGCAGAGGAAATTATATAGGAAAAATTCATCAGGGAAATTTCTGAGAAACAGAATATATTCTAGTGATCAATTTTAAAGCTCCGTCTGAAATATCCAGTAGCAAAGATTTAATTTGCTATCTTTATTACTGGAGCTTGCAGTCAAAAATATCATGTCATTAAGCAGGAAGAATTTTGGTAAACTATGTTAATTGCCAATTAAATTGGTAAGAGATAACATTATTTCAAGTTTAGTGGAGTAAATAATATCAGAATCCTTGCTTTTAAGTTCAATATCAGCTTTTGAATGGAATAGGCAGTAACTCAGAGAAGAATCTCAGAATGTTTTTTCTAAATCAGTTTTTCATGAAAGCTTCAAGAGGGACAAGCAACGAAGGGGGCCAGATGCATCTTTCTTCAAATAGCAGAGTAGAGAAAGTGCCATTCTCATCCTTTGTTCATTATTTAACCCCTATGATTTCTTCCTTGCTTCTTAAAAAATCTGTATCATCAGTTACTTTGAAAAGCACAAGTTTTTCAAACCTTTTGATTATAGATCGCCAGGAGTGTAGCCTTCCTTTTGTCTATTTTAAATACCTAAAGTTGCCTTAGAGAATCTAAAGAAGCACCTCACAGATCTTTTTGATTAGCATTCATAGTATTTGAAAATGTTGAATTTTTTCTCTTCTTTAAACACCAAAAGCTCATCTGGATAAAAGAGATGTTCTGTATACTTAGGGACAGTGGAAATTCTCCAAGGAAATCCTGTGGTTCAATGAAAAATTTCATCCATATGAGAGCTGTATGAACCTGACCCTCATGACTGCAGTACCAGTAATTCAAATAAAATCATATATAAACTGGCACTGGGTCATAGCACAAGATACAGTGGTTATTGCTGTGCAGTGATAGATGGGCATATAATAATGTCAAAAACTGATGCTGATTCATGAAGGGTCTTCTACTTTCAAACTAAGCAACCTTCACCTTGCCTTCAAAATCTTGCTGGGGGAGGGAACAGTTTCCCTTTCTTGCCCTAGGTGGATATTTCAAAAGCTTATTCCCTGATATTTGTTGTATTCACAAACTATTTGTGCTAGCTGTTTGCATGATTTACAGCAGAAGGGATTCACTCCACACAAGAAATCATTGTTTGGAATAAATAGTACAAAGCAGTGTGCACAGCACAGAAGGCAACCTGAGGTGAATGGCAGCCAAGAGGGTGTGATGGGAGTAAAGTTATGTGTGTTTTACTTATAAGTGTTTTACACCCCTTTGTGATGTATAGGTGCATGATGTACACTGTGAGTTTTAAGCATTTGTATTTCTCTTTCAGCTTTGAGGAGGGAGAAATAATGTGCTCTGCATTAATTGGATAACTTTGGCTCAAGCTTTTAAGTGTGACAAATGGAGATGTGCCAAACTGCCTGAAAGTAATTCTAGTTGTCAGTGAACCACAGTGGCTGCCAGTTTGCAGACAATTTCTAGTCTTCTTGAGTCTGTCACATCTCTTTCACACTACCTATTTACCATCTGAATAGAAAGTCAGCACTGTGAGACATAAATAAATGTATTTGTCTTTAATATGACAGTGTTTCTTTGAGGGACTTGTGCTACACTGAGCTACACATCATGATCTAACCTGAACTTCTGCAATGACACAAATGGCAGACAGGTCTCCTCAAGCAAGCAACAATTAAAGTGCTGCAGGAAGCCAAAGAAAGTAATTAATAATGAGGGGAATTTGTGGTTATCATGTAATTTTCTTGTGTTGGAATGATGTTTGTGTTAGGTTAGTTCATTCTCCCCAGGACACCTGAAAGGATATTTGTGATAGAACAAACAACCTACCCCTGCGGATGTGACAGCAGAAGGCTTTGCTGCTTTATGAGTCTGATCCAAGGATGCCTTCTGTTCCTTAGTTTACAGGAAATCCAGGGTAAACCTTTTATTTACAGATAGGGAACACTTGCCAGAACAGAATAAAAAAGCAGCTGATTAATCAGCATGCAGCCTTCATCTTGTAGGGCCTAGCTGCCTGGACCTTTTTAACATTTGGAAGATTAGCCTTGGTGAGAGAAATGTTGTGTGGAAATGCCTTTGATAGCTCTGTGTTTTAGTCTATCATGCTTTGGAAAGGGGATCACTCAGGGTTTGAAAATGTCTGCATGTTAGAACAGAGGATGATCATGGCTGGGGAAAAAAATTGCCTCGTTCTAGTTCTGTACTGCTACCCTTTGAAGCAAAATCAGAGGAAAGCTTGCTCTGCAATTTCAGTTGGTAAAATCTGTTTTCTGGAGCATTATCTAAACAGATATCATCTATGAAAAATAAGGCAGACAAAGGATTGTATTCCCAAATAGGCTTGGAAATACCTAGGCCACTGCTAAGAAAACAAAAATAAGGAACAGTGCCCTGCTAGTTTGACCCTTGAATTATGCAGCTGTTCATTACCAGAATTATATATCACATGCTGCCCTTTGGAAGGAAGGCATGGTGCACAGAGCTGGAACAATTACTGAATTATAGTACAATAAGAAAGGCCTCCTAAAGTGTCACATGCATGTAGAGGAAGATAAGAAAGGCCAGCTTAAGTTCTTGGCATTTTAAAGAAGGCAATCAAGAAACCCTTTGAATTCTTTGGTGTTCTTTCCCTGCAGTTCATCTACATTTTTATGCAAGTCTGACAAAGCATCCCATTCATGTGTCAGCACTCTCGTTTCTGGATGCATTAGTGTTTATTACAGGCTGAATTTGCAGATGCTACCGTTTGAAAACAGTAATAGGGCCAGTTGTGTGGCCTTAATATTTATATAATTAATAATGATTTCATGCTTCCCTCCCCAGTGCTTCTGAAATAAAAACAGCTACATTAGCATGGTCAAGCATAACAGGGCTCAATGCAATCCTGTAAGCCTAAATTGTTTGTCATAACAGGCTTTGAATTTTACTCTGAAATAAAATGTGTTGTGTTAATCAGCTTACTGTTAATGAATGATTTGGGTGACACATTTGGCACATTTTTGCATATTTAGCTATGAGATTATTTTTTTTATATTGATCACACATAAAATGCATACTCTAAAGAGTGGGCTAGAGTGTCATGAATCTTTTGTATTTGAAAATAATAATGTTCATTTTTTTTCTCCCATAAGTTTATCTGTGATTATAGTNTTTTACTGAGAATACCCATAATCACCACCAGACTTTGTATGAAAAGAAAATTCTTACAATACTTCTAGTTGATATATTACTTTCCCAGAAATAGAGCCTGTTGGTAAAAATAAGAATTATAGTCTTCTCATATATTTAATGCAAAAATATTTTGCATGAATAGATGTTAAATGTTTCCACATGTTGACAAAAGTAAAATCTTAAGAAAAATTAATTTAATAATACATCAGGCTCTCTATTCTATTTCTTTCAGTGGAGTAGAAGATTTCAATTATTCCTACATTTTGAAATTAAAAAAAAAAATACAAAAAAATGTTGGCAGACTGGGAGAGCATTTAATGGTATATAGGTTTTTTGTTCATCTGTTTGTTTTTTTCTTTATTTTATTGATTTGCCCAGAGTTTTGAAGGTGATTGATTCAGTAAATTATCTGTCAATCAGGTTTAAATTCCAAGCAAATATTCTGTAAAAACTGACAAAGGAATTATTAAGGACAGTAAAAATTTTAGTCTGTCCTTCTGTTGTGTGAATATTATAAAACTTCAGAAAAAGTAAAAGCAAAGCAAACCCTTTTGATTACAAAGACAGAAGAAGGAATGACTTGCCTCTTAGACAATCCAGCTAACAGAGTTTATATGTCAGGGGTTTGGGACTGATGAACCGATGCAGAGTGATCTGAGATAGGCTCACTGTGTGTGGCTGTGCCTGAGAAACAGCATCCCCATTGTCAGAGGGAAAGGCACTTTTATTGCTTTTGTCTCAGATGCTCTTTAACTACGTTCACAGAGTAGCTTTACCTGAACTTCTAAAGATTGCATGTGAGGGTTCTTGTGTCTTTTGTCTTATATTCTGCTTACTTTGCTCTGCTGTAAGCTAGTCACTAAAAGCTTGTATTACTCCTAATTTCAATAATATCTCTACTGTGTAGATGAGGCAGAAGTCACTTCTTCCCTTGTTGCTTTCTCAGTGACCCAAGAATAAGATGCTTGAGAAGGAAAATAATTAACAAAGTCATCAATGGTTTTTGCTCTCTCCTTGCACAAGTACCTCAGGTAGTAAAGTACTGACACTACCAGGGAAGTTATAACTGTTTTATGCAGTAACAGTTCAGAAGTCTTTCAGAGACAAAACACTTTTAGTCTTCAAGACATCTGTTTGTCTCTTAAGTTTTGAAAATTTATGTAGACCTTAATCAGAAGCCATGTGAAACATAAAACCATGTGGAAATCCACCACTGAGAGAGTAAGTTCCCTCTTTCCCCAAACCAGTCTGTGGAAGAGAAGACTCTGAAGGGAGATTGTGTGCAGGGTTCTGGACTCTGAAGGGAGATTGTGTGCAGGGTTCTGGTCTCAGGTCCAACATGCTTACAGTGCAAATTACTGTGTGGGCAACACTGTGCCTGCATAGCTCCTCTTCTGATGGGTATTGGGCTGTGAGTGAACTTCATGTTTATTGTTTGCTTATATTATTTGTTTGTGGTGGGTAGATTAGGTTGGAAGGGGAACTTCAGGACAAGAAAGTGGGTTTTACAATTTTTCTGTGTAATAGAGAGTTTCCAAGAGGAAGCACAATATGAAAGCCTACAGGGTTAATAGAGCAGAAAAAACGATCCTTAGTCTCATATAAAACTACAAATAACATAAGCATTATTATAAAAATAGAAATGGTATATTATTAGGATCTTGACAATTCAGATTTGAATGATCTTTGACGTTGTAAATGAAAGCCATTACTAGGACACTGCCTTAGATTGCTCATTGAAAATTAAATGGTGAAAGCTTGCCACTGCACTGTTGTAACAATGTTTGCTCTTAAGGAAGTTTTGTTTCTGGATAAGAGAATTGTCAAACGGAAGTAATATCTTTCAATTGGAAATGTTACTAGTTTTCAAGATTAGGAGATCTGGTTTTGATCTTTCAGGATATGGTTTGAATAATGTGGTTTGAGTTATTTAGAGCTGCAATTTATTATAACAAGTAAAACACTGCAGAAATCCTTTGAGAGAAATAAAAAAATTCAGTTAAAATACAATAGGGCAGAAAAGGATACTTTTTTGCTTCCTGGCCTGACATTAGTCTGTTGGCAATAATATTTGTTGCAAATTTATACTGACAAGTAAACTGATCTCATTTGATTGTTTTTTACATGGCTGATACTGAATAGTATTGGCTTATTCTTATGTCTCTCTTACAGGGACAGATACTGGTGGTGACCCCCTCTGACTTTAGTGCTGCTGTAACAGCTGATACAGCTGGGGATTTGGTTTATGATGTCTGTGAGCAGTTCTGCCTTGAGAGGAAATAAAAAGAGAAAAGGATTTACATTTGTTTTGTGATTCTTTGTTCCTGTGAATATTGAAGACACCTTTTTTTTTCTATGAGATGAATTTCAACTTTTCATATCTCTTGAGAGTGAATTTCAGGCACCAGGGAGAACAAAAGAGTGCATTTCTAAGTAGGAAGAGTGCTTTCAGCTCAGATACAAAAAACATGACACCCCCCCACTGGTCTGGCTTGCTAGAGGGGTTACTAGTCTGTCATCTCTAGCACAGTTATCTCAGTACTTCTTTTGAGTGATATAAGAAGACTCAAATTTGGGCCTGTGAGCTGCAGATAGCTTTTCCTGAGATCAAACAGAGAAAAGAATGTCTATTTTGGCTTTAAACATTGGATTGTAAATATAGGGCTGTTGTTCTTATTTTTGACAAGTACGTCTTTGTACCTCTTTCTCTGCACTCTCCAAATTCTATCAGCCATTAGCTCCAAATAACATAACAGGAGGTATTTTTTCTTTTTTCTTTTTTTTTATTTGCAGCAAGTTTGAATGCTTGCTTTCTCTTTATGACTTCTGCTGCTGCTGTTAAAATATTCATATCCTTGATTTTAAATAAATAAGACCTCTATGTTTCTCTAAATCAATGTGGTTAAAAAAACCTTTGTCCCTGGGAATTCTGAGTGAATGCCAATTTATCCTTACAATAAAAAGACACTTTCCTGCTGGAGATTTGTAAGCTCTGGTTGAAATATAAAGATGATTATGTCAGCAATTTTAGGGTAAAATAGGAGTAATTTAGCTGAACTCAACAGGTATTGGTGAAAACAAGACTAAAATTAGCATTTGCATATATGAGACACACATGTATCTTAATTCCAGTTGTTACCCTAGAAATGTGCTGGAATGAGGGATTAAGTAAATATTTGAGTGCTGGAAAACATTTCCCTAGTACTAGTATTAAAATAGTACATAGACATTTTAAAAAGATGTATCATATGTCAGTGGGCAATAAATATAAATTTTCTTAATGCAGCAATTGTTTACAATGCTGGAACAGTTTTTGAAAAAAAGAGAAAAGCATATGCAGTCTGAATTCTCTTATTCAGGAGGGAGGGATATCACCTCTTTCAAAAACATCACTCTTAGTGTTATGAATAACAGGATGCTTTACAGGAACCCCATCTTTCAATAATGAATTGCTTCAGGGAGATCAAATGGACCTCCCTGAAAATAAATTAGTTTTCAAGTTTTACTCTTTGTTCTTCTTGGCTTCCTCATTTAACAGTCCAGAATAAGCCTAAGTACTTATAGGGCATCCATTGCCATGGTATTAGAGAGCTACGTATTCCGAAAACCGCTGTGTTGCCCTGTAAGGTATGGAAATTCTATCATCTTCATTTTATAGATGAGCATAAAGACACAGAAAAACCAAATGACACTGCTAAGGTCACACACATTGTCTTTGATTTAGGAGATATCTTGAAAGGTCTGTTGCTTCCGCTGCAGAAGCTGAGGATGCCGTGTATACACTTGATCCCAGCACTTTGGGTAATTTAGGAGTCAGCAGGGAGAAGTAGACACTTTCAGGGCACAATTAATCTCATCATAAAGCAAAACCTAGAGGAGTTCAGATAAACCACATTGTGAAAGAGCCTGTTTAAAGAATTTAGGTGATTAGCTGAAAGGTATTCTTCAGTTAGAAATGCCAATATTTCATCAGGTCATTCCTACCTCTAGTACCTTCCTTTACTAAATGAGATTTTTTTGGAAGTATTTATACTGAAAAATCCCACCTTTTTGCTAAGCATTCTTATCCTTAATGCTGCAAATTCTCTTGGTAAGGAATTATAAATCCTCTAACTATCTTGCATTAGAAACAGTATGTTGTGACTATAGTTTCTCAATACTTTATTCTTTCATGAACTTCTATTGTACATCAGCTGCCTTGACTGTAGTCAGACATTAAGCAATTAAAGACTATAAACTTCCACTAATTTTCAAAATAGAGTCTGCTAGTTTTATTGTGGAATTTTTGTTGATATGGGAACCTAAATGTTGGGATGGAGTCCAGTAGTGTCTTATCATAGAGACTGTGCAGTCAGATTTATTCTCATGACAACACTTTCTATTAATCTACAAAGTCATTTGATGTTTCTATTTGTTTATCAATGGTTTTCACCTTTTCCTCAGTCTGTTTTTTCTTCTAAATGGAAAAAAAAAACCAACCCTAAGATCTCCTAGTCTTCTCTAACAAGAAATACTCCTGCATTTTTTTTTTCCTTTCTTTAATTCTTCTGATAACTTGGTCTTCACTAAAAGTGCTTTCCAGTTTTATGTCACAAACCCATTGCATTAGTCCCTTCCCTATAGATCTGTATTAAGGTCATTACTGAAAATATTATTCAGGATTAGTGCTGATATTGAATTATGTGGGACCTCTCTCCAGCTCCATCTCTTCCCTCATTGAATCAACCTACAGATCCTAATAGCCTGTATTCTTGCTGAATTAAAATAATTTACTATATGGAATTTCATGGCATGCTCTACTGAAGTCCAGAGATGATATTTATTCAATTTCCTTTGCTTCTAAAAATGAAGTAATTTACCATGATCATCTCACATTATCTACCATTCTTAAAATATTTGTGTCAGACTTTCCTGTTTATCAGTTGTCATGGTGTTATACTTTCCCTTTTAGTCCTGTTTTATTCCTTCAGATCAATTCTTATAGATTTGTGGCAACCTGTGCCTGCTTTTCTCCCCTCCAAGTTCCAGTATACATTTATGACACCCCAGTCATGTAGCACTCATTTTGTACTTCATTTATTTATAAAATGCGTTGGTGTTGAATGTGGTTTTTCCCTCTGATTAATTCTGCCTATTTTTCTGTAGTAAATGTCTCCCCAGTAAACAGTAGCTACCAGACAATTGCACACAAAGCATGGGCAAGGAACCTTAGGTGATATGCCATGGAGTTAGCATAAATCTAAGCAACTGCTTCTAGTTGGTGCTGTGACTGCTGCAGTCCGTGCTGAGGTGGGGATTTGTGCAAACAAGGGTTGCAGTCTTACTTAATCAACCTTGTCAACACGGTGATCTCACTAACTCCATCTTTTTGCTGTAAAATAGTAGGACTCTGAAGGTTTACTAAGAAAACAAAGTGAAGAGACACAGAGAATACATTCTCAATGCATAACATTTAGAAAAAAAAGAATGTTTTTAATGTTACTGCCTTCTAGGAAAGGGATGTGCGAGAGATCACTGGACAATTTACCAAGAAGTTTATGTCATCCCCGTGTTCTTTGACAACATGGGTATAAAAACTGACAGAGCATAAAGTTCCTTTGAAAGTCAGACTACTGAGAAGTTACAAAGTGATTACCTGAGACCGTGAAATAGATTAATTAACTAAGAAAAAAAATGCAATGCTCAATAGAGTTCCATATTCAAGGTGTCTGCCAGGTGTTTTCTGCTTTCAGTGTTATTTTTCTCCCCACAGCAGGGAACAAATTTTTCCATTATAATCAGGAATACTGCTAGCACTTAATGCCTGAATGGGGGACCAACGACAAATTACAATGTAATCAATCTTTTCAAACTTTTTTGAAGGGTTTGTCTTCTCACCTTGCACTCAAAAATGCTATTAGCATTATTGGAAGTTTCAGTTGTTTTTTTTCAGTTTTGCTGGCCTGCCCCACTGTCCTACAGCTCCAAATTTGGCCCCTTAATTCTTCAAAATTTCATACTGCTATGGTGAAAGACATCTGCAACACTCTGAAAATAGAATTCAAAAATGAAATTCCATTCTATTTTTTGTGTCACAATGCTGGGAGAAAAAAACCCCAAACAAATTCTCTAGCAAAATTGTCTTGAAATGCCTCACCATGTGCTTTGAGAATGATCTGAAAGTCTTGGTAGAATAGAGGCTCTGTCCAGATGGAATCCACTCACCAGTAAGAGAGCTCAAAGGTATTAATTTTGCAAGCTAAAAAGTCATGGTTTTGATACAGTAATTAAAGAAATAATTAACTGCGTAAGGAGTCATTTTCTGTGCACACACATTAGAAGATCAAAGTGATGAAACGTTACAGGAAAGCCAAGTGTAAGATATAGCTCAGGATTCAAATGCTAAATCTAGCTATCTACAACAAAGATGGGTACATATTAGGTGCTATAACTTCTCATTGTTTTTAAGGGAAATTTAGTCAATGCAGTATAATCACAAGAGCTGTTCAGATTAATTCTGTACATTAAGTTTGATGATTTTTTTATATTTTCTTAACTAGACCAACTGACAAGATTGACAGGATATCTGTTAATAAAAAGGAGGAATTAGAAAATGCATATATCTGTGGTCCCCATGTAGGTATATACCTTTGCAGCAATACATCTTGATCTTTTAAGCAGAAAATGTACTAGACATTTTCTCATCATTGGTTCAGATCACAGGACCATCAAGGCTGGAAGAAACATTCAAGATGATCTAGTCCAGCCATGAAATTGGCACTACCATAATCTCCCCTAAATCATATCCTCAGGTGTCACATGCAGATGGTTCTTGAACTCTTCCAGATGACTGTCTTGAGACAACCCCAGGTTGGAATGAATCCTACCTAACCTAGAATTCTGTCTTCAATAACCTCAAGTTTTATACCTAAATGAATTACAAGAACTTATTCACTCATTTTAAGTGAAATCTGTTAACTAAATTCACTGATATAAATTTATAGGAGAAGGATTTGTCATCCAGGCAGCTAAGAAGATGGTGATAGGAATATTTTTTGGAGAAAAATACAGGAATACTGATGAGAAATGAGTTGAAAACATCAAAAAACCCAGTAAGCAGAACTATATAGGGGCAGCTTGGTAAAAGTAGAATCCTGAGCTGGAGAACTTGTAAAGGAAGAATTGGTATAGGATGTAGGGAAGTTAAATACTAAAGGAGTGACTTGTAGATCACAAGGGAATTGATCTGTTTCCTTTAGTGCATGTCTTCCTAAATCAGGCTTACCTGTAAAATTAATTTTCTGTGCTGCCTTGAAAAAAGACTAAGTTTTACATCCAATGAAGACATTAGCAAAACTCTAATCTATTTAAAATGGGAGGAATTATGTGACCTGTGGATGTGTGAAAAAACGTCTGCCTGTATCTGCTGTCCTACCAAATAAATTGGCCTGAAATACATCTTTTTGTCAGTAAAGTATCTGGTATCTCAAGTCATCATGACTTTTAAAAAACTTGCTGCCTCTGAAGCAAGTTGTCATTAAATAACTCACTTGATACAAGGGTAATAATCATTTTAAAATTAACTGTTAATTCCCTCCTGACTACAGTTTTATAATAGTTTCTCTTCTAAAGCTAAATTGTTGGCACAAAGCCATGCATTACTTGCAGGTGTTTGCACAGAAAGACAGGGTGTCCTAACCAAGTGTCAGTGATCCTTTTCATCATTCTTGGTCTCAAATCAACCATTGAACCCAAGCACAGGACAAAGTCATTAACAGAACAATAATTCTTAGGTGTTTTGACAAGACATTTTATAAATGGTAATTAACATCTGCACTGCTGTTCCTGTCAGGGAGGTGAATAGAAATGTTAAGTGAGCTAAATCTAGTGACTGCTTTCCCTATTTTGGTAAAACACCTTTTTTTGTGTGGGTTTTTTTTATAATACAAGAAGAAAAAAAAATTTCACTCAAGTTGTTAATCTGCTTCATAAGTTTTCCTTTCTACAAGTTCAGTAAACACAAACATGTACATATTGACTATTATTTTCAGAAGCATGAACCTGATAAGCCTATATTATACATCATTAAATATGAGTCCAAGATTATATCATGCATGTATATTTTTTTTTCCTTAATTTATTGTTACCCTGTGGAAAATAAAAACAGTTCACCTTTATATCTAAAAATGGAACCAAGAAAATAGATGCAGTGTATTGCCAGGTATTCACAACTCCCATATTATAGAAACTGTCAGATTCTTATGAGACGGGACAAGAAATATCTGTTTGTAGACACATTTTATAAAAACAAAATTAAGGAGGCAAACAAGCCTTCCATTTTGTCTTAGGGTATTATAAAATCCCAATGGATTGAGGAAATCAAACCAACGGTTTTTCTTGGTATGTTCCTTCCCAAAATTATATGAAACAAATTTCCCATGATTTTTTTACTACTTGAGAAACCAGACTGTGTATAGACAAAGGAGAATGTAAAGAACTTGTTGCGTGTGTAAATGTTCATTATCTGTGCCCATAGTAACAATTCTTCTTCAAGTATCTCAATCCATTTTAACCTTTTTAAAAATCAAAAATAATGGATAATATCCTCTTGCTTAAAAAAAGTCCAGGCACCTGGAGATGACATCCAAGATATTCCTTTAAATGTGTTAGTTTAGACCTACTCTATGTGCATTTTGTGCACTAATTTCAGACAATTGTTTTACTTTGTACTTAGATTTGAATGCAACTTAACGTGGCCTACTTTAGAGCTATTCCTACATGAATAAATACAGTATAATAAAAAGAAGAGGTCTTATATGTTTGGAAGAATTTGTTCACTGAGATATTTCATTAAATTGGAAAAAGACAAAATACAGTTATCAAAAAAGAAAGCTTCCTCCATTAAATATGGATTCATTATTTATGTGAAATATTATTTGATTTCCTCTTCAGAACCACAAAGATAATTTTTTCTGCAATCTTCCAAGTCAGATTCAGGAGCCTGGAAGTATAGGTCTTTCTAAGTATCAGAATAGAATTGTGTGACTAACCAAATCTATTTGGTGCATACACATGTTTTTCCTTATTAATTTTCAGTACATTGAATGCAATGGCTAAAAGGAGCACAGATTAATTTTTGAGCATGGTTTAATAAAATGTGTTTTGACTCATAAACACTTATTTAATGGGAGTTTTACTGTAAACTATGTAAGCTCATTAAGAGACTTATGGATATCTCTTCTGAAAAATGATGTAAATGAACATAGTTTTCAAAGAAAAAGAAGGAATTTTAGCATGAGTGTAGCTCAAATATAATGAAAGAAAGCATTTTCTGGGTAAAGTAGTCTCTGGGTAATGTGCCTACAGTTCTGACAACTCAACTGCCACTGATCTGAATTTTACAAAATTAGCTAGTTGAGATGCTGTTATACAAGCAGAATTAGGAAATGTTTCCTTTGTCTCTGGATTAGTTTAATGACATCTCTGACATCTGTGTCCTGTGATATTTATCAAGAATTTATTTTTATGTAGAATAGAAAACAAAAACAACAATATAACCAAGCTTACTAGGCACCTAATTTAAACACTTTTTCCTGTCACATTCTTCAATTTTTCAGAGTCATACATCTTAAGTTAGAAGAAGAAGTACCCAGATTTAAGTCCACATTTTGCAAACAGAAATGTACTTTAAAAGTATTTTCAAATCAGTTAAACTACTTATTTACATAATAACATGTATTCATAAGGCATCTGCCACAAATTTGCAATTAATGTGGTTTAGCTGAAATCTGATTTTGGTCTCATTTCTACTGAAGGAAAATAGGAAAACACACAAGTAGCAAGAAGCATACTTTAGAAATAGGGATTTATTAAAAAGATGTATTTTAGCCTAAATTTAATGTTTTTGAGACAATTGCAATTAATCTAACTACAGAATGAATTTTTACTTTTATGCAAAAATATTCTTAATTATCTTTCTTGAGTAATGTTGTGTATCTTAACATGGTAGCATATATGTGCATTTTCATAATGTCCTTAGATAACCTGTTTTCTAGAGCATAAAAGTTGTAGCTTTTTGATATTGTCTGTTTCTCCCCCTTAAATTCCTTGAAGGAAATGATTATTTTTTTCCCTTCCCT
>VZTB01005872.1:25839-43580 GCA_013397245.1 Thryothorus ludovicianus | reverse complement strand
ACTTCCCTTCCCTGAAACTTCCCTTCCCTGAAACTTCCCTTCCCTGAACTTCCCTTCCCTGAACTTCCCTTCCCTGAACTTCCCTGAACTTCCCTGGACTTCTCTGAACTTCCCTTATAATCTGTAGGCCTAAATGATTAGGAAATTTTGTGTTACAAGCTAGCAAAGAAAAAAAACAAAACACAGTACATTAAGAATTACATTCCACATAGACAATTCAGACTCTCCTAGCTCTCAAAAGGGCAGAGATGGTAAAGATACGGACATAATGCTATAAAGCAATTGGTGAATTTCTTTCTTGTACAACATTCTACAGAAAGGTCTGAGATATTAATATCTCTGATATTTAAATTATTTCAGCATGATATTAAAGAAATCCAGTCACATAAAATCAAAATCCAGTATTACATTAATAGAATTCTTTTTTTTTCTATTGCAATTCACTATGTAATTATTATGTAAAAAACGCTTCATATTTCTTAGTACTGTGTAAGGAAATTACATACTCTTTTTACTAATTACTCTTACTGTATAAGAGAGCTTTCTTTAAGTTTTACTTCATGGTTTTTAATTCAAGTTTAGAGTTTGTTTTTTTCTGGGAAGAGAAAGTTCGAATTCTATTTACAATGTTCATACTTTTAAATTTGGAGGGCTTTTAGATTTTTTCTTCAGGAGTATTATTTACCACAGGGAATGACTGTGCTTTTACTGCATGATCTTGTACTCTTAGGACACTTAAGCTATCTTCAATAGGAAGTTATTCTACATTATTGATAAAGATCATGCATAATTACTGTCAACCATGTGGTGTTCAACCCCCCAGAGGGAAAAAAAATAAAAGGAGGTAGCCACATACAGACAATTGTTTTATTCACTACAAAAAAACCACAAAAAACAAAACCAACTACACAAACAAAAAACCAAAACCAAAACCTGTACTGTGTTATGAAAACAAAATTGATGAGAGTCTCTTCATTCAGCCAGAGCTATGTACTTGCTGAGTCAACAACAGAGTGCTTGCTTCCTTCTTTAGGAAGAATACTGAATGAAACTGTGAACAGTTGTGCCTCATGGTGAGTCTAAACCTCATTCTTAATACAATTTGAAAAATGGCTCTGGAGCCTCTGGATATATAGTTTTACAGGAAATAAAATATTAGGCAATGTAAATCCTTAGATTTAGGCACATATTTGAGCAACCCTTAAAAATAATCTCAAGTTCCCTAACAGGTAAATAACTATTTTTGAAGAGCTCTAGAAAGAATCCTCTTATTCCCAAGTTTAGACACATTAGGTCTCTGCTTTATGGAGAATCAGAGCACAGAATCTGTTCCAAACTTTGCAGCTGACAGCTGCAAAGTCTCTGGATACTCTACCATATCAAATTACCCATTACTAATACTGAAAACCTGAAAACCTATAAGCAGAACAACAATGAAAAAGAGAGATTGAAGCTTGACTGATTCAAGCACCCTCTGGTTCAAAAAGAAAGCAAACAAACATTGCAGAAGAATGAGGGAAAGATGTGTTTGAGATTTTTAGATTTTTATTTTCTTTGTGAAACCTGTATCTTCAGGGAATAATATTGCTAAGATTGCATTTTTTTTGGATGCCCTACTGTCATGGTTCAATTATCATGCTAAAGGCTAAACTCTATAAATTTAAAAGCAATAATTCTAGACAAATATGCATTCAGTCAATATATGATTCTTGTATGAAAAGTACTAAGAAATTGAGTTTTTCTGCACTTGTAAAATATCAAATGCACAGTTACTATTTATAATAAGCTTCCAGTCACAGACTCTGTAATTCCTTAGTCCTGAACAATTGCATAATTGCTAATTCAACTACATTAGCATTGGGAGTAGACATGGATGATTTCAAAAGGGATACTACTAATTTAATGAGGTCTCAGTCTCTACATTTCCAAAATTATACAAATTCTGTTTAGCAGACAGCCACTGATGCTTTTGGGAATTTGAACAAATAAATCAATCAACTGCCAACCAAAAGAATCCTTAAAAATTAAAACAAAAAAACAGAAATGAGAATGAAATTACATTTTTCACAATGTGAAGCTACCAAACAAAACCTTATTTCCTGACTAGTTTCCAACAGTCTGTCTAACTTTACTAGAGAGTAGTTGCTGCTGAATCTACTGAATACCTGAAGATGCCATTTGTGACAGTGCTTTTATATTTTGAATATTTGTGGCACTGTGGTTATGCTAGGATAAATATGACAATAGACCATGGGCACCAAAGGGCTATTCTGAATGCAATGCCCTTCCCTTGCACTTTTCACTTCCCTTTTTCTGTGTGTGATAGTCACCAAATGATCAGATCCTGAGACTGGAGCAGGTATTTTGCCAAAAATAAGTAATAAGTTTTTTCTAAAAAGGAATTAATAAAATTTTGTGATACTTGCTTTTTTCTTGAAGGTATCTTTATTTTACAAAGGCCCCTGCATTAAAAACTGCCTTTGATTTCAGTAGGAGACAGATTAGCTCAAGCAGTAGTTTTCATGTTGGCGGTCATTACACCAAATAAGGATGAAAGGATATGTCAGTCAGAGACATCGCAAAATCCTTAAACTCATATGCCCCCGAGTAATCCTGCTGTGCAGCCGACAATTACTATACATAGAGGAGGAAAGAGGAAGAAAGATTTTAATGTAAAAAGATTTAGACTGCCTAATTTATAGCGTGGTAGTTGCAGGTCTATCACACAGTACCCAAATGTACATCAGCACTTCCTCTTCCCATGGTGGATTTCCATCAGTTTAAATGTTTCTTTAGTGCTTATAAAGTAGGTTCTACACATGTTCATAAATTTCTCACACATCTCCATCCAACAAGCTGCTCATGAAATTAGGCAGATGTTGGCTTCATCAATATGTTCATTGGATAAAATAAATTAAATTCTTATCCTAAAAATAGGACACCTGAGCCTGAACTACAGGTGAATGGGATCATCTTCATCTATTCCTAAGAACTGGAGAATGGTGAGAGCTAAATCATGACATTTGCCTTTCAGCCAACAGACCTTCTAAAGATCAGGCTGGGCACTATGAACTGGGTTAGTGTCCTCAGATTGCTGACCCCTGTCTAGAACAAGCACAGGTAACACGGGAGACAAGAACTACCTACAACCTTCTTTAGACTTCCAAAGAGGAGTTACACTATATTAATCCCCAAATGGTAAGCCTACAACAGTCTATTTTCTACATGAGCTCTTACTGCAGAGAGTTGTAGTGCAGGTGACAGTGTCAGACTGGGGAGGACCTCTCCTGACTTCTCCTAGCCTATCCACGGACGTCAACATAACTGTGCTGAGAGACCTCTAAGCACCTTCACAATTACTACTGGAGACCTACAGACATCCACGGAGAGCCCTGTATGAAAAAGCTAGGGTGAACATCAGTATGCAGACTAATGTAGCTTCTCCTTCTGCTTCCGTGAGGTATGTATATAATGCCACTAGAGAATGAAAAAAAATAGTGAAAGGTACACCTGAGAGACTTTCTCAGATAGGAAATGTATTTCTTTACTAGCTTTAGTTTCTGCTATTATGTGAAATAAACACAATTTCCTTCCTATATTATCTTCCTGTTTTTTCCCATCTTTATTCTAGTAGCCTTCTGGCTGCAAGGAACAGATGTCTATATTCTTGTGTAGTCTTCTCCTGTTCCTACCTATCTTTGTTCTACTGCAAAATCTCTCCATCTGCCCAGGGTAAGTGGCACATTTTAGAAAATCATAAGCCTTTTAATCCCACAGGATCTCTTTTGCTTCAGATTCAGACCTCTGAATCTTTTTAACTTTAGTGGAAAACCTTTTCCTCCTTTAGACCCTCATGCAAATCAGATTGTCCATGAATTCAGTTTTGCTCAACAAAATATGTCCCAAAAATGGTGTTGACTTGCTTCAAGACTTTCTATGAATTATCTTTGTGGACAGTACCCACATTTTGAGGCAAAATCTACTTTTGAAGTGTGTTAAAGGGTGTACACTTGTAGGTAATTATGTACAGGAACTACTTTCACAAAATGTGAGGGTTTTAGAGAGGAGACAGAAAATAGTATAGGATAGGAGATAGGCTAGGCTAGTCTAGGATAGCATAGGATGAGCTTGACTGTCTGTAGAGAAAGGAAGAAAAGGGAAAGGGAAAATAAAGATATAATACTTGATGTTTGTGCTTCCTGTAGCCAAGATCAGAATGGAAAGTCTCTCTATGACGTCTGAGAGTATGATGCAAGAGTGGGAATGTTGTTCTGGATCATGGAAATTTTGATGCAAAAAAGTGAGGAAGAGTAGAGAAATGACTTCAAAGAAGGAATATGAAGTTCAGATTTTAGGCTGCCAGACCCATGTGCAGGTGACTTGCTGTGTATATGTTGTAAATGAAGCTTTTCCCTAGACGTCATTAATTCCACTGTAGTCAGAGGAGGCTTGAGTGTGTTGAATATAACAATGCTCCAACACAATGATCAAGAAGGGTGACAGATAACCTGATACATTTAGATCATCACTTTTTCACACTCTGAGAACTGTAACTTGTCTCTCCATCCTTGTCCAGAAGCAGCAACTTCTCATTTCCTCATTCAAACTTCTCCCTGCCTGCCTGTGGATTCACACACAAATTCCTGTCAAACTGAGCATCATGTTACCAGACTTAACCCTGAATTTTCATTAAAGCCTGTCATCTGTACACTCTCTTCTAATCTGTGCCTTTTTTCTGTCTGTCAGCTCCACTTCTCCCCAAGCCTATGCTGTCTTTGTTAAGGTTTTTAAAGTATTGCTATGGTTCAGATATCAAGATAGGCATGCTTGGTTGTAGACTGAGAACAGAATGTAGGTGTTTCTCCTAGACTTTATTTTGGACAGTTTTAATCGGTACCTAAAGTCCTGGCAAAACTGAAGTAACAACTATGTGGCCAATGAAAGATTATTATCAACAAATATAGAGATGGGATGTTACTTGTAATGTATGTGAGAGAGCTGAATTGCAGATGTTGACATTTTCTAAATCTCAGTGTTAACTGCAGATACCTTCTGACTACAGACATTTATTTTTCTGCATATGTGCATGTGAATGTGGGTAAGTAGCATTTATTACAACTCTGATGAATACTGTGACATCTATAACCCTTTTAGTCAGATGAGCTCCACTTTTTTGACAGCTATTTTGAAAGAAAAATAAGATAAGGTGGAGTTTTTTTAGTTCTTTTTTTTAATTCATAGGGCTAATAATTTCCCTATATGTTTACCAATCTCTGATAATTATTTTCACAATGAGCATTTCCAAATCATAAAATAGAAATAAGAATTAAACCAGCAAATAAACAAATATTCATTCCTGTACTGAATAATTTCAGTTGAACATTTTTTAAATGCCCATTTTTATATTTTGTTTGTTAGATTGAAGAGTTTTATTCTCAATTCAGAATGCAATTGAGGGTGGACATAAACATATCATTTACTTCCATAAATTCAGAGGTACTGAAAGTTTGTTCTGAAATGTATTGAAGTTAATTAAGCCTTTTCTATCATCACTTAGAAGTTGAAACAATTTTGTAAACTAACTTGATTATTTTAAAATAAAATTTGAAGCTAGTTTTATTAATTAAAGTGAGGCTTTGAAATCAGTACAAAACATTTAACTCAACTGCAATTAATACAGAAACTTAAAACTGTTTCTCATAAACTTAAGTGTGAGATCATGCTTATGAGCTGGTTTTCATAAAAGAATCCTTTCTCCATCATTTAAAATTTTTTTTTTTGTTACATTATCCTTCAGAAGTGAAGAAAATATTTCAATGGTATTGTCTTCAATATTATAAGGGGTAGAAAAGAAAAAATCAATCAAACAAAAAGAAACAAACAACAAACAGAAGGAAGAAAAAGAAAAACAAATCATACAGTCATCCTAAGTGGGATGTGATTTTCTAATTTCTACATGAGTAGTCCTATGGGTTGCTGTAGTCCTTAGGATTACTGTTGATGTTTAATTATTTTATTCTTTTGTTCTCTATGGATGCTATACTTTGCTCAGGCATACAGGATCACGGACATCAGAAGTTCCTCTGAATTGTCAAGATCAGATTTTCATTCTGCTGCCATAGGGGAACCAGATCCAGCAATATTAGCATCTATTGCCTGCACTCTGTAGGAAAATAGGGTTGAAAGGGGCAGTCTTTGCTGGCTTCAGAACTGCCTGGATGGCCAGGCCTGGAGGATAGAGGTGAATGCTCCTGTACCCATTTGGTTCCTGGTTCACTAGTGGTCCTCAGGGCTCAGTGATGGAATCAGTCCTGCTTGTTGTTTTTATAGATGATCGGGATGACGAGGGGATCAAATACATCCTCAGTAAGTTATCAGACAATAATAATCTGCGTGTGACTGTCAATCTGCTGGAAGGTAGGAAGGCTCTGCAGAGGAATCTGGAAAGGCTGAATCAAGGAGCTGAGGCCAAAAATATGAGGTTCAACAAGACTAAATACTGGGTCCTACCCATTGGACGCAATAATCCCACGCAGTACTACAGGCTGAGGTGGAGTGGCTTAAAAGCTGCCTGGCAGAAAAGGATCTCAGGGTGCTGAACATGAGCCATCAGTGTGCTTAGGTGGCCAAGAAGGCCAATGGCATCCTGGCTTGTGTCAGAAATTGTGTTGCCAGCAGGACCAGGGCTGTGATTGTCTCCCTGCACGCAGCACTGGTGAGGCTATACCTTGAATGCTGTGTCCAGTTTTGGACCCCTGAATTCAAGAAGGACATTGAGGTTCTGGCTGTGTCCAGAGCAGGACGAAGGAGATGGTGAAGGGTCTGGAGCACAATTCCTATGAGGAGCAGCTGAAGGAGCTGGGCTTGTTTAGTGAGGAGAAGAGGAAGGTCTTCAGGGAACACCTTATTGCTCTCTGCAAGTCCCTGAAAGGCTGTAGCAGTGGGCATCAGTCTCTTCTGCCAGGCAACAGCAACAGGACCAGTGGACATAGCCTCAAGGTGTGCCAGAGGAGGTTTAGGTTGGACATTAGGAGGAATTTCTTCACAGAAAGAAGAAATTAAACATTGAAACGGGCTGCCCAGAGGGTGGTGGAGTCATCATTCCTGGAGGTATTTAAGGAAAGACTTAGTGCCATGATCTAGTTGATGTGGTGTTCAGTCAAAAGTTGAACTCAATGAACTCGGAGGTCTTTTCCAGACTAATTAATCCTGTGATCCTGTAAAAAGCACACAGAGACCAACAGAGATGAAAATGACCTCTTAACTGGAGACTTCTCCCCTTGACAAGATTAGCAAGACCATGCATGCTTCTACTAGTAAGTTTAGATTTAACTGACTCCCTTCAACCTGGACTGTTATGTACCAGTCCGAGCAATTTTTATTACTTGAAGTTGTATTTCAGTGAGTCCTTGAAGTATTTAATTTGCCTGTCCTGGTTATATGTTACTTCTTTAAGTCCAATGCACACCAGCTATGCAGGATGCCAGTGTCTTCTATCCTGGATGTGTGACCAGCCCAGTGCAGCCTTTTTATAATGATCATGGCTACAGTCCCTGGAACATAACTGTGCTCTGAAACTTTTTTATTGAAAATTTTATCCGGCCATCTGATGCACAATATGGTCCACAGATGGTGCAGATGACATTTGTCTAGGAGTCATGTATGTCGTCACTAGTCCATGTCTTCAAACCATTCAGCAAATTGGATGACAGAGCTGCTTTATAGACTTTTAATGTGATCTTCCAATTAATGTTGAGCTGCTGTTTTGACCTCAGAGCAGCCTGCATCCAGAGCCTCATGGTGCACTACAAAAAGCGGGATTTTTTCTGTGAAATTTTTAGAATAAAAACAGGATAATAGAAAAATGAAGGGGAAGAAATATTAGTGTTTTCTTCTAAAAGTTTATTTTTTAAAAAGTCTGTTTTCCACTGTTTTAAACTGGAAACATTCCAGTTGCTGATTTCACATGTCTGTTAAGAGTCAATACTTAGCTATTATAGTTCACTTGTGTTTCCTATCTATCGCTATAAATGGCTAATTGCCTCATGGAAGGGCCAGACTTTGATCACAGCAGGCAGCGGGGAGTTAAATGTCTTATGAATCTGAGTGTACAAGTAAACAAGTAGTCTGATGCTGACAGGACATCTGCTGGTATATAACAAATACTTTATGTGACTAAGGTTATATGGTTTATCTCTTATGTTCCTATTGTTCAGGACAATTAAAAATATAAAGGAATATTAAAAAATAAAGCAAAACAAAAAAAAAAAACAACACCCCACATCATATCTGCAAACTGATCAGGTTTTCCCTCTTCTCTTTGTCTATGGAGAAAACTTAGAACGTGAGGGGACTGTTTCATCTCAACAGCAGCTTGTCTTTTGTTCCACAGAACCACAGAATAGGTAATATTACCCCACCGAGGGAACTATGCTTTTTTTTTTTTTTTAATTTAAAAACATGTAGAAGAGTAAAAGAGAGTTCAAATTATGTTATACTAATGCATTACTGCTATAAAGGGTACCTTTTACCTCCAGATCTACTGTAAATTATACAGTACTAGGCTTTTAACTTTCTTATATGGAAAATTTCTTCTAAGTAGCTGTGTTGTCTTCTTCTGGACTATATATTTCCCTTGTTTTTTTTGGTTTTTTTCACTATTTATAATCTATTTGTGGATAAACAGAGCTGACTGCTGTTTTAGGTGATGACACTATTAAATCATATGCTGCTTACATCGTACTTTTTCTTTTGCAATATTTTGTATTTTAATATTCCTTTCTTTCAAAAAATAAAATTCTAAATTACAAACTGAACATACGTTTCCAGTAAGCTTCCCAGGTGTTTAGCCTCAGTGACTACAGTTAATTTGAACCCAGAAACATAGATGAATAATTCAAGTGAAATCATTCCTTTTGATGTGTTTTGCCTATAAAATACCTTATATTTTATTCAATGGATTTCCTCCTCATTTTTCTGCATTTTTTACCTCACAATGAAGCTCTTGATTTTTGTTTTCTTCTCAGAGAATGTAAGTATACAATTCAATGTATTTTATTAAACTGACTTAATGAGTATGTGGAATCAATTAAGTTTCTAATGTTTTTTTATACTTGGTTAGTTACTTTGAAATGTAATATGTTGTTTCTAGTTCTTTCCTTGGATATGACTGTACAACAGTCTTAAGAGTCTGTATGTGTCTCTCAGATGTAGACATCAGGTTGTTTACTATCTTGTCCAGACTGCTAAATAATGCTAGTGCTAATAATGCCCAGTGTATGCCCATTTCCAGTCTAACAATGGATCTTATTCCTCACTTTTGGGGTTTTATCTCCTAAAGAGCACATTATCCACAACATTCCTCATCCTAATCTTGTTTCCTTAAAGGCTACATAAAAAATTCACTGTATGGTGTCTTGAAACCCCAGAGGAAATATTAGTAGCTTTTTTTAATTTGGTTGTTTTTTAGGGGGTTTTTTTTGTTTTTTTTTTAATTGGGGATGTGGGGATGGGGTAGCCTAGAAAGAAACCTTTGAGTCACTTTGTATTCTTTGGAAAATGTAAAGTGAGGTTCCAGAAAAAAAGAAGAAACAAGACTCTTTCTAAAAAGTAAGTTAAATCGTTCACGGCTTGCTACAGTAGAAACCGCATCAGGCTCTTCTCCTTTTTGGCTACTCAAACATTACAAACTGTCCTCTGCATTCTTCTCTCCATTAAATATTTCTCTTATATAGTGGTGAGTCTGTTTCTTATAAGTAATTAATAAAAGTGTTTGTAGATAACATTTCCCTTTCCCTTTCTTTCCTATACATTCTCCAAGACCAAAATCAGCAATGAGTGAAAAGACTTCCAAATACAAATATTTCACATTCATTTGAACTCTTCCTCTAAGTATGCAACATCTCTTTTTCTCCCTAGTGATTTATTAATTTTAAATATTGCTATATATACTTGTTTTCTTCTAATTTTAAGATATCCTCAGAGGATGTGCCAGAAATTTACAGTGCAAATAGAATGTGTTAGAGGGGAACTGTACTGTTAACTGTAAAACATCACAGGTCATCTACATAGGTTTAAAAAATAAATTTCAGATGCTCAGTATTTGTCAAGAAAAAGCCAGAGCTTAATCACTTAATGGCATATCTATGTAGACATAAGAAAAGGTCTAGCTGATCCTGCTTTAGGGTATTATGACTGACTCTTTGAACCAAAATTCTTTAAATGCTATTTTCTAAGCTTTCCTTTCAGAGCAAGGATTAAGTTTTTAAAGCTAAAATACAGCATATCTGTTCAAGTCACAGTCACCATAGTACTACCAACTCAGCTATGTTACAAATTTCTATTACTTTCTTTCTATTTATCTTGTCAATATTATATTAAACAATATAATTGATTGTGCTTACTTTTCAAATAATACAACTTCAGATCTCAAGTTCAAGAGTTTATTTTTACTTCAGAAAACAAGAAAAATTGCACCCTTGAAAAATGAAACTCCTGTTTCATAAGACAGGGAGATACTGGAACCTAATCCTTCACAGATTTGCATCTGTTTTTCTCTAAGCCATCTTCCTATATCCCATGTGGACAGACCTACAGAACAAAAATATAGCACATCTGGAATTAAACTTAGGATAGTTGACTGTGGAACAGACGATGTATCAGCCAGTTTTACATTAAGAGAGGCTCCTTGCTTCAGAGAGGGGAGGAGGAGTACCTTCAATTTAAATGAGTTGAAATTATGTTTACTTATAATTGAATATTTAGCATGTTTTCTAGGTCTCAACAGACTTTTTAAGTGGATTTGAGATGGACTTTTTTTTTCCCAATCATAATATTTTTGACATTAAGATTTTCAGAGAAGGCTGATACTGTATACATTTAAACAACCTTCAAGACTCAGGCAATTCAAATGAGGAAAATTTAAAATGTCTCATTGAGTCACTTTGCCAATTCTTTCATTGCAAGAAGATGACAAAAATCCTGACTCATTTGAGTTTCATTTTTAAGAAAGTTTTTAAAAGTATGATGATAGTTTACTGTCATCGCATAATATTTCTAGAGGTTTAGTGATTTGATTTGTCTTATTGGGTAAGAGTGCTGCATTTTTATATTTATTGACAATTTGAGTAATCTTATTATACTGGGGGTGGTGGTGGTTCTGCAGATTCAGCATCTGAAGGTTTCTCTGAAGGCTTTTGCAGAAGTTTTATGGGGCAAGGCAGCATGGTTTGCCATGGTAGGCTTTTCAATATGGTTGGGTTTTGGTTTTAGTTCTTTTTTGTTTGTTAGGGTGTTTTGTTTGTTTTCTATAAATACTGAATAATTGTTTTAACACTTTCATCTCTAAAAAGACTTTTGCTCTAATTTCAATCTGCGCTTTTAGAGACAAGCAGATACACATGAATAAAAAATATATGAATAAAAACTTAAACACCAATTTGTTTTTGCTATGATGCAAGTCCATTGTTTTTTATGGGTTTTTTTGAGAGAAAGATCCCAGAAATTTATATTATTATATTAATATAGAATTAAGAGGGACAGTTTTATTAGGGTGACTCTTATTTGCACTGACTACCAAAAATTATATAATGCCTGTAGACATTTTTATGTAAAATACTTGCAGTTTAGAAAATGGTGTTGCTGAAATAATCTGTTCCCAGATCCAAGAAAATTTTATTTCCTGTAGGTTGTGTTACAGTGGTCAGTAAATGTTGATAACCTTATCTCTAATGACTATTTCAACAAGAATTAAAGATGTTTTATTGGGCTAATACACTCCTGATAATATCTCCTTAAATCAGTCCATAAAACCCAATCACCACCGAATGATGAAGGTGCATAATGTCACTAGGTGTTTCATCCTTTGTTTTGTCTTTTCCTCCTCATCAGGAGCAGAGCATGTGTTCAGTTTTACATTGCTGAAAGACATGGGGCCCCAGAAAAGTGCCTTGTCTAACAATTTGGATGTTTTTATCTTTTCTGTTCATCCTGTGGACACACACAAATCAATGTGAGACATCCAAGCATGAAATGATCTGCAGCTCTGAATTGTAACATTTAATGCACTGGCTTGGATGGGAGTGAGACCTTGCTTCCAGATGAACAAACAGTGTTCATTTTACATTCTGTGGTATATATATAAAATGTTGCAACCATCCTAGAAGCCAAGATCTGAGATGCAAAATTTGTTGTTCACATGCAGTATACAGGTGCTAGGTTTGATACTTTTGTGAGTGGATTAGAACAAGGATTAAGACTTGAGTGATTCAAACACATACTCCTGCTTTTCAGTACAACAAAAAACCCAAACAAAAACACAGTGGAAAAAAACATTAAGAATGTTAATTTTTGTTCTGTTCCATTAAGAACCATGCAAATGCCGAGGGTCCAGAAAGGTTAGCAGAATACTCCAATACTCTGTGCCATCTTCAGTCACAACTCCTATCTAAAAGTTACTCTTTTGGGAAAGGAAAAGAAAGTAGAGTTGTTGGATAGTAAAATCAAGGTGCTCAGATATTTAGGGAGCCTGCTCAGCCCTCAGTTAGGTAAACTCCCTGTTTGTCTGCTGTGATCATTTTCTACACAAAGTATTGTGAGAGCTCAAGATAAAGTGTGAGCTGCAATGGAAAGATATTTTTGTCTCCTTCACAAAGATATAAATCCAACTCAACACTTTTGTTCCATGTTGCAGAGGAAGAAGCATTTTCATTTTGATCAGTGACAACAGAACTGCATATGCACATTTTTTTATATGGTATCTATATCTGATAAAGCATTAGCATGTCTTGTCATTAAATGTTCTTCAGTATCTCTAATTTATCCTTAAAATATGATATAGCTCAGTTGCCTTAGGTTTGGGAATGTATTTTTCCCAAGGAGCTAGGATGGGTTAGGAAGTAGTATTGGTAAACCCTGCTTGTGACCTAAACTGACACTCACAGCAGGACATATTTGGGATAGAATAACTGTCTCAGTAGGACACATGGTCTGGGGCACAAACAGCAGTGCTGGGTCACACTGAAGTAACTTAATGAAACTGCAGGGAGAATCAGGAAATCAGAACATTTTTTCCCCCTTCTGAGATTCCTTGCAAAAATTCTATAACAGAAACTGATGACCTAGCAGGGTAGAACAGCTCTTTTTAAAACAGGAAGTACTTTAATTTCATAAGTGGCAGCACTATGGCTTTCATTGTTGAGGATGAAAGCAGTGTCAGCATTTCTACGTTGCAGTAACCCTGACCATAACTTTGTTAGGAAAAGAAGCTGTAAGACTGCTTGCAATGGCAATCATGCAGAGAGACTCTGCAGGAAAACTTCTGGACTTACTCCAGTCATTACACATTTGGAAAGAGCTTCACACAAAGGTATTTTGTGCATGAATAGTCCAGAGGAATAGGTTTCTGGACCAACTGGTGTGTAGCTAATTTTAAAAAGTCAGTTTACCATAACAATTATTTTATGGGCTGTAGAGCAGATCTCATTAAAGTAGGGAGAGAATAATAAATTAAAGGAGAATCAAACATTAATACATCTAATACTGCCTCTACTTAATAGGAACATTACAAATGGTAATGAGAACACTGTTCATCTTTGTGGGGGATGGTGGTAAATATAGTAAAAATAGACAAGTGTTATATTCTCAAGAACAATTTTCTGATGTAATTTCTTTTGTCCTTTCTTTAAGCATACTGTGTAGCAGCTTTTTTTGTACTCAGACACTCTTGTATTACTATTCTGATTAATTTTTCAGGTTGTTTTCTAATCATATTGCTTTCTCTTTGTTAAAAAAGTCCATGTGTAAGTTAACTATAGTTTTGCCTATGCTGGAGTTCAGAACATTTCATTCTTATATTATCCTTTTTCTCATCTACCTTGTATTGTTGTGGTTTTTTTCCTTTTCCTGTAAGTCTCAAAATACCTAGTCTCATCTACTTGAGTATAACACATACAAGTTCATGTGTGTTGATACACTCCCATACTGCTTAAGCCAATTGGATAAAAAGGCAATAAACACCAAAAATTACATATAAGGTGATTTTTGCTGTGAACCTGAATGCACAGTTCTCTGTGAGGCTCATAAAGTGGACCCAGTGTCCATACACACTGTAACTATAGGTAAAAATTTAGGATTCATTGTCATACAATGTAAATTGCTAAATGGAAGACTGAAGGTCATGTGTATCTGTTTCCTTGTGTCAATTATCTGAATAACTAGGCATCATTTTTGTATATAATGTATTTCTATAGATTTTTCTATATTCACAATACTGATTATTTAAAAAACTATAAGTTTACCGTTTTTACCCTTTGGTTTTATTTGCAAAATTCATTCAATTCCTTTACTTTTACTCTAAAAAATTATTAATTGTATGTCAGTTGTATATAAAAGCCAAATATTTTTCTATAGTGCTTTGTTATTCAACTTTTGTTTTTCCAACTTCCACAGTCATTATCAAAGGACAACAATAGTAGCCAGCTGGAGTTTTCCCATTGACTTCAATGAAATCATACTTAGATCTGAGTGAGTACATTTGACTATTAAGCAATTCTGAAGAACACCACAGGGATGCCTAAAATTCAACATTTGCCATCTGAAAGGGAGAAAACTCCTTGACTTTTTTTTAATAGTAATAGCTATTTCTTTCATACTGCTTTTATTGGTCAGTGTTGGATCTCACTGCAAAGGAGATTGATACCATACATCCCACTTGATGGAAGAGAGATGGAGGTATAGTGAGGGGAGTGTCTTGTTCACCTCAACATTTGTGCAGGCATTCAATGCTGGTTGAAAGCCCAAGATGATTTAGGAGAGTTGTGCTTAAAAAAAATAAAAACACTGTTTGGGGAAATAATCATATGAATAATGAAACATACTTAAAACATGGAAATGGTATCAGGGATTTGTTTAAGTGAAGTGGGTCCTGCAATCATAATGAAACCACTTCCAGTGCTACGCCTCGGAGCTCAGGCTCAGTAGCAAAGGCTCCTCCTCCTGCACTGCTGCAGGACCTCACAGCAGTGACTGAGGTGAACACTTCTAACTCTTCACAGACCAGTGATAAAGACAACAAAACTGGTTAGGAAGTCTTAAAGTTTATCTAGTTTTCACTTGGATTCATATGTGTTTCATGCACTCTCAGTTTGCCCATGCTGGAGTAGAAAAGTTCAAAAGCAGAAAATACAATACAATATTTAAGTTCAAATGAAACAGCATCATAGTTTTCATAGTCAGGTTGAGAGCAGCGCCAGATTACTACTTTGCACTGGCTCTGAACACATGAAATAAAGACTAGACCTGAGTTCCAAGCACCCACGTTTAGGTTTCTGTTTATCTGTGGCCTGCAGACATAGTGTCGAAGCTTTCATAATTGCCAGTGTAATCCAGAAAGGTATTCAGCTTGGGGCTTAATTCAATTGCCTAATCATAGACCTTAAATGCTAATTTGAGACCTACAGAGATAATCAACAGGGTCTCATGAGTCTGCATATATGACATAAGACTTATAGGAACCTCACTCTACCTTGAAATATCAGACAGATCCTACCCAAAGTATTCTTACAACTTAAGTGGCAGTGATAGAAGTACATGGGTAGCTGAACTGAGCATAATGTGGGCTTATAATTTCAATATATAGACATATAGATACCCTCATTAAAGTTTCTTAATTAAAAATAGGATTTTATCTTCCATAGTGGGTACTATGTATGAGTTTGCAGAAACTGGACTGACAGAAAAGCTCAAGATGTATTCCATAGTTATTTTTTGTATTTTAAGGAAGAAAATTAAGAATAAATTCACGCTTCTAATCTATCCAGTTCACCTGAACAGAATGCAAACTAGAACTCATGACATAGCAATAGAGTCAATGAGCTAAAACAGCTAAGTTCTGTTCAAGAGATTAACAACTACTGTCATGCTACTTGCCCTATGCAGCCTGCTTCAACTTCCAAAGCATTTCTCAGAGAGTAAGATACTCCTATAAATGCTATTTTTCACCCCTGTGGGGATATCTCAGGTAACCAAGAGTATTTAAAAAAATAATACTTGTCTTCTGTATTTAGGCAACAGAATTAAGTGCTTAATGTTCTAGCTGAGAGGGAAAATAATATTGAAGTCTGAGTTTCTTGAGAAATTATTTTGATCTTATTTATGGCTTGTAACATATATTCTGCCACATTTTTAAGAAAATAAAAACAAAAATATCCAGAAATGAACTCTTGGAATAAGAAGAAAGCTTTGATATAGAATTATTTTACTCTCTTTGTATTTCTATACCATAGACACTCAAGTCTGTGCAAGCAGCTTCAATCATAATTTATTGTTGAGGCAGAAGAATAGACACTTTCACAGAGTCAGTAAAACAGTCTCTTTTAGACATCTGAATTAAGATGAGATGAATCTTACTTTAGAACTGTTTCTCTCCACTGAGTAAGCTGACAACTTTCTTCTTCTAACTTTCATGAGAAAAAGCAGGTCTCAGACAATGCTGTCATTCGGTATCCTTCATCCAGTAGAGCTCTTATTTATACAGTCCTGTAGAAATTCTCTCTGCTTTATCTATTTTGTATGTAGGAGAGAATCACTAAAAAACTTGATATTGTAAGTTTAAATTGGCATGAGCATCCCTGAGCATTTCAGACATATATCTTTATCCTCTTAGATGTGGCTGCTTGAATAAACATGTATGTAAGAATCTGAATGAGTGTCAGTCGAATGAACATCAAACTGAACGCAGTATAAATAATAACAACAGAAAAAAGAGGATGTTCACTATGGCTTCTAGTAAAGAAAAGTTACTGACTGGTGAAATCAAGTTTAGGAAAAGTGAATACCTCATATACTCACAATTTTTCTCTGTTATCATCTTTGACTATTGTAAAAAAAATCATTGTAATTACTTAATAAAATACAAACACAATATTTCTCTCCAGCAAAACGTGTATTTGACATTGTTCAGAAAAGCAGAGACCAAGAAAAGTTGTTTTTTATCTTCATTAGGGCATCTGGACACTACAGTGATAAAATATTAAGCCTGTTCAGCTAATAGATGGTAGGGTAGAATGCAAATTTGAGCTTTAGTGTCAGCTCACAGGGGTCAGAAAGGGGAGGACTATGCTGTTTCAACTGCCTCACTGGCTAAGTATGTTACATGAAAAGTATTGTTTGATTAAGATAAGTAGGCTCTTGAGAATTTCACTCTTAGATTCATTATCCTTAAAATGTATTCTGATACAGACTTAACATTTAAATATCTGGATAGCCTAAAATAAAAATAAAGTATTATAAAAATTATAACTATCATGGGATTTTATTTGTTTGGGGTTTTTCATTTGCTTATTTCATATTATTTTGTTCTGTTTTGCTCTGGTTCTTTCATTCTTTTGGTTTTTTTTTATTTGGTTTGATTTTCTTTTTCTTGGTTTTTATTTTTTGTTTATTTGCTTGTTTGTTTTACTAGAGAACTCATGGTCAAAAGAAAAAGCTTTAAAGAAGGAAAGACTGCATAGTCTAAAACCTAAATGAAAAGACTGAGATTTCTGATGATGGAAAAAAAAATCAATAATAAGATACTAGTCTTCACATTGGCTTGGATAGTTGAGCAAGATTTCTGGAAAAGAGAATGAATTTGAACTGAAGCTAAAAAATCACACGTGTAGCTAAAAAAATTATAAGTAAAAAAAAGGAAATAAAAAAAAATGCAATGTCTACTGTCTCTTTGCTCTTCCAATCACATTTTA
>VZTB01005872.1:0-25533 GCA_013397245.1 Thryothorus ludovicianus | reverse complement strand
TGTCACTTCCTTCACAGTTGTAACTTGGCACTGAGGCTACTGTCCCTTCAGCAGAGATCCCTTGATTTGGTGCAAGATCAGAAGGCATCGCCTGTGCCTGGCATATTTATATACTAACATATGTTGCAGTGATTCTGAATCTTTTCTGTCCGAAGCAATAGAATGAAAAATGACAGAGCTTATACATTCCAACATATATATTTTTTTTCTGTCGATAGTCTACTATTTTAAGTCTATTGCTCTATTCATATCCCTTTCTTCAAAATGTTGTTCAAGATTGATTTAAATACTTCATTTAAATACTGGAATGTGTGAATTGGAAAAAGTATTTTTGCTAGTCCTAAACACTTAATATGTAATAAAATTGGCAATTCCTTTAGAAAAGTGATGTTTTGATGCATTGCAGTTTTCTTAGCTTACTTTCAAGAAGCATTTTGGGTTTTTTGTAAGATAAACTAATTGACTAATGGTAAGGATCCAAGTATAATTCTGCTGTTGGCCAGGTTCCTTGAAATGTGTCTGCATGCTATTTATAGGTATCTTTTTTAGGGAGTGATTATCAAGATTAAAAAGTGTATTTGTTTCTAATCACAGATCCTTTTTTTGCCTTTAGTATTAATCTGAAAACACAATTCAAAATAAGGATTGAGGTGAAATGTTTGCATAACTTTACAAGAATTTGATGTATTCTTAGTGCTATGAATACTTCTTAGTAAGAGTATTATTTAAATTGCTCTCAATTAAATAGGTTCTTAGGTAAAGAAATAAAATTATGCTTTGAATGAGTATTTTATAGGCCTCAGCGAGGTGAAGTCTTTAGAGTACATGACATATCCATATTGAGGTTATCAGAAAAAAAACCAAAAACATAGGCATGGTGAACACAAGAAAACACAGGAGAAAGGAAGACCTGATTTAAATGACCCAGACCCAAAGTTATTAATTTGATATTCCAGGATTCTAAAATAGTCTCAAATTGAATATTTTTTTTGGCACTACAGAAACATTAAAACCTTTCATTAGCTAAGTCTGGAGAATTCCCAGAGAGAATATTGACAGAAAAGAGTTTTTTTATGTGAAACTGAAAAAGGCTTTTTTACTTCAAGAAGCCACCATTGCTTATTTGGGGTCCAGTTATGATTTTAGATTTTGATCAGAGGAGTTTAATTTCAAGAGGACAACTTGCTGAAATTGCTGCTCCAGAGGAAAAAAAAACCAAAACAAACCAAGATAAAACAATCTCAGATATATGTTATTACAGTATAAATTCACAATAGAAAAACATGATGCTGACCTTATATCCAACAAAATTTCAGTGATTTAATGAACTCTTGTAGCTGACTTAATTGAAGCTTAATCTTATTTCAAATTAATGCACAACAAAACTTCCCCTCATTCATGAAGACAATCCTTGAGTTAGTAGTTACACTTAGTGACTTAGCACTTGGATGACTTCATTGGTTTATAGTTGAGTCTCAGCTATTATTTAACAGACAATGCTCAAGACACTTGTCAATTTTCATATCTTACTTAAACACAGTGGGCTACATCAAAACCACTCTCATTTTTACTGTGCTCTTATTTTAGTAATTCATACATTCACATTCATATATATATAGTGTAATTATATATATATAGGTACATCTACATCTGCACATACATCTATAGCTACACATACATCTACATCTACATTATCTATATCTACGTTATCTATATCTACAGCTACATCTACATTTAATTCACATATTCATTTCATTATTCATATATTCCTCACAGTACATGTAATGCAATTGAAAAAAAGGAGAAACGGCTCAGCAAAAATACAACCATAATATTTGATGACAAATATGGCATGATAAATCAGCCTAAAAAATATGTTTGATACTACCATATGGCATGCTTGAAGAGCTGCATTTAAATTATATATATTTCTTATTTCAGTCTTGTTTGAATTGACAATAACTTTCTCAGAATACATCTGCTGTCTGCAGTGATTCTAGATGCTTAAAATAATGCAAATCAAACAAAAATATGACTTTTAAAATATTTATCACTTCTTTTTTTTTGTTTTTTATTTAGTCTTGTTCTATCACTGCAGTTTGCTAAGACACAAAATACATAAGAAAAGAAAATGTAAACTTTGCACTTTTATTTGTCTCTCACACTTCATAATCCAATATTTAAAAAGTACCAAGTAATTTGCCAGTTACAATTAAATCCTGAACTAATGTTTAGTAAGAGTATTCACAATTAGTTTAGGATTCAGTATTCACAATTGTCTTTCAGTTTCTTTTTGTTGCACCTCATCGTGTGTCTGGCCCAAGAAATTAAAATATAGCTCTTACTACTCCCATTGTCTATCATTACATGAAATATCTTTGCCTAAATTCTAATTAGGATAGGCATTAATTTACTTAGCAGTTGCTGTTTTCACCTGTGGAAGTCGGTAAACTGTGAAATTGCAAGACTACAGCTTCCATAGTGTTTTTCTTCTTTTGTGTCAGATATTGCAAGAAATTGCAATTACATGATAGATGCATGTTCATAATGAAAATATGAAGTTAGGAAAAAACAGATCACTGTATTTTTCTCCTATTAGCACTTTTTTGATCAAAAGTTTGCTAATGAATCCAGAAAAAAAAAATAAAAAATATGCATGAGTCTATATGCTTTCAACTTTACAGCAAATCTCATTGCTTGAAATATGACAGTAACCAGTCAGGTAACCACCTACCCATTTTTATTTTTGCTTTGTAAAAGGAAGTCTTTTTAAAAGTATACTATACTTTTTTAAGGTATACTATATTTTAAATTGTAGAATTGTTTTTCCCACAAAATTACTGTCTCTAAATCCAAATTGCCAAAGACTCTTCTATGAGCCTCTTCCAGCTGTCTGACTTATTTTTTGTTCTTGTTTTTGTTTTTCTTTTATAAATTGAAAAGGATGTAGAAAAATGCATTCCTATTCAAATGAATCTGCTTCTACATAATAAAACAAATGCTGCAATGTGATCCCTTTCAGGCAAATAGCTCAGGAAAGCAACTGGAAGCTTTTTCTTACTTCACTGCTATGCTTTATTGCTGAAGTAAAACACTTCAGGGAGGTATTAAATATGCATGCTATTCTTTTTTCTAATTTTAGTGTGAGAATTACCTTCAGAACTGTGTTTATACAGTATGCAGAATATAGCAGATCTGTGGCAGAGTTCAGAAACCCATGAGGAGGTATCAAAGTTTATGCATCTTACTTCAAATTAAATCTCTGCATCAACAGGGTATTTTCATCTTATCTTTAATAAAGGGAAAGAGATGGGTTAAGAAATGTGCTAAGTGTCTTGCGCTTCATTGTCATTTTTATCTTTCCCTCTCTAAAACTAAAGAAATAAAACTATTCATTACAAGCTCTAAAATGTTATTTGCTATAATTTGTTTTTACAGTTCTGTGAGATATTTTGCTTTTTTCTAGGAATTTTGAGTTGGAATAATTTTAAGAATATGCATCCACTAAAAATATTATTCCTTGCAAAATCACTTTTTTTAGTATTTAAGCTTTCATTTTGGAACTAAAATTTTCAATTTGAAGTCAATTTATATTTTTCTAGGACTGGTATTTTGTGGGGTTAATTTACAACAGTCATCCAAATTCTTTTTCTAAATTATGTATTGACTACTTATTTTTTATTTTAACTTGGAAGATAAAAATAATATAGTCTTAAAAGAAATTAATCTGAAAACAAGACAATTACTTAATTCAGGTAAGTACATAAGCACCTGCTTCAAACTCATCATTTAATTTGAGTACCATCAAAGTCAGTAGGGGTTTAGAATCTCCTTAAAGTTAAATGTGTATTGATATGCCTGGGAACAATGTCTGCAACTCATTAGTCAGAGAAATGTAACTTTCATTTGCTAATTTGATGACTCGACAAGACTGTGACAACATGGAACTTAGTAAACTTGTTGCAACACAGCTCCAATAGAATGCTAACAATATTTGACTAGATTATAAGATATGAATGATTAAGCTTTTGTTTCTAGTCATGGACAACTTTGAAAAAATAAATATATTATTACTCAGATAAGTGTTCTGAATTGTTACTTGATTTTGTAATAGTGCAACAAGAAATACCTCCATGAATCACTGAGTGAAACTGAATGTCTCATTTGGGCTGAAGGTTCTGCTTACATCTCTGTACATAAAAGATAAGTGATGAAATACGTAATGGTCATCTCCCTGATCTAAAGGCCTGATCTAAATTCAATTAAAATAATTAGAAAACTTTCCACAGACTTCAATTACCATAGGAGCCTACTTTTTTCAGCTTTTACTCTCACAATGTTCCCAGGGGACTCAGTATGAGTTCTACATGGCCAAAACCTAGATAAAAAGGGAGTGACTTGGGCAGCAGACTTATTAGAGTAATTAAATGTAGTTTTTATTTTTTCCATTACCATAGTCTTTCAGAAGCTGAGATTGTGCATAAATAGTTTTTATCCAAACTGAAAGCAAATACATTTGAAAAACCAATTCTCTTCCATTATGTCTCTTCATCATGTTGTCTAGAAACACAGGATGTAGGAATATGTGAGATAGACTAAATGTGAAACAGTTTAATCAAATGTGGAAGCACTGCATGCATTAGGAAGACAAATGCAGCTTATTTTTAGCATTTATTGCCAGAAAAGTAAGATCTATATTCAAATACTTGTTAGGTGGAAGAGGAAATATCTGCAAAATCTTGGATGAATACTCTAATTATTTTGTAAATGTTTGCCGTGATGGAACATTAATTTGGGCTTAATCAATTTTGTCTTTTGTATCTGTTTTTTCTGCTTGTTTTGTGCTTCAGGTGTATTCCACATAGTATGTCTTCATTTAAACGCTAGAATTGGTTGAAAAAAGCATTTGCTTCAATTAAAAATGTCACTAATATTTCACAAATGTTCATATTTTCACTGAGTGATTGAAAACACTTCTATTTTTCTATAGAAATAGCAGTAAAATAATCTGGTTTTATAACCAGTAATTGGAATAGTGGAACTCTGATAATTTTGAATTGAGAGTGGTCTACAAATCTTCCCTTTTCCATGTGATTGAATTCAATCTGGCCTAGGGCTGTGTTAAGTCGAAGCTCTTGCTGTGTAAGGACTATTCAGTTGAAGGCACAGAAATAATCTGTGGTCTCAGCCAAAATGAAAATAAAATCCTGACAATAAACAAGATAAAATACGCTAATTGTCATTGGTTTGCATTCCTGATTAGCAGGCTTAAACAAAAAAAAGGTCATAAAGAGACTGGATTTTATTCTCCGCACCTTTGAAAAATATATGAGCAAACAAAGTGTAGTCATCAGCATAGTTCATTTAGTGCCAATTACGTATCCATTATACAAAAGGCATTTACTATGCTAAAATGAATAATGCTTGGGTTTTATGAGATTAAATTCATTAGAAGACTGGTCACAGGTATGTCCCTGCATCACAACACTTTTAAAAGTGAAAAAAGTATCTTTTTTATGCTATTTATTTAAATATGCATATAATTTGTAAGTGATATGTCTACAAAATACAGTTTGTATACTAAAATACATACATATTACAGATGCAGTTTACTTACATTTCTGTATGTTTATATGGTTGTCCTGGTTTAGGGCAAAAACCTGTGGATGGAGTCCCTCTAGAAAACTAATCTGAACCTCCCCTCCCCCCAGCTGGTTTGGGACAGAAAAAAATTTCCTTGGAGGAAAGTGGAAAAAAATTGTTTTATTTAACAATCAAAGCACTCCCCAGCACAGCAAGTGAACAGCACTGAACAACAAAACCTCTCGTCGCTTTGCAGGGATGCCANCGTGTGTGTGAAGGAAAGCTGAAAACTCTGATCTTTATGTTTAGAAAACAACCATCTCAGACATTCCACCATGTCTCCTTCACTCTCAGATCCAGTTTTTAAAGGTACAACACTTATTTCTGAGCTAAACAGACGAATGGGGATACAATTTAGCATCAATCCAGGACAATGGTCTATATGTTTACATAGTTGTGTGTATTTATGTAGATTACATGTGTTTGTGGGATCCAAATGGTAAAAACAGTTACTAGGCTTCTAAGTTTAGCTTAAAATTTGGAAAAAAAAAAAAAGTATTGTTTTGCAAACAGGATTGTTTGTGTGTAGGTATGAAAAAGAGATGTAAAAAAATCCCTGATTTTAGCACTTCTCAAGTGTGTCAGCTATTGATAGGATATAGAAATCTGAACACAGTAGCTGTTTATGAGCTTCACAGCTACTCTGGAAGAATTTGTTTATACATATTAATATTTTCATTTAGGAATTAAATGAATTTAAACTATTATTTTTCCTTTCTGATTGGGACTAAAATTTCTGGAGGTGTGAGAAGTGCTGTTATGGAATTATAACCTGGAAGCAGCTAACTTACTCATATCTTTTGAATTATATGCAGTGGTGTCAAAAGAGAGTTATCTAATTAGGTCCATTTCATAAACTGATGAGGTTCAGAAACATCTCCAAAATCTTTCTATAGCAATGCTCATGTAATTCCTAGTTTTTTCCTCCTGTTTCTGTACTTTTGATTGCTATCTAATGTACGTCTTAGATTTTTTGGAAGCTTCTTGAAGGCACTCCCTCAAATTCTGTAGGTTACAGGCTTTAGAAGACATCAAGCCTGATTTATCTGCTCCTGTTCATGAACTGCTGTTCTTAACTATAAGATGGATTCTTCTCATTTTGTAGGCAAATGCAAATTTTTTCAGTAGCTAAAGTAAACTTAATGTGTCATCTTGACTGATGTCTCATTGTGAAGTCTTTGTTCATTGATTCAGAACCTATCTCACAAATCTACTTTAAATATATAGCGATAAGATTCAAGTCTGCATTCATATTTGGCCACTACTTAACCAGAAGTTAAAAATTTCATTGACTTGAACAGAATGAAGCAACTAAAGTAGCCAGGGAATTAAGCTGATTTGATTTAAGATAAGCAGAGATTAAAAGAATGTTAGCATTTATAGATTGCTAAGAGAGAGCAAAAAAGGTGCATGATAATCCCCTGGCTATCAGTCAAAAAGGTACATATGAGAGATAGAAACAGAAAGGATGATGGGAAAGTTGTGTAAGTAGGAGGAGAACAATGTGATAAAATAAAAAGTCAAAGTCGACATGAAAATCAGAAATTTCCAAATCTTCAATCTGATGTATCAGACTGTAATTGTGTCGGGGAAATGCTATATTAGTGGAATTCTATAAGTCAAACAGGCCAAAGCAAAAATATATGGGACAACTCTGTGCAGATGTGAAAGGCACAAGAAAAGGGCTATTTAAAACCAAAGACTTCTAATCTTCTAAATCCGTGACATAGATACTAGAGATGGAAGAAAAATGAAGTCAAATTCAAATATGTTAAGGCTGAATCAAGAAATATAGAGTCCTTAAATAGTCTTGCAATTCCAAATAAGAGGACAAGATTGTTCATGTCATGAAGTTCAATCAAGAAAAATACCCAATAATTTTAATTCAGTCGCAATTTGCTGCCACACAGCATTTATCTACTTTCTAGGACTGCTTTACTCCTATATTCATTACTTTTCTTCTTAGCCTGGATGCTCACTTGCCGATGACAGTTTAATTTGTCAGGCCTGCTTACAAGTGCCTGTTTTGGGGAAAAGGTACTTATCTTCACATTGGGACTCAAATATATCTTAGACACATGACCCAAAACCACCAAGAAACCCCAAAACCTACATGTATTTGACACTGTCAAATTTATGTGTAAACATCATGTCTCATTCAATGTAGCTTAACAATGAAGTAGGGATTTGTAAGCTTGTTTTTTTTTTTTGACCCTGTCAGATAGAATGACCTTGAACTTTCATCTCTTGGAACACTTCAGTGACAACCAGTCTGAGGAGTATCTTCAGTAGGAGATCTTATATTTTTTGATGACAGGTCACTGTGCTGTTGTGGATGGGCTTGTAATGGAGTTAGGAGGAATGTAAGCTGACCCTATACAACAGTTAGGGCTCACACAGAGGGATGGAACTATTTACAATAAAAAATGGTAGGTTCAGGTGCTATTTTCAGCTTGTGTTTTGATCCATTTGGAGGTTTGGGGGTATTTTTTTCTATTAGAAAGAAAAATCCCTTTTGATTAAGTCTTATCCTCTGAAGGTGATGAGAAAAACTGATTTAGGCAGGTGAATAGGTTGATTATGCCTATCATTTCTTTTTCAGAAATTAGAATATGATTTTTACTACTTCTGTAGGGAATTTAATTACTCTTATTCTTTCAGGCATCTAAATTTTTGCTACAAGAGTGCATCTAAATTAGAAGGTCTATGTTCTACCTACAGTAGTATCATTAACTGAAGGAACTGAGGTAAATAAAAATGCACAAATAAATTTGTAATCATAGCCTGTGTTGAAAATGCATTAATACATGACACATACATTGACATGTATCAATACCTGAAAATCACAAAAACATACATATTTCTTATCACATACGAAATTTCATATTCAATCAAAAAGAAAATAAATTCATTTTTATGAAACAGGGAAGATAATTTTTTGTCTGTTCTTAAATTACCTCACAAAGGAAGTGAGTAAAAGTTGCAGGATAGCAGGTGTAGTAAAGAAACAGAATATGAGAGTATAAAATAAAATCCACTTAGTTGTTGTCCATCTTTTTACTGAGTTTATACAAAGGCTTCTTCTTTGAAAATGAATTATTCACTCCTGAAATCTGAGAAAATAAAGGCTTTATCCTATTTTAGATCCTTTTGGTAATTCTGTTAATTTATTTGTAATCTCATTCTGATTCTTTTTAATCAGTATAGATTATGGTAACATACTGGTTTGTTTATGATATTGGTTGATTGTCTCCAATAGCTAAGGAGAACAAACAATACACTGTATGTGTTTAAAGGGAACACAAAAACTATTTTACACTATGTAAAACAGCCATGTATATATACATAAGTGTTTAGGTTTTGGGAATATGACCAGTCATATTCCTTTTGGCTGAGAGACAGCAAAATCCATTGGTCCATTTAAAAACTGGTTTAGTCAAAGAATTAGCTCATACTATTTAGGATTTGGCTTATTTTATGTCTTCTCATGAAGGTCAGGGTCTGCAAGCCTGGAATCTATTGAAGTGCTTGGTAATGTGTTGAGCGACAGCACTTTCCTACCATAGTTCTTTAATCCTTGAGTCTTTTGGATGCATGAGATATGCACAGGAATATCTTCTTGGATTTTGTGTAGCTTCTTATAGGAATATTGATAGCTTCCTTATCAGTACTACATTTACTTCCTGTTTTTCAGGAACTTTTGGAGTAGTTCAAGATAAACAAACAAATAAATAAAACTCTGATATGATTCTGGTTCTTCTAACTGTGTGAGAAAATTTTCCCTGTAGCTTACTGTTTATGGTATGACAATTCTTTCAGCCTTGCTAAACAGCATCTGCATGAGTTGCTGATGATTCTGCAAGCCTTAGTTGTGTCTGATGAGAGGAGTGACCTGTCTCGTAAGTTCATCTCCTCATTACAATCTGTGGCTTTTTTAACTTTGTGTATTTGGTTTTTGTGGCAAGGTTTTGGTAGCAGATGGATAGACTACAAGGGTGTTTTCTGGTGAGAAGACACCAGAAGATGTTCCCGTGTTCCAGAGAAAGTTCCAGCTGGCTCCAGATGGACCTGCTGCTGTCCAAATCTGATGTTACAGAACATTTACAGTAATTAAGAATATTTAAGAAATGGAGAAAAGCACTGTGTACCAGCAGCTGGGAAAGAGGGGTGAGAATATGCGAGTACAAGGTCCCTGAAGACAAAAGGATGAGGAAGCGCTCTGCATGCCAGAGCAGTGATCTCCCTATCTTTATCTCAGCAAGTTTTTATCTTATTTTCTCTCTGTCCTGTTGATAGAGTAGGATTGATAGAGCTTCTTGTTGGGCACCTGGCAGCCAGCTGAGGTCAACCCATCACACTTTTCTTGTAAAGCAGCGGTTGGGAAATAATTGGTAACTGCTTGGTTACGGTCAAAATCATCCCCCAAGAGTGTATCTTGGTCAAACACATTCAAGAATACATTCTGTTTGAAACAAGACAATGTCTTACTTCATAAAACCCTATCCCAAACTCATTTCATATAGAAAGTGTATAAGGTATGGAGATTAAATCTTGGCTGCACTTAAATGTATAGATGGCTTTTTTGGTTTCGTGCACATGCATGTTTCCAGTCCTTTATTAGTGCTCTCTGCGCAACCAACAGGAACAGAAGATGAAGCCCAGAGTCAAAGACTTAGAGAAGCATAAATAAGTATACAGAGGGACAGGAGGTGAAAATTTCTGGTGTGTTTTTTCTACCTGGTGAAATTTGGTTCCAACAGTAACTATTTCAAAATCTCAGGTCCCTGGGAAGTAGGTTCCAAGTGAAAAATCTGAAATGAACTTCCAGAGACCACTCTGACCAGAGGAATTTTCTCTTGAAGAAAAAACTATTTTTTGTCAATTTAAGTATTGTCACGGGGTAAAAAAATATTCAAATGCAGTGGTAATCACAAATACTCCAAGTAGAAATTATCAAGGTAGCATAAACATTGCATTAATATGTCTTTCTATTTATTCTTTGCTCTTTAGAGTATATAGTGGCCCTAACACTGTAGTTCATGGAATAACATTCCTCTGAATTACAGTTTATTTTTTCCTTGACTTCATTATATATATCTGTCATATTTGACAAAGTATCAGAAGCTTCTCAGCAGGATGAATTACATAAAAATATACCTTACATTTTGAAAAACAGATGTGAGGTTCTTGAGGTGAGAATCACATGACTGATTACTTATAAAATGAGAAGTTCCTCAATACTTTGGAAAAGGATTGTTTCGTTTCAGTTTCCTGTATCTATGTTTACATTCTATCAATCTAGCATTTAGCACCTGGTTGCTACTGCTATTTCATTAAAGGTTGTGCAAAATTTAGAAGGTCATGTCAGTGACAGAGTTTTGACTGCCCCCAAGCTGCTGATTATTTTTAGGTTCTGTTTAATTCTCTCTTGTTTTCAAGAAAGTCATGTATGCTGGCAAATGATGTGTAATGTTTGTTATTTCTGGATGAATGCACTTAATTATCTCTAAAAATCATTTAATCAACAGATGTCTCCTCCTCCTTCCTTTGTACTAATCATTCTCTATCTTTGTGAAACTTTTTTTTTTTTTTCTCTGAGTCTTTGTGTTCCCTTTTTTCTTAGCTCTAAAGGATTTATCCTTCAGGGCAAAGCTCTCTCTCAAAACCAAAAATTGTGTAGCTGCTTAAAGCACACCATAAAAGCTTTGCAAACATTCCCTGGTGTACGTTTGAATACATCCATGAGATCTGTCTAGACAGCTTAAGAGAAAAAAAAAATTAAAAAAGAATCACGTCATTTTAGTAATTGCTACAGTGTGTTGTAACAACTAATGCTTCAAAATACCCTATGGTGCTAATAGCACTATGTTACATACAGGAAATGAAAATTTTTCAGGGTCCAAAAATCAGGAGGTGTTCAAAGGAGAAATTACCCTCATAAGGTTAATACCAAAATTAATAAGGGCTATGTTTTCTGGTAAATTTTAATGTCAATATGAGTGAAAGATTTAGAATCATCCTTCAAAACAGAAATATAAATAAAAAACATTACCTTTGTAAAATGACTGTTAATATTTGTTTTATTGAAACATAACTTTTTAAGTGCTGATACTGCAACATTTTAATCTATTGCTATTACAGTACCTGTGAAATGGATATAAATACTAATGATGATAAATGGGTGTATATTATCTGCATAGTATGAAACAAAGCTAGGAAAATTCTGCTTTTGTGCTTCAAAGAAGCACAAGCCTCTAACATGACCACTTAGGTCATAAAAAACTCCAGAAAATAGTTACCTAACATTGCTTAAAAGGATGCAATTCTCCAATTTGGAAGAATTATTTTCATGCTTTTGGCAAAATATAAAGCTGAAATGAGGATCAGTCTGAAAGACAAAACAATGACACAGTTTTCAAAACTACATTTCTTTTTAGAGTCTGTTGATTCACAGGAATCCCTTGTAGGCTTGTTGACATAAAATTCAGTCTCTTAAAGAAATACAGACAATGTTACAGAAATGCAATTTTTTGACAGAACATCCTAACAAGTGTTTTTCAGCCCCCATGATCAACAGTATTGCTCCACCTTTTTTATGTTTTGTTTTTTAACTCTAGAGTGTCATTTATCCATTTCTATAAATCCATCTAGCAGCCTTATGTACTTCTATCAATGAAAACTTCAGACAACTTGTTATCTTAATATACGTAGGCTTTATTTTCCTAGACTCTTCATTTCAGTATATATTATGGGAGGGAATTCTTTTCCATACCTATTAATTTTAGTATTAGTACTACTTACTATATTATTATTATTGCCTATGTTTCCTAAAAATATTTGTTGCAACTCAAGACTTTACACGGCACATATTGAGATAATTGCTAATTCTCTACAGTTAAATTACATTGTAAATACAGCATAGGTGCCTATAATATTTGTTACAAGGCAGGCACTTCATAGGATTAAAAAATACAAAATTTTAACACCATTATAAATTAATCTTTGGAGTTAGTCTCCCATCAGAGTCAATGAAGAGCAATAGGTAGTCTTGAATTGCATATCTGATTTAGAGGTCTGAACCAAATAAAACATAATGCAACATATACATGGCTATTTTCCTTCATTAAGTACAAGAGGATGGCAGGGATACCAGCTCCCACAGAGACTTCTTCAGTGTACACATTGTAAGTTACATGAAATAAATCCAAGCCACGGAAGAATTAAGCTGTTCTTAAGGACATTGTGAATGTTTCTACAGAAAAAGACTCTATTGAGGAAAAGGTAAAAATAACATCATTTAGCATTGCATTGCTTAAATATTTTCATATTTTATATCATGCCTTTAGTAAAAAAAACCTGCATCATAATCTGTGTAGTAAATTCAGACCTGGACTGCACTTTTTAATTTTGCCAGTACAGACATTCTGGGGCAAAATGTCTGAGCTATTAAGATGAAAAATCTTCTTGGCTTAACTAATATTACAAAGGCATATTGTCCAAATTTGTTAATATAAAAAATTCCTTTTTGGCATTCCAATCTGTACACAAAGGTTCTGCTCATATTTCTGTGGTGGCTATGTACTGTTATTATGGTGACTAGCTGTAAAATATTTAAGTCTTTCAGGAAAAAATTGCAGAAATCACAAAGAAAACCTAATTTGCATGGGCCCCAAGTTCCTCAATCACAGTGCCCCTGCTAAGAGTCAGTTTGAAAGATAGTCTAGTGATAGTCAACCTTAAATACAAAAGTCATACCATAAGGAATAATAATTTCTACTATCAAAGAATGGATACAATATATCCATAATGTATTGCTATGTCTGTATGACATGGTAATCTTCAAGACAATAAAACCCTCAAGATTTCAATTATTAACTTTTTGTCTGCTAACAAAAATGCTACCTGAGGCAGAGTTTAAATTAGTCTGTAGTAACAGGACTATTTTATAATTATCTATTGAGACATTGGACAAATGATATGATTATCCAAGATTTTAGCCTTTTTTTAATGGATCCTGGGGTGCCATGATACACTTCTACTTATTGAAGAGCGGAACAGCTATCTCTAGATACTAAAAAGTGGGAACTTTAGTGTCATTCCTGTCATCACTCATCAGATTTTCACCAGCTAAATATTCTGTATACTGCAATCTCATCTATTCTTTTGCACAGTCAATAGAGAAATAATAGATTTTTTTCAGAAAATAGATCATCAGCATAGGAAGAAATGTAGTATCAATAGAGAGGAGAAAATCATCTTCTTGTAGTTAGTCTCCTAACTAAGTAGTCCTTTTTGTAGTGATCTTAACAGTTTCTCACAATGTAAGAAAGGTTTGGGGTCCTCCTCAACAGCTTTACCTTGAAGCTGATTGCAGATCTTGTTCCTCAGGTATTTGTACCGAAAGTAAGTTCACAAACACTCTTGAGAAAATATTTATTTTTCTCTGCTGTCAAGGTTGAAGCACTGGCAAGAAGAAATTGGTGAGAAAAATTAGTAGAGAAAGCATAACTTTCATTTGTTGATGAAAACATGATTACATAAGGAAGAGGACCCTTCTGTCTGGCTAACAGTTGATTGCTAACAGTTAAAAACTGATTCCATAGGATTTAATAAAACACAAAAGGTGACCTAATTATAGATCCAAGAGGGTAACATTCTTGCTATATATGCTATAAGGTGTTTAATGCAATGTGCAAATGCAAAGATGAATATATATAAAAGTACCAAGGTATATGTGTTAAAAATTCCCCTCAAGCTCAGTGAAATACATTTAATGTCTCTGCATTTCTCAGTGAATGGAGGTTGAACCCTAAGGAGTGGATGTATCAGCCCAGGACACATAAAAAAAATTCAGTGATAGTCCTCTAAACCTTGCAAACCTTAGAATTTGTTTGTATACCACTCAGACAGAGGTGATGGACACAGCATGATGCTGTCCAGGAGAACTCAAACAACCTCGCTCAGGACCACCATTTGTAGGGTCTCAAGATGGCTGTCAATTTCTGTTCTGACCAAAATCCTTGTAAGTAACTATTAAAATTTTTCAAAAGTCCAGTAACTGGTACTGTTCCACTTGGGCTACAATTCAGGTAAGTAATCTTCCAATACTGTCAGGGGATGAGTGATGATTTCTCATTCCCATCCTTGGTCAGGCAGCAGAAGTCTCTGGTATGGAAATTCCAGCCCCACTTCAGCCAGGCGAGAGTTCCCAATACTGTCAAAGGACACTTCACTGCCCTACTCATTGCACACAGGCCAATGGCTAACAGGAATCTCTGAAATCATAGAATGGTCCAAAGAATGGGGACAGTGTATGTGCCACCACAGATATACACACATGGAGATATGGACACACACAGTGGACAAGGACACAGCCACAGCTGTGACTACACAGATGTCCATAGACAAGGCACTACCCCCAGCAGCCCCCACATTCAGGAGTCACACAGATGGCCATGTCTCCCCCTCTTCTTGGGCACACACACCACATTCTCCAGCTTCACAAACACACACATTTGTGGTTTCCCCAAGCACTGGCACCATCTTGCCCCAGTGGTTGGAGATTAAAGATGCTGCTGGCTGCTGTTGCTGCCAAGACCCCACCGGCTCCAGGAGCAGACATCAAGGGCCAGGGGTGCTCATAACCCCAGTCTGAATCCAGCAGCTGGCACCAATTGCCCTCATACTGGCTGGCCCAGTAGCTGGCACCAAGTCCTTGAAGCACTGGCATGTATGGGATAGAGAGTGAGATTATGCAGAGGTCATTAAGAAAGGATGTAATGAAGCAAGACAGCCTGCAGAGATCAGATGCCCGGCTCAGCCAGACAGGCACACTGAAGGGCCCCATGTTTTTTTCAGGGGACATTTTGGATTTCCAGAGACAGAAAAAAAATAAAGAAGAAAATACATAGGGATTTATGGAAAAGATACAGAAACACTTTCTACTTTATGTCTGCAGTGACAGGACAAGGTAATGATTTCAAAGTGAAATCAGGTAGCTTTAGATTAGATATAAGGAATAAACTTTTTACAGTGAGTACGGTGACACATTAGAATACGTTATCCAGGGAAGTTGTGCATGCCTTGCCACTGGCTATATTCAAAGTCAGCTTGGGTGACTTTGAGAAAATTGGTCCAGTGAAAGATGTCCCTGCTTAGAGCAGAGGGGTAGGATTAGATGATCTCTAAAGGGTCATTCCAACTTAAAACATTGTGCAATTCTGTGATTCTGGGAGGCTAATATTCCAGTTAGAACAGCAACAAGTAAAGAACCAGCAAGTGCATGATGCAACTTTAGACCAGGAACTTTACATAGACTTTTAAAATAATTTATTTAATTTTATATGAAGAGATATGAGCTATGCAAAAATAATTCTGTAGGTAAAAGCTAGTCTAAATTCTACTTCATGAAACCTTTTATTATTATCTCTACTGTTAGTGATTGTTACAGTGCTGAGAATGTATTTTTGTTCATCCTCATTTCCAACATGCACAAATTTTCTGTACAATTATTGAACTATTGCATTATAATTTTTTATAAAATTCAAGTAATCTCTGAACAGAAGTTTTAACCTTCCTTTTCTAGGCCTCTGACACTTTGATCCTCCCAGCGCTGTGGTCTGTTCACAATATGTGAGGACAGTAATTATGAAAATGTGTTTTTCATGTTAGTTTTCAATCACCTTGGACTTGTTTCATAAAGTTAGAAACTATTACATTTGTTGAAATCTGATGGAGAATTGAGCCCAACTGGTTTCATTTACACTCATGTGATGCAAGTGAATATACCACACAGAGTGCAAGGCAAATTAATTGAACAGGAAATGCTTGTCATAGAGTGCATAATAAAGTATTTTATTATCTGTTTTCCTGCCTTCCCTAGCTATGCATGTAAAGAAGAATGGAAAAGTAATTTTATGTTGAGTTTTTTTTATTGTTAAAACAAGGAGAAAAAATAAAAAGAAATATAGTATTCGGTGTCATTCATATGAAATATCAGTGAAAGTGATGCAGGTCTAATTCTGATTCAAATTATATACTGCCTTGAAAAATGTTGGTCCCCATCCTGAATCTTCTGTGCTCGTTTTTGGAACTGAGAGCATTATCCTCAGTTGTGCAATAGAAACAATTTGTTCCAGGGTCCTTAGCCAGTAATGTTCCAGAAACAAGACGAAGTACAAAGCAATTCTCCCAATACATTTATCAGAACAATGTGATACATGCCCAAGTGCAATAGTAGCAACAAAGCACTGATGATATTTCTAAAGCATGACTTAATTAAGTTGTTGTTCATGCAGTAAACACAGCATCAGATTCCCAGGTCTATCCTACTGTGTTGAGGGACTTAAGAGTTACATAGCAGACATTGGAAACAAGGACATGCTTCAGGCATAATGAAGAAATCTTGGGGGGAAAAAATCCAAGCAAATGAGGAAACAAAGGGAACCCATGACAGATAATTTAGTGCAAGATATTGGATCAAAAGTAGGTTTTTATTTCTTTTCATGCAAATGAAATTTCTAAGGAAAATTGCTGAAATAAAAATGAGGGGAATGAATATTCTATACAATAATAAGCAAATTAGAATGTGAACAGAAGTGAACTAAGTTGCACTAAACCTCTACACTAAAATAAAATAAAATCTACCTTTCAGTGATAAGTGGTATTCCTCAGTGACTGATCCATTTGGGACCAGTATTATTTAATATTTTTGCTAATGACACAGAGAGATTGAGAGCACCCTCAGCAAGTTTGAAGTTGATACCCAGGTGAGTGTTGACACACCTGGGAATATCATCCTGGGGAGGGATCTCATGCAGTTTAATAAGGTCAAGTGCAAGGTGCTGCACCTGGGTCAGGGCAAGCCCTGGTATCAGCACAGGCTGGGGATGGACAGATGGAGAGCAGCCCTGCCCAGAAGGATTTGGGGATGCTGCTGGATGAGGGGCTGGACATGACCCAGCCATGAGCACTCCCAGCCCAGAAACCAAACGTGTCCTGGGCTGCATCCAGAGCAGTGTGGGCAGCAGGGGAGGGAGGGGATTCTGCCCCTCTGCTCTGCTCTGCTCTGGTGAGACCCCACCTGCAGGGCTGCAGCCAGCTCTGGGGGCACAACAAGGATAGGGACCTGCTGGAATGAGTCCAGAGGAGTGACTGATAACTCTGAGATTAGTTAGAGCATGGTGCTAATTATGTCAAGGTCATGGGTTTAATCATTGGTCAGGCCATTTACTTGAGTTAGACACGATGATCCTTGTGAGGTCCTTCCAAACACAGAATATTCTGTGATCAGAGGGCAGGAACAGCTCTCACATAAGGGAAAGCTGAGAGAATTAGGATTGTTCTGCCTGGAGAAAGTTTTGACATGACGTAATTGTGGCCTTCCAGTACCTGAGGAGATCCTAAAATAAAGATGGAGAGAGACTTTTTAAAAGGGTAGGTAGCGATAGAACAAGAAAGAATGTTTTTGAACTGAAAGAGAAAAGGTTTAGATGAGATGTTAGGGAGAGATTCTTTAATCTGAGGGTAGCAAGACACTGGAATAGGTTGGCCAAAGAACCTAGTGTTCAAGGCTAGGTTGGATGAGGCTCTGAGCAACCTAGTCTCAGTTGAAGATGTCCCTGATCACTGCAAGGGTTTGGACTAGAAGATCTTTAAAAGACTTTTCCAGTCCAAACAGTTCTATTTTTAATGGAATTACTTATAATAATTTTATTTATGTCTCTTATAAGGACTAAGAATGATACATTGGAAGAAAATGTCCGTGGTATTTGCAAATATTTCTCAGCTTCCAGGCTTACCTGTGTATAAAAACTGTAGTGAATCTTTCTGCAACGCTTTCAGAAGGTACAGGTTTGACTTGCTGTCCTTCAACAGTAATGCTAAGGACTGAAAAATTCTGGCTTATGTGATTTAGGTAGAAAACCAAGCATAGGTATGCCTGCCCACGCTTCATTTCATAACTAGAGATGCTGTGGATGAATGACCCTCTCTATTCATCTGAAGGAAATAAGAATCAGAACAGCTGGCTTTAGAAAGAAATTTACTATTCCTATTATTATTTTTATTATTATTACTCTTAACTCTCTGACAGCTTAAAGCATTTGATTGCCTGGAAACATATAACTTAATAATTCTGTGGGTTTTATCCTTCATCTGATGCAGTGATGGAACTGGTGTGTGATCAATGAATGGCATAAATTTTTCATTTGTTGAATTTTAGCGATTCTACATTCCAGACTGCAAAGTAATTTTTTCAATGAAAAAATATATATTTTTAAAAAATATATATTTTGTATTTCCCTAATGTTATTTTTAATCTATACAAGTATTTGTTTGTTTTTTTTCCTTTTTTCTTTTCTTTGCCTCCTCAATATGTTATGTGTCTCCATATTGATTTTTTAACTTAATTTTTCTATATCGATGTATAGAAAAAGTTTTATGTACAGTGTTTCATGAAGTAGTGAGCATACTGTATTTATAAAGCACTGAGTGGAATCTTGCATTTAAAAAATATTTTCTTTTCTAGTATTGGTTTAACAAGTAGATCCATAAGCCCTGTAACTAACAAAGAAGTGCCCTGTGCACTGATCAAACCATTAGCAGAGCTTTATAAATTTATATATGTTACCGTCAAGGATTTTTGGGTTCAAACCACAATGAAGAGGAACATATAGACACACAGTTGGACACATAACTACCTCTGTAGACCAATTAAGCAAGCTGCATTATGAACTGGTATGTCTCAGTATTCTAAATATCCACCTGAAAAAAAAAAAGACTTGATTCTCTGATACAGGAGTCTTTAATAAATGTTAAGAAAATAAGTGCACATTTTCAGTTTGTACAATTTGGATATTAAACCATTGAGACAGGAAACTTCATGGAAAAAAATTAAAATTTAAATTTTGAAAGTTTACCTTTAAATTTAAGTGTCTTTTGAAACAGATAAGATTTATTCTTTTGGGGGTTTTGTATAGGTACTAAATAAGATATATTGTGGAAAGCCCTTATCTGGGGAGCAGTATCATCCTAAATCTACCAGTCTTTGTAATATCTCTGTGAGCTTTGCAATATTAAATCATAATGAGTAGTGTTTCTAACAACATCTTTTATAACCACATTGGTTTATGTTCAACTTAGCAGCTATTTCCAATAATATTTTCACATTTGCCGGTGTCACACTTTCCATGACTAAAGTAATCTCCCAACATTGAATTCTTAGCCCAGGGATTTCTGAGCAACTGCAGAGGCTTTTCATCTGATATCTCATCTAGTAACTCCAGCTAAAAGGGCAGTGTTGCACTTGCACTTCTTTATAGCTCCTATCTTCTGTAGGAAGTCTGGAACTACTTCATAGAGAACTCTGCAGGATGATTTCAGTTTTCCCTTTGAGGAATTTCAAAGATATTTTCCTTCCTATATTTCTCTATTTTTGTGACACTTTCACCAGGGGAGCACTGTGCCACACATGACAGAGGACACTGTAATATGCTTACCTATGAGGTACTCTATTGCTGCTATTGAGGTTAATCCTTTGGTATATTCGGAGAGCACTAAAAATATTAAGATCTCACTCATGTTACTTTTTCCTAATGCTTACAAATAAACCTTCATGGCCTATATTGATCTGAAATAGCACCTTTTAGATACAGAACGTAGAAATTAACATTTTTCATTTGTGCCAAATTTTCATTCGCTAATTTCATCACTATTTTTCTCCAAATATTTAGAACTACAGGATAGGTAAATTAATACCTGCCTAGGAAAATGCTCGAGATCATGCTTTCATGCACTGTGCATCAATTTCAACCGACTTTTTTTAGCAAGCTTTTGAAATACATAATTTATTAAATCACTCTCTATTTTTTGTAAATTTGCAAATGAAATTGCATCATGATTAAGAACATATTTCCATTTCTAATGAAAGGTAGTAGTGCTTGTATTGACTAGACAGTTCTCAGGATGCTTAGAACACTTCTCTCCTTAGTCTTGGTTCAGCTAGTTTTGTTTCAGAAGAATTCCCCAGTGGTAAGAGAATCCCTGGCTTCCATCTTAGCAGTATAGGCATAGCCTATCACACAGGCTACAAGAAGTTAAGAGAAATCTACCTGACATGCAAGAAAGTTAGTGTCTGAACCTTATGGCAGGCAGAGGTGCTAAGGAGAGCAAGGCTAGATTGTGTTCAGCTCAGAATTTCAGAGGGGACATTCTGATGTATTAGATAAGAAGGATAAGAAGAAAGAAGTGGCTGAAAGGGTAATGGGATGAAATCAGGCTGGAGTAAGGATGGAAGCAATATGCAAGGGGATATTCTTTCTATAAGAGCATAAAGAGTTCAATCAAGGGATGAAATAAGAGCCCAGATTTGTTAGTCCTATAAATATTCTTATAACAGGTAATATTAACACATGAGATTATAAACGTCATACAAAAAGACAGGGTTTTTTTAAGGATAAAGTTTCATTATTTGATAACTACGTAGAATGATGAAACAGAATACAGAAGTAGTCTGTGATGGATTTGTTCTTGTACAGCTTCAGTAACAGTGACATGAAACTTGATCAAGTCAGACTTGGAAATAAGTACATATATATGTGAATATTTATAAATACGTACAACACACTGAAAATTTCTCAACTTCCTAGAGGATGGGACTACTAAAACAGCTCCAAAGTAAGCAGTCTTAGGACATGTACAGCACCTGCTAACCACTTTCTTTCTTAGAAAAACATAGAAATAAAGATGGAACTGACAGGAGTTGAAACAATCTGAGACTTGCACATCCTTGATGAAAGCCTGCTTTTTTAAATGTTTACATTTACAGAGAACTTAAGATAATACCTTTAAATTCTGATAGATTTGGTTCAATGAGTCTTTAAAATATTTAATACAGGATGCTGCAAGCATCATCAGACCAAACTGACAGACCAACTACATGGATGACTGCAATTACAGGATTTGTATTTCTCAGGATAATAGCAGTAATGACAGTAAGTTATTGCTTATTGTAGGGGCAACTCTAGGGATATGTATAAAGGGAAAACAGGTGGGATGGAAAAAGTATTTCATAACTTCATGATTTAAAACTATTTATCCAGATTCTTATTATATTCTTATTATATTCTGTGATTCAAACTTAGAACCAATATTTCAATAACAGACTTACCCTATTGCTAAACAGAAGAAATTTAATGTGGTGTGTCTTTGCCTAGTTTGAAGAAAAGATTACAGATTTGACCACAATGCAAATCTAAGGAATAAAAGATGTTGTATTGGATTTGGCTGGGATGGAGTTAATCACCTTTATCATAGCCTGTATGGTGCTGTGGTTTAGATTTGTGACTAAAATAGTATTGATAATACACCAATATTTTTTGCTGTTGATGAAAAACACCTGCACAGCATCAAGGGGATTTTTTTGGTGTTTTTCCACTCTGCCGCAGGAGTGAGAAGGGTGCCAATGTGGTGTAGTGAATAAATTATCTCTGCTTGTATACTCAACTTTTTCTTCACCTATTGAACAGTCTCTCTTAGTGCATGAGGCTTCTTCCCTTCTACTTTTTCCCCATCCTGCAGGAGAGGAGGGTGAGGAAGCAGCTGTATGGGTGCCTAACTGCTGGCAGGAATCTATCACAAATCTAGGTATAAAAGAGCAGACAATAAAAGATTATACATTTATTCAATGTAAGACTTCTTTACTTCTATGATTGTTTTCATGATCATATGCTTATTAAATGGTTGATAATATTGCAGTCATGCTAGACTTCAGTATATTTTTTGAGTGGGAACCTGTCTTTAGTTCAAACTGAGTTAGGTATTGACTGATCCAGGAGAAGAAAGCAATGTAAAACTAACAAGGGAGAGAATGTATAGCTGAGATGTTCAGTACAAGGTAGAATGGATAGCTGAGAAATATGTTCAATACAAGGTAGCAAAAAAGCAAAATACTTTGTATTCTAAACACTTCTACAACAAACAAGGTAGAACAATCCCTGTTGTCAATAATCATAAGGGAGAGACAAGAGATGTTATCTGAGAAAAAATAGCTGAAAACCTGAGAGAAAAATTAACATCAATTTTCTCCTATAACACTTTAAAATAGATATTTTAGGCAGAGTTTTGTGCTGAATGAAGGAATGAAGAGTTCATAGTTGCAAATTCTTTAGTATATTTTGAGATTCTCTTTAGGCATACTGGTTTGTACCAGTCACATATGCTCTCTAAGTTGTACACTAGCTCTTTGTCACTGTTTTACCATGATCAGCCACAAAATATTTCTTTCATATTTTTCATCCTTTTTCCCTTAAACAATATTAACATTTGAAGTTCTCTTAAAATAGCACTAACCATAAAATTAAAATTATGAACCTAACTGTGAAAAAATTAAACAGCAAATTGTGCAGATTACAGAGCCAGGATGACAGTGTTGTGTAGATACTTGTGAATATGTTCCTTCATTCTACTTAGAATTTACAGCTCCATCTTCTTAGATTAGTTTTCAGATGCTAAATGACTAGGTAGTTTTCACAGGAAAAGTTACTTATTCTTTTTTCAGTCTTTGCACTTAAAATTTCAATCGCAGATATTCTTCTATAAACTTTCTTCCAGTAAATTTACCAGTATGCATATATGGAATGTGATTGTAGTACCTTCACTCCAGATATCCTCTCTTTGTAACAAAAAGACATGGAAGGCACCCACAGATTTTTTTTTTTTTTGCTATCTATTGTAGTCTCTGTAGACATGCTTTCCATTACCTGGAGAAGAACATCTTTGGTGCAAAGGAAAAATGCTAGCTCTGCAGCTGGCACACAGCAGTTTTCAGGACCCTTAGTTAAATCAGACCTTTTTTATTTTTTTTAATTCCTGTGACCTAAAAATGCAGTACACTAAAAAACTCCATACTCTTTAATTATTATTTAAGTATTAAGATTAAGACCTCAATTTTTTATTCTAGAATTGCATTATTACTGACAAATACTACTGATGTTCTATTTTAGATAAGAACTAGCAAAACATCTAAAAGATTACACATCCAATCTTTTGGGAATTATATGTCACCTAAAGGACATGAAGGCCATTCTCCACAATCTGTTTCCGGGGTTCTTTTTCAGTATCTCAGTGCCCATTTCACAGTGTTATGGAATTGTTCATTCTACAGTTTTAAATAGCTCATCTATTTTCCAGATACCATTTGAAATAAAACCCCTGTGGTCCAGGAGAGCCAGAAGAAAATGTTTTGAACTAACATGTCGACTATCAGAGAGTTCTGACAGCAGCATGCAAAATAATATAGTGAAAACCTTTCACTTTCACCTGTTTCCTCTTGAGGTGATCAGCAAGAACTCATTAACAGAACTTCCCATACCACTTTGTAAGTGATGCTCCAACAGGCTATGCTGCAGTTTTAATAGGAGTTTCATCTAAAAGGAAGAGAAAAAAAGATGCTTGAAAGATGAATAGTATAAGTCTCACTATTTTTCAATATAACTACACTACATTGCAATGTCTATGTGACATATAGAGGTAAAAACCGTATGTACGTTAATAATAAGAGTATATCCCTGTAGCGTATCCCTGTACAGTTTACTCAAGAGATAGAAACACTTCACTACAGTCTATGTCACTAGTAAGCACTTATTTAAAAGCTGTGGCAATTGTAAGAAAATGTGGTTAAAGCACATAACCAAGCTGAAGTCCATGTCAAAATATAGGTCAATAAGCTAAATTTAAGACTCAATCTCTCTTTAAAAGACAGCATGTGTTCAAGGCCAGAATGATAGAATTTAGATGTTACAAAGCTTTGCAAATTGTTGTCACAACATCATAGCCACAGGGTCTAGAAGCTTAAAAGTAATTACTCTTGTCCTGAAGCTATTAATACATTGGACTAAAATTTCATTAATATGGATAATGACAGTCTGATTTTTACTTTTGAAGAAGCAGAAATTTAAGAGAGACCCCAGTCACCTTTGGACCTAATCCCAAAACATAAACTGCTTTGTGCTTCTGGTACTGTTCTTGAAATTCATCCCTTTTAGTAAAAAGCTATTAGATTCATAGTTGTGGAATAGAAATTTTATATCTGATGTACAGATTGGTGACTTTTTAAATTAACTTCCCTCAAAAAATGCAACTTTAAAAAGATAATCATCTCAATTTGAAGAAGGTCCTGTGCTATTTCTTAAAACAGTTGCAGCTTCTCAAATACAGTAGAATTTATCTGGTATTTTCAGATATGATTAGTACTGAACAAAATATTTGAAATATATGTTAAGAACTTTATGTGTTTAAACTACAACTAAATTAGATTGCTCAAGTGAAACATTGATATAATTAGTCAATTTACTCAAAAAAGAAAACCAACAAAAACCTGTGCCATAGAAACTGCAGAACCAGATGTTTTCAAGCAGTAGGTTTATTAGTAGTGTAAGTAGAGATAATGTAATTTACTGTTTATTTAAGTCTGATTACCAGAATGCTGTGTGCTTCTTAAAAGTTTCTTAGTAGGAAGGAGCAATTTCTCATCCTAACATTGATCTATTACATAAAAAGACATTTAAAATATAAGATTTTCAATTACTGATGGAAACTTCAACAAGGCGTTCAAAATTCTTTGCAAGCACAGCCTCTAATAAGAATTTTCCGTTCTTAGATAAGATTTGTAACTGCATTTTCCAAGACAAACTTCTGAAAACTAAACTGTAGACAAGCACAAGTTACAGGGTTCAAATTAGGAGTAACTGCATGGAACTTAATGCCATGCAGAAGGTTAGACGAGTTATTTAGTGATCCTTTCTGGTCTGATAATTCCTGAATAGATGAATTTTTGAGGTTTTAATTTTATTCCTCATTACAAACTTACACTCTAGAAAAACACTGGAAAAA
>VZTB01005866.1:123046-137919 GCA_013397245.1 Thryothorus ludovicianus | reverse complement strand
CCCGCTCCCTCCCTCCCTCGCCTGCCCCCGATCATGGCGCCTACAACTCCCTTTGTTTTAATATTCTAAAGCGAGCCAGATGCCGGCTTTAATCCCCTCAGCTGGGGAGGATTTGCAAACACATTAGGAGGCAGAGCCGGCCCCTCCGCCCCAGCCCCAGCCCCAGGGCGGCACTGCGCCCCATCTGCCGCCTCGGGAAGGGGATCCCGGCCCCTAATTGCCTTCTCATGTCGGGATTAGGAGCTGACAAGGTGTCCGACAACAGGGACACGAGCATCCCCCGCCACTTGTGGCTGGGGCGCACCGGGAGGGTTTGCCCCGCAGAGTTCGGGGCTCTGCCCCGGGGACACTGTGCCAGGGGGATGGGAGTGGCGTGGGTGGGTCCTGCAGGGTGGTGGGTGCTCAGGAGAGGGGCAGAGGTTGGACTGCGGCTCTCCTGAAGATGGGATGATGGATGGTGTGTCCGTCCCAGGGGTGCAACCTCACCGGACCTGAGCATGATCAGCTCTCCCACATCCCTCGTGGACGTTGGGATATTTTGGGCAAAGCTCTGGGGGTCCCTCCTGAACAGAGGAAGGGATTTCCATCCCGACCTCCGGCGCCGCCAGCTCCTGCTCTGCCGCTGCCTCCTTCCCCCGGGACTCAGCAAACGAGGCTGAGATTAAACAGGGAGCAGCAGCAGCAGCGAGAGGAGTCAGATCCCGCAGGAGCAGCTCCAGGTGTGCATCCCATTTGTCCTCTGCATCACAGTCCCGGCTGTCCCAGCACAGGCAGATCCTCTCCACAGTCAGGAGGGGGAAGTGGCCTCTCCAAAGTGGGGGGAGGCAGCAGCAGAGCCCCAGGAGCAGAAGGTGACGGGAATGTGATGCTGGAGCAATGTCCCAACCCCACAGCCCAAATGGGGAAACAGCTGCCATAGAAATGCCTCATGAACCCTTTCCCCACCCAAAGGTCAGCTCACAGCACACCCTCACAGCTTCCCAAATGCTGGGGGTTCCCTCCAGACCCTCCAATCCAGGTTTGACTTTGTGGGGGACCCCAAACCGCTCACAACTCTGCAGGGACCAGGTACCCCTCCAAGGATCTCCACATCCTCCCCTGCCTGTCCCTGGGCTGCCTGTGCCCACAGGAGGTTCCTGAATCTTCCTGAGCTATCCCAGGCCCCATATTCACACTGCAAAAGCAGCAGGGCATTTTTTTTTTTTTTGAGGTGGTTTTTTTTTTGGTTTTTTTTTTTTTTTTTTGGAGTGCTGGTTTTTTTAAGACCAGGATCTCCTCCATAGCACTTAGCAGCCAGGAGTTCCGAGGGAGCAGAGCTCAGTGCTTTAGAACGACGCCTCATTTGCCAAGAAATAATCCCAGGGAAAAAAAAAAAACCAACAAAAAACATCAACTCAAAAAATACCCAAAAAACCCAGACTCAGAAGATAATTAACTCCACAAAGCAGCGACCCTGAGTAGCTCAAATCTTCACTGTAACTCCCCAGACTCTTCTCCAAGGAATTATTTCTTCCTGTCTCCAACACAACGGCACCAGCACACGGAGGCCTGGGGATTTTATTGGGGTTGTGTGTGTCCCCCAAACCCTGCAGACAGATTTGCCCCCACCCAGGCAAGGTGGGGGGCCCAGCCCCACACGAGACCCCACACCTCTGAGCAGGGTTGCAGTGGGATCACTCCCCATCCCTGTGGAGGGGACACTGAGGATGTGGGGCTCCACTCTTGAGGGGATGGAGGGGGGCAAATGGGGGCTGCTGGTTCCCAACAACCACCAGCACCTCCTGACAGGGAAGGAGCTGCTTTTCAGGTTCCCCCCTGCAGACAAACAGCAGGAAAAGGCAGGACAGACACCCTGGGGGTGCATTTTACCCCCTCCTATTCCCTCTCCCACATCTAAGTCTGGCAGAAACGATGCTGCACCAGAAGCTGGCCCGAGTGACCCTGGCACCGTCACCCTCCCCTGGCACCATCACCCCCTGCCCCTTCCTGCCCCTCGCCAGGGAGGGGAATTGAAGAGGGAAGAGCTGAGAAAAAGCAGTGCAGAGCCAGCCCTTCCCGCTGCTGCTCCCCCCGGCATCCCCCTTCCCCTCCTGACCGCAAAAAGCCAACATCTCCCCGCGCCCCTCCAGCCAGGGGATGGGAATGTGGAAGCAATTGCACTTGGCAAGGCAGCAACAGTGAGTCAAAAACAGTTGTTTGGCTTGTCAGCCACCCAGGCCCTGCAGCACTCTTGTTTTCCTTTGCCTGCCTTAACCCCTTCCAGCCCCACGCGCTGCTCCCGGCAGGACCCACAGCCCCACCGTGGAGAGGAGAGGGGAGCTGGGAGGTGTCTCACGGCACAGCCCGGCTGTCCTGCTCCCAGAAATGGGAGAATGGGAAATTCTCTGGCAGGAAAGCCTGCAGGGAGAGGGGGCACTGAACCTGCCGTGGTGCTGGGGGCTGGCTTTTTCCCAAAGCCACCAAGGATGCCCGGTGGTCCTGGAAAATCCCACCCACTCACGCCAGGAGATGCGGAGAGCTCCTTGTCCCTGCCACAGAGAGCATCCCAGGTGCCCCTTGGCAGGCTGAGGGGACATGGCCACGTGTGCTGGGGACCCTGTGCCACCCCGGGGTGGTCAGACCCCCTGGGCAGTGCCAGCCTGGTGGCACTGGGTGATTTAAAGCCCTGAGCACAGCAGGCCCCATCCCATTTACAGCAGTTGAGCACATCCCAGGCTGCTTCCCACTGCCTCCTCCAGCCTCTTCCCTGCTGGCCGTATGGCAGCAGGGCCAGGAACACATCCAGAGCCACCCGAGTGCAGCAGGGACTCTGCTCCATGCCCAGGTCACCCCTCACACCCCAGGATGAGGGTCCCACACTGCTGAGACCCCAACTCATCCAGGCTGCCACCAATTTGGGGCAGGGCAGGGGGACACCAGGATCCATCCACCTCCTCCCCACCATGGGGGCACAGCCATGGGGGTCAGGGTATGGGTCAGGGTACCCCTCTGGGCATCCAGCCAGGTCCCACAGCTCTCCATTCCCCAGAGATGATAGACACGAGGAGAGAGGCCAGGCATGGCCCCCCTCTCCCAATTGGGGACAACACCCACTGCACCCCTCCAGCACAAGGGACGCAGGGCGAGGGGATGGCTGGGGAAGAGTTAAACCCTCTGGAGCGCATTGGGAAGGGAGGAAAAGTGGAGGGCAAGGCTTCGCCCGCCGGGAGAGACAAAGCGAGATGCAGGAGCCAAGAGATGAAGGCGAGGATGCGATAAGAGGGGGAGCGGGGTGTGTGCGCTGGAGCGAGGGAAGGGGAGGAGGAGGAGGAGAGGTGGGTGATGACCAAAGTCATTGAACATTTTTTGGCACGCCTACCCCCGAGTATCCTGGCCGTTGGCCCAGCTCGGAGCTGAACTTAAACAAACTCCTGTTGCAGCCATCTGCTTGATTTTAAAATAAATCAAACAATCTGTTGAGCCGTGGGTGATCAAATTTCCATCTGTGCGGACGCCTGCTCGCCTCCTCGGAGCCTCCGCTTGCCTCTACCAGCCAAACACTCCTGGCAGCATGTGGCCTCCCTAATTCCTCCAGGAAAGGGAGAAACCGGACCTCCCCCTGCACCTCGGCCCCCTCCCGGCCCTGCCCCGCCACCCTCCTAACTCAAACCAAGTGCTATTTTTACAGCCGCCCACCAAAACAGAGACACGTCCCGGGTTTAAACGGGAGGAAAACGAGGCTGGAGGGAAGATCCCAAGAGGGATCGAGCTGCTCCGCTGCTGCCCACGCTGGGGGGATTCCTCATCCTGTCTCCATCCATCCCACGGCTCTGAGGGAATGGGAAGGGAAAGGGCAGCAGCTGCTGGCCCCGGCGGTGGTGACTGCAAGTGCTGAGGCCACGGGCTGGCCAGAAATAGCAGCTGTGAGGCCAGTGCTGTGTGGCTGTCCCCAGGACTGGGACACCGGGCACACGGCACCTCCAGGTGCCCGAGGGTGCCAAGCTCACAGCCACCCTGCCCAGGCAGCCTGCTGGGCCCTCAAGTGCACCCAAAATCATCCCATCCTGAGGGTTTCCCCCCTCCTCTGGGAGCAGGGAACCCAAGGGGGGGCAGCACCACTTGCATTTTGTCCCAAGGTCCCCCAGGTGTGAAAATAGAGGTGGCATCTCCCTCCTCCACTGTCTCTTTGCATCCCACAACACCCCTGCTCGCCTGGAGGAACAGCACTCATGATATCCATGGCCCCAAAGCCCCTCTGAGGGGTCAGTTCCTTGTCCAAGCCGAGGACAAACCCCTGCTGGCATCACCCCGACTTTGCCCTCCTCCCCCAGAGCCCTTCCTTCCGCTCCGAGCAGAGGGCACCGGGCACGGGGCCAGCACAGCCAGAACTAGGGCAGCAAGGGGTGGGGAAAAACACAGCAAAAGGACTAAAAGATGAGCAAAGAGGGAGGAAATCGTTGTGAATTAAGGAGAAGGAGCGGGGATGGATAAGGGATGGAGCCTGACTGGGGCTCACTGGACCCCAGCAGCTCGGGTGGGGAAGGTCAGGGTGAGAGCACAGAATGTTTGTGCATGGAAAGGGAGGAAGGACACGACAGCAGGATTTATTCCTCCTCCTGGGCTTCAGTTTTTGGAGTGACACTTCCTGAGGGTCCTCACGGCATGGTGGAAGCAGCAGCAAGGAAAAGGAGGTGCCAGCACCCACCAGAGCCCTGCCAGGAGCCCGAGTCAGCGGCTGCAGAACAAACCTCACCCGTGTGGGAGATTGCCAAGCCAAGAGCTGTCCTGGCCAGCCCAGGGCCAGCCTGGCCAAGCCACTCACTGCTGGAAAGAACAGGGAGCAGGGTGGCCCCCACCCTGCTGCAGCCTCAAATGCTTCCTAGTGCCAGCTTTTGGGAGGGGCTGTCCAGCCCCAGGCACACAGCAGGCAGCACCCAGGCTCCAGGAGGATGCAGGATCAGCATGAGGGGAAAAAATCTGGAATGAGTGATACAGCAGCTTGGGTGATCCCAGTGCCACAAGGGAACAGCCCCACAGGAAAATCTGCTCCTGGGGATGCACATGCCTGAGCTCAGGCGGTGGCTGAGATGGGGAGGTCCCTCCAAATGCTCCTTAGGGGGTAAAATCCAAGCAGAGCCCTGACAGGATGCACAGCAGGGAGCAGGTTACACAGCACAAGCAATAGCGGGAAGAGGAGGGAAGGAAAAAAAAAAAAAAAAAAGCAAACCACCAAACCCCTTTTTGGAAGAGGAAAGGGCTGACAGGACCTGGCTGAGAAGCAGGAGAAAGCACAGATTTCCCAGTTACTGTGCAGATGTTCTGGACTGAAAACAGAAGACGGCAGGAGCGAATTCATCTCCCCCTCCAGAGACGCCGCAGCCGGAGCATCTGGACTCTGTCTGCAGGCAGCAGAGCCGGCTCCCCCCGGCCCCGGGGTGCCCACCACGAGCGGGGCCAGCAGTGACAGCCCAGCCCTGTCCCCACACCAAGTTGACCTTGGCACCGCTGCCTCCAGGGAAAACTGAGAGGCCTTGTCTCTGCAGTGTTTGCACTCCGGGATAACTCCTGCTGCCTGCTCCCAGAGCCGGGGGGAGCGGCGGGGAGGAGAAAATGCGGCTGGTTCAGCCGTGAGGAGGAGGAGGGGGGCAGGAGACACCCATCCAGATATATATATATAAATATACACTTAATTCCTGGCCAGGATTATAACTGGAATCATCAGCACTTGATCATCACTCGATGTAAAGCTTCACGGCCGACTGAATCCAGCCAGAAACACGCTGGAAGGTGATGGTGGGGATTTGCTGTGTGTCCCACACCCTCAGCTGTCTGTGTGTCCCTCCCTCCCGGGTCTGTCTGTCCCATCATGGCGACAAAACACTGAGTGACAGCCCAACATCCTGGCTGTCACCAAAAAGTTCCCAGGTCCCTCCTTGGTGTCCCCAGGGACAGAGGTGGCTGCTGGTGGCCCCCCAGACCCATCAGATAACACACTCCTCATTTTCAAGGAGATGTAAAGTTGGGGAGGACAATTAAAACCATTTTGGAGGCTCAGCTGGGAAGAACCCTCCTGCATGGAGTTGTGGCAGAGCCTGGGCTGTGCCACGGGCTGCACATCCTGGAGGGATGGGCACCCACAATAGGAATCCCCAGCCCCAAAATAGCAGGTGCTGGGGACACACTGGGTGACAGCACGCCAGGACACAGCCTGGACAGGGTCACAGAGGGGCTGGAAGGCTGAGAGCAGTCCAGGCTCCTGCCCTGTGGCCAGGGAAGGCAGCTGTCCATCCCAAACCAAGAGGGGATGCCCCTGGCTGTGGGGTGATCACCACCCCTCTCCCATCAGGACCTTCCCTCTCACCCAGCTGCATCTCAGCCTTGTTTCAGCTCGAAAGTGGAAGACAAAAGTTCTCTGCAAGAAAGCAAACCAGTTCCTGCAAGCCCTCCTGCCCTCTCCACATCCCTCATGGGGGACGCCAGGACCCTCCCCATGCATTCCTGGTCAAAGTCAGCCCCAAAACCCAGCTGGTCACCCCTGCCAGGATACCAGGGCAGGCAATGCTGTGGCTAGAGCTGCCAGGAGCCAGTGGGAAGAGGCAGCACCAGGGCAGACAGCAATTTCCTGAGTTTGTGTGCCAGGGGTTGTGAAACAACCCTGGGCAAATCCTGCAGCACAGCAGGCCCCTGTGCCACCAGGAATGGCCCATCCAGCACCAACTGGCTTGGACACGGCCACCAAAACTCAGCATCTGGGGAGTTCTCCAGATGGAGGGAGCTCCAACACCTGCACCACCACAGCGTGGACACCCCAGCCCCATTCTGGGATGGGATGGGGATGGGATGGGGATGGGATGGGATGGGATGGGATGGGATGGGATGGGATGGGATGGGATGTGCAGGTCATGGCACGCTCAGCACAGGCACCTCTCTGGCAGGTTAGAGAGGGAAAGCCGGGGCAGCTGCTGCTCCAAGCACGCCAGCTCCGTGGGTAAACAGATGACTTCAGCCTCCCGAGAGCTACTAAAGCCCAGCAGCACTTGTGCTAACGTGGAAGGGGGGAGGAAAAGAAGGAAACTAAAGAGGGAGAAGCAGCGTCATACCCACGCCGGGCTGCAAAGCGCACCCAGGTAACGTCACCCTTCTCCCAGCCCAGCCAAAAATCCACCCTGGAGCCATCCCATTCCTCTCTGCCCTGCTACTGAAGATCCAGCAGGGAAAAGGAGCCACACAGCAGCCAGAGCAGCTGCACGAGGCTCTCTATCCAGCCACGGCTCGGCTCAGCTCGGGTGTGCCAGGGAGAGGCCGCAGCAGCAGCTGCTCCCCCGGCACCGGGAGCAAACCACGACCTGCCCGCAGCAGCCTGGGCTGGCACCGGGGCTCCAGCACCCCTCCACACGGCCCAGGGAGGGGAACCAGGCTGGGATGGCCTTTGGCACAGGAGCAGCCCCACAGCACGGCTGGCACGTGCCACCACCAAGAGCCAAGGCACGCCCGAGGCTCCGCTGCCACCCGCCTTGGCCCTGGGGACCTGGGGCTGTCACAGCCCTGGGACGGGGCCCGGGGGAGTCGTGCTGCTGGAAAGGCTCCCACCACCAGCTGCTCCCAGCGGAAGAGAGCCTGGCATGGCTGGGAAGCTGCCACTGCCAGCCAGGCTCCTGCCCCAGCCCCCCGGAATGCTCCTGCCTCACCATCTCCCTGGATTTTGCACCCAAGTCCCCACCCTGGAAGTCCTCAAGGAGGGCAGAGTCCCCCTGACACACCAGAGGGACATTTCCACGCCATCCCTTCCAGGCCAGGATGACATCGTGTGGCACAGGCCTTTTGATGCAGGGAGGAACATCTGGCCAGATGCTGCCCAACAGCACCGTCTCCAAAACAGGAGCCAAAGGTGCTGCCAGGGAGCAAACAGAGCCCTCTCCACCCCAAAAACCAGCATGGGAATGGATCCAGGGCACCTCCTGCAGCCAGAGAGGTGTGAACAGCCAGAGAGGTTCCTGGCAAACCAGCTGTGCCCCAAAACACCATGGGTCCCCAAAAGCTGCTCAGGAGATGGAGACAGCTCCTTCCCACTCAAGGACAGTGACAGAGGTGTGAGGACAGGACCCAGCTGGTATCCTGGGGGGAGAAAAGCCAACTCCTGCCATTCCTGATGTACTTGGAAAACCAGGCAGCCACGCTGCTGTGCAGGGAAGTCCCTCCTCGCTGGGAAGCAGCCAAAGAGCATCCCAGGCTGCCCTCTACGACTGAGCTTCCCGGATGGCTGAGAAAGGCCAAGTGTCTGGACAAAACATCTGTCCAGCTGCAGCAGCCAGAGCCGTCCGGCCGTCCCTTTACCCCATCTCCCGACTTGGCTGCGACTCCAGAGGATGCTCTGGTGGTTGCAAAAGCATTTTCACTGCATAGGGTGACAGTGGAGCCAGTCTCCGTCCCTGGGGTGCCCACAGGGGGTATTTTGGGGGGCACAGCACAGTGCCAGACCAGCATTTTTGGCAGGTGTCTGCTCGAGCTGCCAGTCCTGCAGTGCTGCTGCTTTTGGGAAAGGCAGGGAGAAAGCAAAGAGCAGGGAGGGCAGGGTGAAAAATAAATATATAGCAGCCAGCTGGTGAGCTGTGGAGTCAGCACAAGGTCTGCAGGACACGGCGCTGGCAGCGGCGCAGGAGCTCTGGAATTTGGGACAGCTGCTCCAGCAAGGTCAGCCCGACCAAAGCAAAGCCCCCAGTGCTGCTCCCCACAGCGTGGCCAAAGGACAAACACCCCCAGCTGGACACACCATGGGGACAAGCCACCACGCCAGGGGGTGACTGACACAGGCCGAGTGGCGTGTGAGGATGAGGAGGGACAGCCAGGTGCGAGCTCCCACACAGCAAGGCAGCCCCGACCCCAGTGGCAGGACAAAGCCCGTGGCACATTTCTGCCGTGTTGTTTCTTTGTTTGCCATCTGGGAACACGATCCCCAGGGAGGCCGTGCCCCGAGACATGAAGTCATGTCATGATTATATTGCCACCTCCGTGCCGGGATTGAGATCTCACCCGAAAATGCCATCCCTGGGTCGGTGCTGGCTGCGGCAGCTGCTCTGCTGAAAGGGAACGTAGGCCTCACTAAAAACAACCTCACTTGCTGCAAGCTGGACAGGTTTATCCCAGCAAAGTTGGCTTAAAATTGGCCTGATTTTGCTCTGAATCTGCTGGAATTGGCAATGGCAAAAACTGCCACAAGCACAGGTAGAACCAGCTAAATCGACCCGAGCTGAAAGGGAACATAGGCCTCACTAAAACAACCTCACATGCTGCAAGCTGGACAAGTTTATTCCCACAAAGTTGGCCTAAAATTGGCCTGATTTTGCTCTGAATCTGCTGGAATTGGCAATGGCAAAAATTGCCACAAGCACAGGTAGAACGACCAAAACCAACCCGAGCTGAAAGGCAACGTAGGCCTCACTAAAACAACCTCACATGCTGCAAGCTGGACAAGTTTATTCCCACAAAGTTGGCCTAAAATTGGCCTGATTTTGCTCTGAATCTGCTGGAATTGGCAATGGCAAAAACTGCCACAAGCACAGGTAGAACCAGCTAAATCGACCCGAGCTGAAAGGGAACATAGGCCTCACTAAAACAACCTCACATGCTGCAAGCTGGACAAGTTTATTCCCACAAAGTTGGCCTAAAATTGGCCTGATTTTGCTCTAAATCTGCTGGAATTGGCAATGGCAAAAATTGCCACAAGCACAGGTAGAACCACCAAAACCAACCCAAGCTGAAAGGGAACATAGGCCTCACTAAAAAAACCTCACATGCTGCAAGCTGGACAGGTTTATCCCAGCAAAGTTGGCTTAAAATTGGTCTGATTTTGCTCTGAATCTGCTGGAATTGGCGATGGCAAAAACTGCCAAAAGCACAGGTAGAACCACCAAAATCAACCCGAGCTGAAAGGCAATGTAGGCCTCACTAAAAACAACCTCACTTGCTGCAAGCTGGACAGGTTTATCCCAGCAAAGTTGGCTTAAAATTGGTCTGATTTTGCTCTGAATCTGCTGGTATTGCAGATGGCAAAAATTGCCACAAGTACAGGTAGAACCACCAAAATCAACCCAAGCTGAAAGGCAATGTAGGCCTCACTAAAACAACCTCACATGCTGCAAGCTGGACAAGTTTATCCCCACAAAGTTGGCTTAAAATGGGCCTGATTTTACTCTGAATCTGCTGGAATTGGCGATGGCAAAAACTGCCACAAGTACAGGTAGAACCACCAAAATCAACCTGAGCTAGAAGCCAAAATATTGAGTGAGATGAGAAAGAGCAGCTCTGCTCCTTATTTAAGGGATGAGGAGAAGCCAAATGGCGCCTGTGCCACCTCCCCTGGAGCCCACACATGCCTGGGTTGGGGACACAGAGGTGCCACCAGCTTGGCCAAAAAACCACCCAAAATACTGCCAATGGCCAGAAGGTTTTTGATTTCCTTCAAAATCCGTAAAAGATGCAAAGAAGGCAGAGGTGCCTGAGGCTCTTCCTGCACAGGTCTCTTAATTCTCATGCTGCAGTGCACCCAAATATCCCATACTTTGGCCTGGTGCAATGCAGGAGGAGGGCTCAGGCATCACTCCCCGCCTTGTGGGTTTGCTTTTCTGGCATCCAGGAGCTTTGGCTGCCTCTCAGCATCAGTGGGACAAGGTTTAGTGGAGAACACAAGAACTCTTTGATTTTTGCCCAAAAGCATTTTCGAAAGCCAAAAGGAAAGTGCCCACCAACAGCTGTCAGCTCGACGCAGTGATTTGGAAATGCAGCCATGACCTTTGGAGCTGGGAACCTGCAGAAGGGGCCAAATCCCCAGCTGAGCCAACAGCACTGCTGGCAATTAGTAAATACAGTGAACTCAGCCCCTGGGGCCTGACTGTGCCCTGTCAGGCACAGCCCCACACAACCAGCCCCAGGTGTGCTCTGAAAAGTGGGAATGGGGCATGGAAAACACCATGTGATTCCCAGAAACCAGCGTGAGGACAAGGCTGGGAGAGGCAGTGAAATCCAGCTGCTCCCGAGGAGCACGATGCCAACACCTCCACGGCACCAAAGGAAACTGAACACGGAGCCACGGATTTGTTTAGGTTGGAAAAGCCCTCCAAGATCACCGAGTCCAACTGTTCCCCCAGCACTGCCAAGGCCACCAGTGACCACGTCCCCAAGTGCCACACCTTTTAAATCCCAGCGACTCCACGACTGCNTGCCACAAGTACAGGTAGAACCACCAAAATCAACCCAAGCTGAAAGGCAATGTAGGCCTCACTAAAACAACCTCACATGCTGCAAGCTGGACAAGTTTATCCCCACAAAGTTGGCTTAAAATGGGCCTGATTTTACTCTGAATCTGCTGGAATTGGCGATGGCAAAAACTGCCACAAGTACAGGTAGAACCACCAAAATCAACCTGAGCTAGAAGCCAAAATATTGAGTGAGATGAGAAAGAGCAGCTCTGCTCCTTATTTAAGGGATGAGGAGAAGCCAAATGGTGCCTGTGCCACCTCCCCTGGAGCCCACACATGCCTGGGTTGGGGACACAGAGGTGCCACCAGCTTGGCCCAAAAACCACCCAAAACACTGCCAATGGCCAGAAGGTTTTTGATTTCCTTCAAAATCCGTAAAAGATGCAAAGAAGGCAGAGGTGCCTGAGGCTCTTCCTGCACAGGTCTCTTAATTCTCATGCTGCAGTGCACCCAAATATCCCATACTTTGGCCTGGTGCAATGCAGGAGGAGGGCTCAGGCATCACTCCCCGCCTTGTGGGTTTGCTTTTCTGGCATCCAGGAGCTTTGGCTGCCTCTCAGCATCAGTGGGACAAGGTTTAGTGGAGAACACAAGAACTCTTTGATTTTTGCCCAAAAGCCTTTTCGAAAGCCAAAAGGAAAGTGCCCACCAACAGCTGTCAGCTCGACGCAGTGATTTGGAAATGCAGCCATGACCTTTGGAGCTGGGAACCTGCAGAAGGGGCCAAATCCCCAGCTGAGCCAACAGCACTGCTGGCAATTAGTAAATACAGTGAACTCAGCCCCTGGGGCCTGACTGTGCCCTGTCAGGCACAGCCCCACACAACAGCCCCAGGTGTGCTCTGAAAAGTGGGAATGGGGCATGGAAAACACCATGTGATTCCCAGAAACCAGCGTGAGGACAAGGCTGGGAGAGGCAGTGAAATCCAGCTGCTCCCGAGGAGCACGATGCCAACACCTCCACGGCACCAAAGGAAACTGAACACGGAGCCACGGATTTGTTTAGGTTGGAAAAGCCCTCCAAGATCACCGAGTCCAACTGTTCCCCCAGCACTGCCAAGGCCACCAGTGACCACGTCCCCAAGTGCCACACCTTTTAAATCCCAGCGACTCCACGACTGCAATGGGCAGCTGTGCCAGAGCTTGATGATGCTTTTAGTGGAGAAATTTTCCTTAATATCCACCCTGAGCCTCCCCTGGCCTAGCCTGAGGCCATTCCATCTACCCCTGTCCCTGTTCCCTGGGAGCAGAGCCCGACCCCCCCGGCTGTCCCCTCCTGTCAGGAGCTGTGCAGAGCCAGAAATTCCCCCTGAGCCTCCTTTTTTCCAGGCTGAGCCACTTTCCCAGCTCCCTCAGCTTTTCCTGGTGGTCCAGCCCCTTCCCAGCTCTGCTGCCCCAATGCTGACCCCTGGGGACACCACTGGTGACCAGTCACCAACTGGATTGTCCCCATTCACCCACTCTCTCCAGGCCCAGAATCCAGTTTTTTACCCAAGGAGCAGCAACCCATCCAAGCCACGAGCAGCCAGTTTCTCCAGGGAAATGCAGTGGGAAATGCTGCCAAAACCTTTCCTGAAATCCACACAGACAACATCCAGAGCCTTCCCTCACCCACTGAGTGGGGCATGGTGTCACAGGACATCAGGTGACAAGGACCTGCCATTCATGAGCTCATGCAGGCTGGGCCTGACCACTTGGTTGTCCTGAACAGCTGTGCTCGAGTTATGGTAGGATTTGAGAGCTTTCCAGACAGCTGGAAGTATTTCCAAAAAGTTGTATTTAAGGGAATAAAAACTAGAGAACCTCAAGTGGAGTCACTTTTACAGGTACATAAGTGCAGAGAGAGCAGTGGAAGGTGAAGATGGGAAGAGCTGGGTGACAGGGGAAGCTTTTCCTGGTGAACACAGGACACTGAGAATGCCAGACAGGCCGAGGACAAGCAGCCCTTGAGCTGAGAATGCATCACTTCACCCCTGTGCAGAGGGCTGGAGAGCGTGGGGGTGACTTGAGAAGGCACAGCCAGCCAGGAACAGGTCACTGTCACCTCTGGGAAGCAACCAACTCTGGGCATTTTGTGGTTTATTCAAAGCCATTGCTCCCAACAGCGGCTGCTCGAGGAACCAGCTCCTCCTGGGATGGATGCACATCCCAGTGGGATGCACAGGCAATTTATCCAGATCAGCAGGAGGAGATATCCCACCTAGACACCCCAAAATCAGAGCCCTACACCAGTAAGTGCACTGATTTACACAGCTTCCCCTTGTAAGGGGCACAGCTGGGAAGAAAATCCATTTTCACAGTGTGCATCTGGGGACCAAGGCTGACAAGCCAAAGGATGCCCAAGCCAAATGCTCTTTCTAAACCCAGCAGTGCCATTTTTTCCTGAAGGGCTGAACCCAAACCCACCCCACAGGAGCCAACTACAGCAGGGTTCTGCAGAGCTCACCTCCAGGAGATCCTCCTGCAGCAGGGAGAACTTCAGGCACCACCACAGCTCCGCAGAGCATCACTTGTTCTGCTGCTCCCCACCGCCAAACCAGCAGCAGAGGCACCACCCATCCAAAAATATCGGTGGCTCCTCCCTCTTGACAAGCCTCAGATGTGGGGGTCCCTCAGCAGCACCTCCACAGGGAGGACCTTAGCCCCATCCTGCTCTTGCTACCCTGCTAAAAGAGGGAGATGTGGGGGTGCCTGGTGGCTTTTGGGGCATCAACCTCAAGCTTTGAGCCATTTCTGTCAACCACACACAGGCAGGACAGCAGCAAACCACAGCTGTGTGCAGGGGGTGTGAAAAAGCAAGTGCAGTCCAAAAATGAAGTTGCAGAGCTGAAAGGAGAACTGGGGGGATGATTTTAACTCCTCAGGCTCATTCCCTCCAGCCTGGTCCCATCAGAACAGGGACCTGGGTGTCACACAAGAGTGAAAGGCTCATCTGGGGTGACTTTCAGCAGCAACAAGGCTGAACAAGGGTACAGCTAAATTAACCAAGTGCCCTACCCAAGCATTAAGCCGTGTTTTAAATAACCTTGACATCTGTGAGGTCTCAGCCTGCTGGAAAGCATGTGGAGACAGGGAGGGAAAATGCGCCAGGATCTTCTGGCCAGCCAGAATAACCACCAGGACACGGCAGAGCCCAGCCACGATGTCCCCAGGCAGCTCTGCTGTGCCTCCTGCCACTCAGCCCCTTGCAGCAGCCCCTTAATTTGCTCATTAGCAAACCCAAGAACAAGAGGAGGAACTCAACAGTGTCCCTTCCCCGGGACACACTCTGTGTCCTCGTGGGAGCTGGGGACTGGGGCCAGTGGGGACGAGGATTGGCGTGCCTGAAAAATGCTGGGATCTGAGGGGGTCACTAAGGAACCCCACGGGAAGCACCCAGAGCACCCAATGCTGGGACAGAACTGCTGTGCATAATGTCCCCATGAGGTGGCCAGGGGACATCGAGGGGCCAGAGGCCTGGCAAACCAGCTGGGGACATGCAGATGATGCCACTCTCATCAGCTGCTCTGCTGGGGCACCCCCAGCATCACCCCTGGATCAGCACCACGGGACACTCGCCTGACTCCTGAGTCCCCCATGGGCACCTTGAGAATGCCACTGTGACCACGTGGGCATCACAGCCCACCCAGCAAGCATGAAA
>VZTB01005866.1:85168-118463 GCA_013397245.1 Thryothorus ludovicianus | reverse complement strand
ATGACCGGCCCCACGCGGGGACCTGGCCCGCACGAGCTGTCCCCTCCGCTCCCGTCGCCAGAATCCCACCCGGCCCCCCCCACAACCACGCCACGGCGCTTTGTGCGGCTCCCACTCCCCAAAGGCGCCGTGTCCCGTTTCACGCCGGCAGGACGGATCCCACCGAAGGCACCGGCCCTTTCCTGCCCTTTCCAGCCATTAACTCGGCGTCCCGACCACCCCCGGTAATTTATTTCCCATCTCAAAACTACTGCCGCTGTTCCAGTTCAATACCAGATTCTATTTCCCGCTCGGTCCTAAAATGCTGCATCGTTTTTGCCACTCACTGGTAAATAGCTGATGCGTTCCCAGCCGGAGCTGGCGGCGTTTCAGCGGCGCATGCAATAATCCCGGTATATCCTTACCTGCCTCGCAGCCTGCGATAAGATTTAATGCTTGGAAAGCACTTTGCTGTCCTTGGACAATAGGCACCGCGGAAGCGCAAACTGTACCCAGGGCCAGCCTCAATTAAACCTGACTGATTAAGCACCCGAGCGGCTCGTCAGCATGCCCACCGGCTCGGCACGGCTCTCCCGATTAAATAAATATATTAGGAGCTGGAAGGGGTTGTTTTTTGGTGTTTTTTTTTCAAACAGTCGTTTTAGGAGGAAGCCTGCTCCCAGCAGTGCCGTGGAGTTTGAGTTCATGGCAAATCACTGCAACATCCCAGGTGCTGTCCTTGCAAATCTCCCTGAGCTTGGAGGGTGCAGGATGAAACCCCAAGAGGCAAGGTCAGTGGCTGGATAGGACACACGGACAGAGGGACAGCAGGATGGATGCCTGAACCACGTGCCAGCACACCCAGACGATGCACAGAAGCCACGCTGTCCCTTGCTCCTCATCACTCCTCGGGCCACCCCGTCTGGGTCCCCCTTGGGCCGACCCACCCTTCGTGTCACCTCCCACCCGGATTGCGGGTGACAGCGTCCGGTGCTCCCCAGCAACTGGCCCTGAGATCAAACAGATTGTGTGACATCAGCTGGAGCGCGGGCAGGGGCAGGAGGGCTCTTCAGGGACCCGGATCCAGTTTCCACGCAGATGGCTCCGGTAGTAAAGAAGCAGGGGGTGGGAGGCAACGCACAAAGCGGGAATACGATACCTTGGGAGAACTGGCTCCACGGGGCTTTTTCAGGGGTTTCCAGAAGACAGCAGGGCCTGGTTATATTTTATTTATTTATAGGGCTGATGTAGTGGCTCACCTATGCACCGAGGGCAGCGGGAGCGCCGTGCGTCGGGGTGGACATGACTCAGATGCTCTTTAAAGACTCACACGGTCTCTCGGTGTCACCCCTTTTCCCGGATGGAAAGGGGACACTGGGCCGGATGGGATCCCTGACCCCAGGCGGCAGCACCGGATCTGGGAATGCCTCACCCCAGTGGCCCAGCTGGAGCTCCCCCGGGAGCTGTGGCCACCAGCTCAGCCCACCCTTCGAGCGCAGCCGACAGATGCTCTCCCGCCTGCTCCGCAGATGGGCCAGAAAACAACACGCTGCATTCAAAGTCCAGAGCTCATCAGGGCCAAACCCCCCCTCCCCACCCTGCCCTGAACCACCAACCCTCCGTGCCCCTCTCCGGAGGCGCCACGAGCCCCCGGCTCCCCCGTTCCCCCCACACTCCACTGGGACACGGCCTCGGAGCAGCTTCCCGGGCCTTGGCTGCGCCCGGACAGAGCAGCTCATTTATCATCCTGTGCCGCCCCGGCCCTGCGGTTGCTGTTTGCAACAGAGAAGCTGGGAGGGAGAGAAAATTTCTCAAGTCGGCCTCGGCAAGAACTGAAAACATATGCCCTGGCGGCAAACGCGTCCCCCGGGGCGCGCAGGGATCAAGGCGAGCCTAGCGCAGGATTTTCCACCGCGGCTCCCGCCGGCGCGCAGCCCTCCTGCCAGAGCTGGCGTTCCACAGCCACCCCAGGGCTGGGGGCGGTGACAGCCAGGTCTGCTCCTCCGAGCACAGGGGATGCAGGGCAGGATGGCTCCTCGCTCGCTCTGGATGATCCATCCTGCTGAACCTTGCTGGCTGCCGTGCAGAGCTGTCCCCTCGCTCAAAGACAAGCCCCGGTGACAGATGTCCTTTACAAGGTAGGGGACAGGCCCTGTCTTGCATCAGGGCTCAGCACCAGCTGTGCAAGGTGCTGTACAAACAGCTGTGATTGGCCCTGTATAGGGTATAGGCTGGCTTGTATAGGGCAGGGATTCAGGATGGATGCATGAGCAGCCCACAGGGTGCTGGCTCCATCCCTGTCCCCATCCTTGTCCCCATTCCCCTTCTGTTCCCATCCTCATTTCCATCCCCATTCCTGCCTCAATTCCTCCATCCATCCCCGCTGCCAGCCCCAACCTTATCTTTACTCTCGTCGCCATCCCCATTCTGGTTTCCATTCCTGTGCCTGTCCCTATCACCATCCTTATCCTTATACCCCTTTATTTTCCCACATCTATCCCCTCTCATGCTCATCCTTACACTCGTTTCCATCCTCATTTGCATTCTCATCCCCATTTCTATCCCTATCTCCCTCCTCATCCCTATCCTCATCCCTACTCCCATCTCAGACTCTATCCCTGTCCCAGTTCCTATCCCAGTCCCTTTTGTCCTTGGGGCCCTGCAGTTCAGGGCCCACCAGCACCCATTCCCTGGCACCCCGAGGAGCAGGCACGTGCTGCAGATCCCACATCCCTGGGACCGGGAGGTTAATATGGAAATTACCAACTGCTTATTCCTTCCAGCTGTTGCTGTGAGTCATCAAGTGCCTTAAAGAGCATTTCAAACAACACAGTGCCTTCGAGACAGCGTGACTGCTGCCCCAGCCACCCCCTCTGGATAATCCTCGGCAGGGTCTGGTGTTTGAAAAGGGAATATTTCTCCAAGGAGGCAATTCCCAGCCGTGCGTGGCCGGGGAGGCAGAACAGCCGCTCCCTCCACGGCGCCTGTCCAGGCTCCCACCTCTGCCCTGGCATCCTGCTGCAGAGCAAAGCCAGGCAGGGAAGGGCACTGGGAAGGGCAGCCCAGCCCTGTCATCATCCCTGCTCAAAATCCAGCAGGGACATCTAAATGCCACCATGTGCCAGGATGGGTGACGATGTCTGCTGTGCCACCTGGGGAAACTGAGGCACAGGGCGGCCAGTCTGAGCCCCACGGTGTCACCTGCCCAGGGTGAAGGTGGCAGAGTGGCTGCCACAGGACTCTGGGACACTGGTCTGGGGTTCAGCGACCTTGAACTCTGCACTCAACAGCTGTATTTGCCGTGGCAAGCTTTTATTTCCTTTTTTTTTAAAAAAAAAAGGCTGATCTCTGCACTCAGTTGGTGCTGATTTTTCAAACGGGAGAGATAGGGCTAGTTCATGGAAATAGTCGGGATATATCCCTTATCTGCTGCTTCAACCTTTCTTTGAACTTCTGGACGTGACTTCATTGATTTTTCGCTGTTCTTTTCGCTGGAAAAGCCCAGGCAGTTTTTCTCCTGCTCACAAACTGTTTTCCCCCAGTCCTTCGCCTGGCTGTGCAGGTGAGTCAAGGATGCTCCCGGCCAAGATCCCAGCTGGTGTGAGCAGGAACATCTGCCTCTGCTCAGCGGGGGAGCCTGGAATCAAAAAAATAATGGCCCCAGGAAAGCTGTGCACAGGTGACAAGGAGCTGTGACACGGGTGGAGGGGAAGGGGACACGGCCATCCCACGCTGGAATCACAGCTGAGGACTGAGAGAGGATACAGGGATGCTGCTGGGATGGTCCCCACCAAGCAGGCAGCAGGAAGGTGACTCTGGGGAAAGGAGGGGACCCCTGACTGCCACCACAGCCCTGTGGGGACACCCTGAGCCTCTCTGCTCTGCCGGGTGCTTCCGGAGAGGCTGCAGCAAAGAAACTGCTGCTCCTGTCACTGCCGAGGACAAAGCCATGTGGGGACACAGTTGGTGCCTGCCATGGTGGTGACAGTGGCTGAGTCCAACCAGGATCCCCAGGAGCACCCCGTGTGTCCATGGATATGAGTGGATGATCCAGCACCCTCAGTCCCTGCCCCAAATCCCTCCGTGGGCACCCACAGCACTGACCTTGTCCTGCTCCTCCTGCTCACCCCCAACTCTACCAGGCCCCTCATGTCCTGTGGGGCAGGGGGGAGCCACCTCCCCTGCAAGGCACCAGAGCCCAGTTGCTGGTTATGGGGTTTTTTCATGAGGCTTTTTTGTTGTTCTTTGGGGTTTTTTTAAGAGATTTTTTTTTTTTTCCTTTCCAGGGCGAGCAGCTCCGCAAATGCCAAGTGCTGATGCCAAAGGGCCGTGTCAACAAAGAAGAATGAGTGTGGCTGTTAGAGGCTGCTATTAAAAAAGGGTGGAGAGGACAGGGAGAGGGGGGAGGCTGGAAAAGAGAAGAAAAGGTTTGTCACTGCGAATAATAACAGTTTGCAAAGCAGTAAAAACCCGGGAGCAGCAGCCGGACCCCTGCAGTGCCCTTGGGTGCTGGCACCAAGCAGGGACTCTGAGCCCTGTGTCTTTCCAGAGCACGAATCCATCCCAGCAACTTGGCATCCCCTGTGGGCAGCACAAAGTGTTTTTCAAGCTCCGAGGGTTTTCCAAGCCTGCTGTGCTCCGGCTTGGCCTCCAGGCCCTGCTGCAGGGAGCCACAGCAGGGCCGTGCATGGCATCGGCTCCCCGGGACGGGGCGGGGTCGAGGTCCTGCCCCGAGAGTGCCAGGAGCTATTTCTAGGCAAGCCCTGGCTGCTGTTGGGTGGAATGGGAGGGAAGGAACCTCTCACATGACTCCGAAGATGCAAAGGGAAGATGCGGTCTCTGGTTTCAGCTTTCTATTCCCAGCCCGTTATTCACCAGTGAAGGATGGATCTGCCCCCCAGGGCAGCCACGGGAGCTGGGGCTGGATCCAGGGCTGGACTCAAGCCCCCTCATCCCCCTGGGAGGCAGGTGGAGCCTGCAGCTCCTGCCCAGCTGAAAATCCCCCTCAGCATTGCCTCTCCCTGCTGCTAGCATGTCAGACCCGAGGGGATGTAGGGGATGCTCGAGTAACACCGCCTGGGAAAAGACAAAGCAAGCAGAGGAAGAGATAGACAAAACCCAAATCTTACTCAAAAATCCAGAGCGAAAGTATTTTTGAGGGTAATTCACCAGTTCACTTCATTTTGACTTTTTCAAAAATATTCTTGCTTAGCCATGGTTTTACTCCCACATCACCTTTCATTCCCACCTTTCCCATGCCAGAACCACCCTCTGTGCTTATCTCAAAAGCAATGGCAGAAGGTAAACCTCTGGAAAAGCCTGTGTTTCAAATATAATCCCTCCCCATCCCCACAAAAAAAAAGAAAAAAAGAAAACTTTGGTCAAAATTGAGATGTTCCCACAGAAATTGGTATTTCCCGATGGAAAAACATTCCATCAGCAAAACGCTGACCTGCTCCGGTTACAGCCTGGTCATGGCGATGAGGCAAAGCAGCTGGGAAAGGAATTAGGAGGGAGCTGGGAGCTGCAAGGCTGCACCACATCCCCGGATCCCCAGATCCTGCTCCTCCCCGGTGCTTCCCTCTGCCGGGATGGGGATGTGCCAGGAGGAGCCAAGCTGCCAGCACAGCTCCCAGCCAGCAGAGATCCCATGGATTGTTGTCACCAACCCTGTGGCACCCTGGGGTGGCTCAGCGGGGTGTGACCACCCACGGTTGCTGCTCTCCCAAAGCCAACTGGAGCTGGGACGAGCAGATGTTCCCAAGGATGGAGCCCTGCAAACAACCCCAGCCCAGTCTGTGCTCCTGATTGGGAATATCTTGCTGGATTTAGTGAGATCAGAGGAGAGAGGGCTGGGAGCTCAGCAGGTTCACCCCCAGAGCTCAAGGAGATCAAGGGCTGCCTGCAGTGCCTTCCCTCTGAGAGCTGGTGGAAGAGTTTGTTTGGGAGGTTCTCCTGTGCCTTGGGGTGGCCAAGCAATGGATGGGGTTTGGTTTTGTACTTTTCTGAAGGCAGGCTGGCACAGGCAGGTCGGAATGGATCAGAAATCAATGGCACAGATCAGGAATCAGCATCTCCTTGTGTAGTCAAGGGGTGAGAAGAGAAACTCCTGTGTTGGAAGGATTTTTGTTGGCAATAACGAGACGTGGCCATGCAGCAGCCAGAGCAGCCTGTGAAGGGTCCAGCCCCACCATGGCAAGCTCAGATGCCCAGGAAAAGTGCCACCATCCTGGTGGAGCAGTCACTCACCTCTGCCACTGCGGGCTCACCCTCCCCACACGGCACCAGAACCCATCAGCCGTGCTGGACACATCCCTGCGGACACAGCTGCCACACCTGGGGAAAATGAGGCAAGGAATCTGCAGGAATGTGAGCCCAGAGCTTCCAAATTCCCACAACCACCAGCTCATGGCTTCCCTGTTCCAAGCCCTGCTCCCCATGTTCCTGTCGTGAGGCTCCCTCATCCCAGGGATTGCACTTGGGCCAAGCATCGCCTCCTTTGCCAGCTTGTCTGTCCAGCTGAGCTCCATCCCTGTGTCCTGCTAATCACTTTCCTGACCTAACCTGGGTTTCCAGCAGGGATTTTCCCCTTCCAGACTCTCTCAGTGCCCAGAAGTCCCCCCCACACACCTCCCACACTGTGGGACACAGGAGCACTGGTCATGATGGGGACACTGGACCTCTTGACCTGTGCTCAGGTTGTCTCCCGGGCAAGCAACATCCCCTTCCTGGGAGGAATTGTGTCTGTGTCTCTCTCTTGACCTCTGCTAAACACATTCATCCCAAGGGATGCGCTGGATCTGCTGGAGGCAGTGGAGATGAAGCNGGGGAAAGGTTTATGCCTCCTTGGAGACCTCTTCAATAAAACGCATTCTGGCTCTCTGAGCGTCTGACTGCAAATCAGGTTCCAGCCGTTCCCTTCCTGTGCCGACCTGCTGGAGTCGGCTGTTATTCTTGGCAGGGTGCCCCGAAGGAAGAAAAAAATTCCCCCCCCAAGCTCCCAGCGGCTGGGAAATGCTGATGACATGACACCTTCCAGCATTCTTCAAGGTCAAGAGGGGAGGGAGGGAAATGAAAGGGGAGAGGGGTTTTTTTTTTCTGTTGTTAGCATGGGTTATTGCTTCGCTCAGGCATTTCCCTTTGATGCTCGCTCCTTGTTACACAAGATGTTGCAGGCTCCCCGTGCCCCGGGTACGAGCTCACCCCTTTCCCTGCTTCCCAACAGCAGGGATCTGCATCCTCAGGGCGTTTTGGGACCAGCACTGCACGGGTTCAGCTTAAACCCAAGCTGGTTTTAACCTGCACATCTCAAGGAGCGTCGTGTTTACTCCACACTGCCTCACAGAGCGCCATCCTCCAGGACACTCCCATGTCATCCAGGAGCCTGTGGTTGTTCCAAACCAAAATCTGTCTCCCTGGCATCTCCCCACAGCACTGACCCATGGGATTTCCCACACAGATCCCCCTCAGCCAGTCCTGGGTGCTGCATCCAGCTGACAGGGACACGCAGCATCCTCAGGGGTCCCCTGCCCGCAGGACTCCTGCTCTGACAAATAAAACTTGGCACCTCTCTCCTTGAGATCCAGCAAATCTCTGCTAATCCCCCTGCTCCCGGCTGCCAAATCCTCCTCCTCCTCCCCCCAGCCAAGGTGCAGAGCTCTTCCAGGCAAGCTGCACACAATCATTAAACCTTGCAACAAGGGATGGCCATCGCCAGGGCACAGAGGACGAGTGGCAGCGCTGATGTCCCTCACGGCGGTGACAGGGAAGCTGCTGCACTCCTTGGAGAGGTTTTGGTTGATGCCCCAGCTCGGGGTTGATGTGCTGCTGGAGCACACAACAGCTGCTCTGTCCCCATGGATGGATCCTTTGCTCTCCTGCTTTCCCAGACCACACTGGAAGGAGGATCCGAAATGATCCAAGCACCGTGACCAAGGGAAGCAAAGCAGATGCCAGCAGGAGTGTTCAGGGACAAGAGAACAAGGCAGGGACAGTGTCACTGTGTGTGCAGGCAGGTTTGGGATGGGGTGACATCCCTGGACCCCTGGGAGCCCAGGGACATTGCTCACACCCTCACAAGCTGCAACACCACACCTGCAGCTCAGGATCTGCCTCAGGGGACTGTGCTCCTCCTGCTCGGTGTTCAGCTGGGTTCTCACTGCCAAGGGTCATCTTTGAGCTAACCCACCTGCACTGGGATCTCATTGCTTTCTTCACACATTTTTGGGGCCAGGGTGGTGAATGGGCCTGTTGGGTGAGCTGGATCTGTTCAGGACTAATGGGACTCTCATGTCCTTGTTGGGTTCTCAGCCCTCCCCCGAGCCGTTATCCAATCCTGGGATTACCAGGACCACAAGCTTGGAAAGGAGCTGTGGAGAGCCTCCAGGACACCCCAGCATCCCTGCAGGTTCCCCTGGAAGCTGGTGCACGGCCGCATCCTGCCCCAAGGGCTGCTGGAGGAAATCCTGGAAGGCCATCTTACAATGCAGCCCTTCCTGTCCCCGAAGGACCGCCGAGCACGGGAAAGGCACCGCGGGCTCAGGCACCGGCCAGCCCCGGGGGGACGTGGTCCTGCCCCCCGGCACCTTGTCCAGCCCACCTGGGGCCACTTCCCGCCGGGCTCCCGGCCAGCCCCGCTGCTTTGTCTTCAAAACGCAGCAACACAATGGGAGCAGCGGGAGGAATTGCCCAGGACCCCGCTGGGGCAGAGACACGGGCACAGCCGGAGCCACACGCGGGGGATGCTGCCGCTGGAGATGCTCCCTTGCCGATGCTGAACCCTCCGCTCCCCGCCCTGGCATCCCACCTGCGCGGCAAAGGGAAGCGCAATCAGCGTCCCCGAGGTGCCCTCCTGCTCCTGCCAGCCCCGCAGGGCCCCTCAGCCCCGTGTCGGGGCCAGGCAGGCCGGGTGGCAGCAGGTCACGTCCCCGAGCCGCGGTGACAGGCTCGGCGCGGGGCTCCCGTGTTTTTGTTCCCGGTTGTTTTCCAGCGGGGAGGCCGCGGGGCCAGCTGGCTGCCGCCAGCCTGGAACAGCGTGGCCTATTTTAAACCGCTTGCACAAGGAGTCAGCAGCTCCAGCTCGGATTTTTTCCGAACTTTATTTGTCCAAACGCTCCGCAGGGAGGGAGGGAGGGAGAGCAGGAGGTGGGGGAGCGGCTCCCGGCTTGTTCCGCCGCCAGCAGCTCACCTGCACCGCGGCGCTCTGGGGTGGGATGGCACAGCGAGGATGCTGCGTGCGGCACCCCCCGTGGAGCCGTCCTCAAATCCCCCGGGATCAGCGGAAAAGCTGGAGGGGACAGGGGCAGGGCATCAAAGCCAGGATCGTGCCTGTGAAAGGCAGCAGATACCTGTCCACAGGCCAAGCGGTGGCTCTCGGGAGCACTCCCAGGGCAGGCAGCTCTGCTGTGCCAGAGGCTTCTGCCAAGCAGCCACCCATATGGAAAGACCCACTGGGAGCCAGGATAAAATCCCAGCCAGATCCTGCTGAGAGCACCAGAAGAAGGGACTGGAAAACTTCACGCTCTTGTGATGGTCCCACAGCCCCACCATGTCCCTTTTGACCCCGGCCATCCTGCCGAGGCTGCTGCAACCCGGGGATGAAACACTGACTGTTCAGGGATTAAATATTGACAAATTTAAATTAAAATCCCTTGTTCGTGCTTTTCCACACCAGACCACATCCACTATAAACTTTTTGGGAGGCCAGTCCTTTCCTGAAGGTCCCAAAGGACCCAGGAACACAGAGCAGCAGTGCTCACAGGGAATCTTTTCCCTCACAGAACACTTGATATTCCACAATGCAACCAGAGTATCCATCATTCAGGAATTTTTTTCCATGCTATTTTCTTTAGATCAAACTGCTGACTGTACCTCTTTATGAAACAGCTCCGGCTGAGGTGAGCTCAGAAGATCCCTTCCAGCTCCTCTCCAAAATCCAGCAGCTCTCAAAAGGGTCAGCAGCCAAAATGATGTAAAACATGATTTCCTAACCCTGCCGGTGGGAAATCACTGGAGAACAGAGGGGATGACTACGGTTTAAAAAATTTAATTGTGCTCAAAGCTTTCTTGGTTTTTTTTAACTGCTTCCCCAAAGTAGTGGGAGTTCCTGTGGCCAGTAGAAATAAATTTCCTTTTCCAGAGTCACCAGGGCCTTTGCACACTGGGGAGGGACTGAGCTTCTGCTTGGGGGGACCCGGCCCGTGCTGGGGGTCCCGGAGCACGTGTTCTGTAACTGAACCACTCAGCTCACAAAACCTTCTCCTTGGGCTTTAAACTCTTGGCTGGAGGCCCTTCCGAGCTTTTGAGTTTGAAGAACGGCCCAACTCTTGGAAGAAAAGGCAGGGGGGAAAAGTTATCAGCTGTTGAGTGCTAGCTGGATGGGATAGAGCCGCCGAGCCGTGCGCCGGCCGGGGGGGGACGGCCGGGGAGCTCCACGGATGTCACGTTGGCCCGAGGCAAGATGTTTATGGCCCTGGCTGGAAGCCCTTCTGAGGAGCCCATGGCAGTGATTTACGGCGCTTCCGATGGACACGGAGCCGCTCCTCCCGCACTGACCGGGCTGCAAAGAAAACATCTGCAATCCGTCAAAGTCAGCGAGGGGGCTGAGGGCGTAAATGAGCGTGTGTGTGCCCGAGGGCAGGGTGACACCAGGGCCAGCACGTCCCCGACACCGGGGCACAGAGCAGCCGGTCCCGCTCGAGGATGCCCGGATCCTGCCCGCTGTCCCTTCCCGGCCTTCTCCCTTCAGCGCTGGAGCCCAGAGGTGCCAAAACGCGGATTAAAGCGACAGGCTTGCCTTTCACAGCAGAGCTGCCTGGGGAGGATGGAGCCCAGCTCGGTGTGATTCTGGATTTACCCTGACAAGCCCAGAGTGTCATGGGAGCGTTACCAGCAGCCCCTGGCTCCACCAAGGCACGTCCAGCACCCACAGCAGCCTCCCGGGTGCTGGAAGCTGCACCCACACTGTTCTGGTGCTGTGGCCAGGCAGGTGCTGCTAGCAGAGGGGTCTGACCCGTGGGCAGCCCCCCAGGGTCCAGCTGGGCTCCCCCACCTTGGTGGCTTTGCCATCCAGCACGGTCCCCACAGGCTGAGATGTGGGAAGCAAAGGCAGACACGATGGCTGATTTCCCCTGGATTTGGGGAAGAGTGGGTGGGAAGGATTGAAGTCTGGACACCAGAAGTTGTCTCCCTTTTCCCAGCCTAGGAAAGGGACCACATTCCTCCCACACACGGTGCTGCACCCCCTGAGTCACTGTTTGAAAGGAGAAGAAGAGGTGATGCTGTCCCTTCCCCTGGGACCCCAAATCCCCACTCACACCCATCCCCACTGAGCAGGGCAGCCAGAAGAGCCACACCTCATGGCTGCCAACCCTTGCTGTGGGTCAGGGATGATTGCAGCGAAGCAGGACCCTGCCCTAGGGGCTACAGACTTTTATTTTCTTCTTTTAGGAGCCAAATTTTATAGGAAGAAAGGAGTTGTAGTGCGAGTGAGTGATTGGCAGCTGCCTCCTGAGGATGTTGGGCTGGGGGCTGCCCAGGAGGAGTTGGAGGGCTCTGTGCCTCCCAGCTAGACACCCTCACCCATCTCCCTCCCTTCTCAGCTGCTTCCCAGCACAGGATGGATTTTTAAACACAAACAGCCTCTGAGTGATGCAGGCCAGCAAGAAAATAAGGATCACTGCTTGTTCCAAGGGACTGACCTGCACAACCCCCATCCCACAGCCCCGAAACCCCCAGGTGGGGTGCAGGCAGGTGGGTTTGCCCCCCCTAACAAAGCTCACATGGCTCCAGTCACACAGAGGCCATCAAGTGAGTGACTGTGAGAGAGATGAAGGCTCCCAGAGGCCCTCAGCAGCCTCCAGCACAGCATTTGAGCAGTAAATGGCTTTATTCTCTTCCCAGCACTCTCCCATTAAACACTCCATGTGTCTGCCACTGCTTTAAGCCAGTGATAAGTCAGATTGAGGTGGGTGAAGAGTGGGATGTAAAAAAAAGCACCCTCAGGCATGAAATGCCAGCGAGCCCCTGCTCCCCCCTCCCAGGATTTATGAATGAAAACACGTTTCGCCTTGGCACCGCAAGTTTCCTCGATGCACGCGGGCAAGGGGGGGTGGAAATCCTGGAATTATGAGGCTCCAGCACCAATTAGGGCTGTTTACATTGACGTAAAGTCTGGGTGAAGTCCCCTCCCCTGCTCCCAGCATATTTATGAAATTACTGCTGCTGACACTGACAAATGCGGGAGGGAAAGTCCCGGAGAACACGGATCCAGCCCGGTACTCTGTGGGGTTTTTTGAACCAGCACTGAGATAATTCCTATAAATATCAGCCCAGGGTCCCTCACCCCAACAGGACAAAGGGGTTCAGCTTGAGGAATCCCCAGCATTCCCCTAGGGCCAGGATTCCCAGAGAGGGAGGGGAAGGCAGCAACACAATGGAGGGATGCATAGGAAAACTCTCCACATTTTAGGATTTCCTGGATAAATGTGTTCCAGGCACCCCCTCCCCAATCCAGGGACCTCAGGCCACTGTCAGGAGCTGGGATCTGGCAAAAAGGGGAATTCTCTGCCCCAGTCTCCCTACTCCTGCACCAGAGCAGGGCATCCCTGGCTCCATCCATGGAACAGAAATAGCAGCTTTATAGCTGCAAAATCCCCAGGAAAACCTTTTCCCCCCCAGCTCCATAAAGGGAAACCATCTGAACCTGCTCCCCACCACCCACGCGGCAGCACAGACGCGGCGCTGGGCGCCAGCACGGGCGTGTTGGAGGCAAACCTTCAAATTAGGGAGCTTGGCCAAGCCAAGGCATTCCCACTAACGGCTCCTGGCACGGGAATTTGCCAGGGACTGAGCAGGATTCGTGCTCAGAGGGAGATGCCACGGCTGGTGCGTGGCAGGGGACACGGGCTGCAAGGTGGAGAGTGCAGAGCGCTGCCAGAGGCTGCCACAGCCTCTGCAGAGGTCAGCGAGGTTGGGAAGGCTGGAAACAGCTCCAGAGGGAGGGAATAAAGGCTTGATCCAGCTGGAGAATATCAGAGGGGCTTGTGGGGCTGGTGCTGAACACGTTCAGGGGTTTTGGGGAAGGGCCTGGGGCGAGCCAGGAGGAGCTGAGCTTCGGCAGCATGAGAGATGGAGAGAGTGATTCCTGAATGCTGCCAGGCTCAAAGCAAGCCCAAATCCCTCAGGAAGGAGATCCAAGCATGGCAGCAGATGGATCAATGCAAACCACTCTCCTTGCTGCACCCCAGCCCCGGGAGGCACCACCAGAGAGGAAGCCAAAGTGGTGGAGGAGGAAGAGGAGGAGGAGGAGGAGGGGCTGGAGCTGCCCAATGCTGCCACCCTGCAGGGAAGCCAAGTGCAGAAATGCAAGAGCAGAAGGATAAGGCCTTGGGCAATGGGATGGAGAGGGACTGGGAGAGCTGCAGAGGAAGCATTAAGCAGGGAGAACCAGCCCATGGAAAGAAAATTACTTCCTTTTTTTCCCCAGAACAGAGCTCAGTGCTAACCTGAGGAATTCCTCAGGGCACCGCAGCAGCAAAGCTGGTAGCTCAGCAGGATTAAAGCCATGGATTAATTCCTTTCCCAACAAATAAATATCTCCTAGGCCGTTATATGGACAGCGAGATCATCTGCGGGGACATTGATGGTGATAAAAACCATGGGCACAAGAGGAAATCTCAGTCTGTAGAGTCCTAATCCAGACAGATCTGAAGGCAGATTTTCCCTGCTGCCATCCTGATACCCACCCACTGGAAAACCAGAGGTTTTGCTCCATTTGATAAGGAGAGAGGAGCCTCCAAGCTCATTTTTTCAGCCCTTGAGCACACTGGGATGGAAAAGCAGCACAAGGAGCATCACCTCACTCTGTACCACAGGGGTTTTATTTGTTAATGGCTTCTAGGTTAAAAATTATTTAACATGAGCTGCAAAACAACACATTTCCCATCTGGCAAAGCCGCTCTCTTTAGCTGAAGCAGCTCCACACTCGTGAGGTCTCCACCACACCAAAACCCAGAGCCCACACGGGGTGGGAACCATGGCAGCAGCCCCCCTGGCAGTGCCCTGATGACTTGCCAAAAAGCAGAACTTCCAGCAGTTCAACTAAAAATGGCAAATCCTCTTTCATCCCCCCGGCGTTATTTTTACCCGGTGTCCCAGCGCAGGGACAGCGCTGCCATTTCAAAGCTTAGGCTTGAGCTTAACAAGCTGGGAAAAGCTCAGCGGTGTCTGCTGAGTCTCGGGGTGGAAGCAGAGCAGAGAGAGAGGAGCTGCTTTAATTTTGTGGTGAAATAACTCCCCGTGCTGGGCCACGGGCACCCTCCTGGGTGGACCTGCTGGGTTTGGAGCAGCTGGAGCTTTTGCTGCGGGGAACCTCTCGAGTGGGACTTACCTTGGGTAAAATAAAGCAGCTTTTTCAAGCAGCAAAGCAGCTTCTAGCAGGGGTAACAACCTCACCATCACCACTTCCTTGGCTTATCCATAGAGATTCCCTCTGCTCCGATTCAGGATGATGCAGGAGGAAGGAGCTCCATCCTCATCCCACTCACCAGGACTAACCATGGTGGTGAGAAGAAGGAGCACAAAGAAAAGTGGGAGCAAGAGGAATGGGATTTTGGGAGGTGGGATTTTCAGGCTGACAACTTCTGCCTGAGATGGCTCTGAGCTGGGGCACTGGGTAGTCCCATAACAATAAAGCCATGGGAGGAAAAAAAAATCTCTTTTGTTTCCCAGGCCAGTGGCTGGAGCAGTTCCTGTTCCAGGGATGGCATTAACGGGTTTGCTGTAGCACTAATTATGCAGCAGTGGGGATGGGGGAGGGCTCAGCCCTGCTTTTACTTATTTTTCCTCTAAATAACTGTAAGTTAATATGGAAGGTGCAGCAAGGAGCAGGGAAGTTGGGGTGCTCTTGCTCCATTGGCTCCTGGTAATGATATTATTTGTATGAAAGCCTGGGATAAAAGCAACCAGGCAGACCTCAGCTGGAATCTGGATGGGAGATGGGATGGGGCTCCTCTCTGGCCATAGGGATGCTGGAAGCTGTGTCTGTGCAAGTGTGGAAGAGAAGGGGGGGAAAACACACACACATCTCCTCAGATTTCCCTGTAGACACCGGAAAATGGAATTTTTTCACCCTAGAGGGGAAGCATCCCAGGCTTTTCCATCCCAAGAGCAGGGTTGTGCCATCCCAAGTGCTGCTACCCCTTGCCACACAAACAAAACGTGGAATATTTGGCTGTCTATCCCAGATTTTGCTTCCAATTCCATTGGGAAGGGATTCCTGGCAGCCTGGGGGTGCAGCAACAAATAAACTCCATTGCTTTAACGCTGTTCCCATTAAGCGACCACAGGCACAAGATTTCCTGTTACAAACACCATGGAAAAAATCAAGGAAGCCTCTTGTCCCATCTCCCAGATGAAGGGAAGGAAAATGAACCATGGAAAGGAGAAACCAGGGAGTTGAAATAATTGTCAGCAACTCAGCCTGGCTCTGTTGACACCACTCGGGGTGCCTTGGGTGGTTTTGTACTGCTTGGGGAAGGGCTGGGAAGGCTCTGCCTCCAGCTCTGTGTGGAAAACAAACCCCAAAAGTTCCCCCATCTCCATCCAGGCAGCCCCAGCCCTGGTTTTCATGCCTGGCTGGAGTTTGCAATAGCAAAGAGCCAATAACTGGGTCAGGGCATCCATCCGTGCAGGCAGAGCTGGCGAGGAGGCCGGGGCAGGAGGCTCAGACCTGCCCCAGCTCCAGCCCACGGGCCTGGGTGTGGACATCCACCGGAGCACGGCTGGAGCCGCTCACAGACACACGAGCAGTGTCTGCGGCCGAGCCGCGCCCGGCGCGCGCTGCCAGAGCCACACAGGGACACCTTGTTCTGCCAGGGGCTGCCAGGCCAATCCACAGCCAGGCCCTGCACTTTGCAGAGCTCCAGCAGCTCCTTCTGCCCCTGACCCACGGCTGGAGGTGCTGCCAGAGCCGGGGAGATCCGTGGATTCTCCAGCAGGGAGCCAGGACACGCACGGCTCCCACCGAGCATCCTCAGGGCAGCGCTGCTCTGGCACACCGGTGTGCAGGGGGGCATCTGTCCTCTCCTGGTACCCAGAGCAAAAGCTCCAGCCGGCTTTCCCAGCATGGAGCAGATGGCACAGCACGGGGAGGTGGCACAGGCATCAGCAGCTCCACCTCAAACCTCCCCGATGGAGTCATTTCACCCCTGGAGCTGGGATGAGTTTTGCCTCATCCCCGCAAGTGTGGCAGTGAGGGGATGGAGCACTCCCACTCATTTTTGGGGGTGTTTCCCCATCAAGACAAGGTTTGTTGGCTCCTTCTCTCCTCCTCTTCTCTTCCAAGAGCCAGGACGGATTTGTGAATGGGCTATTGTGAGTGGATGGGGAGAGGGAAGGGAGCAGATGGGGAGCGGGCTCGTCCCTGTCACGGGCCGGTGGCCCGAGCCCTGAGCGATGCAGCCAGGTGCTAAAGGCCAGCCTTGCTTGAAGGTTACCCAGATCCGAGAAACACGAGCTGCAAAAGACCTTGCAAAAGGGCAGAGCCAGCCTTATAGCCCGTCTGGAAGAGCAGACCTCCCCTCTGGCTTGCACCCCTTCTTCGCCACCCACGTTGCCACAGGGGGTGCACCCAGGGGTGCTGGCTGGAGGGCAGCCCCTGCTCGCTCTGCTTTCCAGGGCAGGAGCAGCCTCCTCCTCGGGCAGCCGTTCAGTTTTAGCTGTGCTGCTCAGAAAGCCCGAGCCAAGCCCTCAACCCAAACACGGTTTTGGCCCCCAGCCCTGCCCTGGGAACACCTCCGAGCCTGTCCTCACCCAGGCAGGGTGGCAGCAGGTCCAATTCGGCTCCAAAAACCGCCGGGGGGGTTGGGAGCAGGGGCAGACTTGAAGCCCACAGTCCCAACCCTGACAGAGCTGGGTGGGTGCCAGGGCACCCTCGGGCATCACTCCCTCCTCCCATCCTGCCTCTGCTGCTCCCCTGCTCTCACAGGGGGGATGTGGGGGACACCCCGAGGGGGACAGAGCAGAACCCCCTCCCGCCACACACACACATTCCAGTGGCTTTACCCTTCGGAGTCGCGGCGGCTGGAGAATTCCAGCTATTCCAGCATCTTTATCTTTTTTGGCTACCATTTCTCTTTCGGCCACGTTATAAATTAAAAGCTGCTTTGCTTTTAACCTCCTCCAAGCTGCACCTTTTAACCTCCCTCCCCCGGCTGCTGGCAGGGAGGGGGCTGCTCCTTGCCGGGGCCGATGCTCTCGCCTTGGAGGTCTGCCGCAAACCAGCCAGCCCGATTTTTTTCCCCCCCCCCATGCTTGGCTCGGCACCGGGTGCCAACAAAGGCTCCTTGCAAAAGGAGCTTGTCATCGCTGATGGATGACGTGGTTGTGCGGCGGCTGGAGCCAGGGAGCCGGGCTGTGTCTGCACGGGGGCTCAGCCAGCCACCTGGATGGCACTGACGGGCTGCCCGCCAGCAGCGCGGCGGCTGCCGGGGCTCCGCGGGGCATCCCGGGCAGGGGGACAGCCCGGGGGGGTGGCACTGGGACAAGCAAGGCCACCCTCGCTCGGAGCAGGGAGCTGCCATCCCACAGACGCAGCACATGGGACGGGGGTGGCTCGCAGCCATCCCGAAGCCACCCCGGCTGTGCCGGTGACCGGCGGGTTCGGAGGGGCCGGCCGGGAGCTGGGGGATGACAGACAGGCAGCGCTGAGAAATAATTCCCTCCATCCTATGTGGCTTCCTACATAAGGTATCAGTGCTGCTCTTGATTAGAGTAAAGCTTCCCATATTACAGGCTTTTGGCTCCAGGGAGGAACGAGTTGGCCAATTGCAATTATTAAGACATTTAAAGTGCATTTAACCCAGGAGCCCTTATTTTCCCCTTTCAATGTAACCACTAATTCCTCCTAAATGGTCTGCTCCGCACTCCCAACCAGACAAAGGCTTTAATGTTCGCCTGGAAAGGCTCATGGCACAGGCACCGGGCACGGCGGAGGAGAAAGGAATGAAAGGCTGGTGCAGCCTCCAAGGGGGAATCAAAGCTGGAGACGAGCTGAGCACAGCCTGAAGCATTTGGAGGGTGCAGGGTCCAGGCAGGGGCTGACCGGGCTGGAGGCACGGGATAAAGCTCAGCAGGGCAAAGAGAGGCACAGGGAAAGGTTAGGATTGTGTGAAGCCTGGCCAAAATTATCCCGGGGTCGCCTCAGGGAAACAAAGCAGCCCAAAGAGACATAACTCACTGTCCCCAACAGCTGGTGACCCCAGACACCATGAGGACACTCACCCTCCCACCTTGCCCACATCTTGTTTGGATGAACAACTGACTGCTGGAGCCCAGGCAGCTCATCCCGCTGCCCTGGTGGTCCTGGTCCGCAGCCAGCAATCCCTTGGGACGCCAATCCTGCCACTGCAGCTCGGGGACAGCCCCCGGCCACCCCTCAGCGATGCAAACCAGGGCTTGCCTGGAGCTCTGTGCTTTAATCCAGGGCCAGGGGTTATTTGCCTTGTTGCTCGCTGTTGTTGGATCCCCCTCAGGCAGAGCCTGGAAGCGCTGGATTCGTACCAGGATGAACCTGGGGCTGCAGCCTGCAGCAACATCTGTGTGTCCTCAGCAGCCAAGCAGCCTGCTACCCTCACCATCCCCCCGCCAAAAAAACCAAAAACAAGCTCCCCATCCCAAAAATACGATGTGGAAGGAGGCTGTGCGACTGGCATCCCTATCTTCTTCTCGCTGCCTAAAATTCGAGGTTGGGTTTATCACCTCTGAAGGACTCCAAGCCTCAGTGGAACACCCAGCCATTCACATACCCCCTCTGTTTTTCACACTCAATTCCTCCCGCAGCGAGGGACTCTTAGAGGAAGGTTTTTCCCCCCACCCCGGCCCTGGCTCAGCAGTGGGTTCCCATTCCCAGCTGAAGTTATCGGCGCACTCGGACCCGATGGGGAAAACAGATGCAGCAGCAGATGCGAAAGTCATCGGCTCCTTCGGGGCGGGAGAGAGACGGGCCAAAAAAAGCAGAGCAGGATGGGCAAAGGGAAAACAGATTTTTTTCTTGGCGCTGGGGTAACCAGGAGGCAGCACGGCAAGAGCCGGTGCGAGCCCGGCTGTGCCGGATCCAGACCTTTTCCCTGGGGTTTATTTCCCAAACAACAACAACAAATTGGTTGCAGATTCCAAGGCGGGTGGGGAAATAAAAGGAAATCAAACCAAAATCCTTTGACTGCAGAGATTAAAGGGGATCAGAGGCCAAACACACAGTCAGCACCCAGCTCCTCCACTCACATGATGGAGGCTGCTTTGCATGCAGGCTGTAATTAAACAGCTGTGTTTTCTTTAAAGTATGATTTCGAGTTTGTTCAAACACCATTTTTGCAGTGTACCACGGGATTTCGAATGAATAGACTTTTAAAAACATATTTGGCGGGGTGGCCTTGGATTTGGGACCAGGGAAGGAGGCAGGAGAATATNAAAATAAAATAAAATAAAATAGCATGCAGAGCAAACACCTCGGTGGGGAGAACGTGCAAAGCAGGGCCAGGACTGCCATCCCTGGCAGAGGAGAGGCAGACATTCAGCAGCTCCCAGCAAACACAGGGTTAAGACTCCAACCAGCCCCTCTATTAAGAGCTGAGCGCATTTAATGGTTTAATATTAACCCAAGCGTGACGGCAGGATTTCAGCCCTACTGTCTCGCCTTGGAGCTCAGCCCCACCGAAGGCTCCGGCTCCCTGGCGAGTGGGCACTGGCAAACCTGATCCCAAAGCGATCCCTGCTCCAGCATCCCTGAGCCCTTTGGCACGGCCGGGGGGGTCCGGGGGTCCCGGGCGCACACGGAGCGATGCGAGCGGGGCTCAGCTTGCGGCAGGTAGCGCTGCCCGGCTCGGCAGATAGTCAATACTTCATTTGAGGTTTAGCCTTTCAAGCATTTCCCATTCATTTCAGCAAATGGATCGACTCCCACGTGTGCGGGAGGATCGAAGGGTCCCCCCCTCGGCCACCCCCGCGGCCGGGCTGGCAGGGCTGAGGCTGCCCGGCCGCCCCTCCCGGCAGCTCGGGGCGTTAATGGGAGCTCCGTGCGGCGCTAACGACCGCGCTGGGTCTGACCTTGGCGCAGGTCGAGGGAGCAGAGCTGTTCCAGAAGGGGAATTGCGGCTTCAGCCCGCTGGCTGGTTCAGGAGGCTAATTGCAGAGGGGCTGGCCGCTGAGGATTGGGGGTGATGGTTCACATCTTGTCTGGGTTTCAGGTCCCTCTGCGCTCCAGATTACAGCTGAGCCGGCTCTGGCTGTGCCCATCTCCCACTTTCCAGCCCTTCTCCAGCACCCCTGCAAGGGCTGCTCCTCCAGATCCACACCCCGCGGGCCATCCCAGCACATTTTTCTCTCCCAAAGCATCTGAGTTGTTACTTGGGCTTCAAGGCAGCATCCAAACACTTTTCATCGGTCTTAGAGTGGTTGTTACCTGCAATTGTGTCTGCGGGGAGGATTCCCAGGCTAGGAAACACAGCAGCTCTACTGCTGGTAACCCTGTCACCCTTGGAGGCAGTTCCAGGCCTTGCTCAGCCCCAAAATTTGGGCCCAGAGCAGCTCTCCTTTGGTTTATAGCCCACATTGGAGCTCATTAGTGGAATGACGATTCCCACCTCGAAGCTCACTGATGGGGTCCCACCTCGGAGCCATCACATTCCCGTTTGGAGTGACTATTCCTTCCCATGAATGGCCTCCAAGGCGGGAACTGTCCCTCCATCGGTGGGGTCACCCCTGCAGGTGCCACCACTTTGCACAGCAGATGCTGAGAACGGGCCGTGTTCCCACGAAAGGACCATGGGACCACGCGGGGCCCCCGTGTCCCCCGCAGCCGGGATGCACCAGCCGAGCCTCCCGGACACAGGGAGGGTGATTATTTTTGGGGACAAGGCGGTTGCAAAGGTCACTGTTGCCCTCTGCTGGTCCAGGGACAGGGAGAGCTGGGACAGTCCCGGCTCCCACCCCGGGGACAGGGGGGACACCGCTGTCCCTTGCTGCCACATTTGTGCTGAGTGTGGCCGTGCTCAGCCCAGCTGCCGCCGCCTCTGCAAACCCGTGTGTGGCTGTTCCATCCCCCTGGCTGGAAAAGGGCTTTTCTGGCCCCAGGTCCCTGTTATCTCTCTCTTAAGGCTTTTCCCTACAGACACTGCTGTTAGCTGAGCCTGCAGAGACACTCAGCAGAGCTGGGCAATGCCTTCCACACAGGAAATAAATCAAATCTCCAGGAAATAAATCAAATCTCCAGGGTAGAGAGCCAATCTCCATCCCCAGGGGATTGCAATCTACGCTGGAGTCACGCTGCCTCCCACCCCCATCTCCATCCCCAGGCAGAAGGTGCCCATCCCAACAGGTAACTCCCTCCTCCCTCCCTCACTCCAAAGCTCCAAAATTTCCCCTCTCATAAGCAAATCCATAGGAGGTACTGGGAGGCTGGCATCCGGAAGGCAAAGTCTGCAGATTGCTAAATCCAAAGCTGTCGTTGCAGTCGCAGCACTGGCAGAGGGCCCGGCCAAATCTGCCCTGCCCGCGGATCCCCAGGCTTGGCACCAGAGCTGCTGAGCCAGAGCCTGCCCGGCAATTCCTGCCCACGCCACGGCCTTGAAAGCTCCAAGGCACACGGGGAGGAGGGATGCTCCATGAGCAGAGGGAAGGGAAGATGCCTCAAGTGCCCCAGGAAAGGGGAATCTCGTGGGATCCTGGTTATGCAGCAGCTGTGCTGGCACAAATTGGGGATGGGAAATGTCTCAGGACTCTGGGGAAGGAGAATCCCTTGAGATCATGGTTATGCAGCAGCATCAGGCTCTGGAAATGGGAGATGTCTCAGGACTCTGGGAAGGAGAATCCCTTGGGATCGTGGTTATGCAGCAGCATCAGGCTCTGGGAATGGGAGATGTCTCAGGACTCTGGGAAGGAGAATCCCTTGGGATCATGGTTATGCAGCAGCATCAGGCTCTGGAAATGGGAGATGTCTCAGGACTCTGGGAAGGAGGATCCCTTAGGATTGTGGTTTTGCAGCAGCTGCAGGTGCTGGGTGTGGGCACAGCCGTGGGTCTGTCAGGTGAGCCCACGGTGTTGTCAGTGCGTGGCCCCTCCTGCCACCAGGAGCACAGACCTCCCCCAGGTTCCTCTGTGTCCTACTCCTGGGTCCTACATCGTGCTCACAAACCCCTGTCAATAAGCATTAAGAAATCATCCAGCTCACTGGGGAAGGGAAAAATCTGTAGGGTTAAGATAAAGACATGATGACAGAGCAAGACAGGGAGTTATCTCGGGCATGGGGGAAGGAAACAAGAGCAGGGAGGGAGGGAGGGAGGGAGGTGGGGAGTGGGGCTGATTTCCCCGCAGAGCAGCAGGCTGACAGGCTGAAGGTCAGCAAAGGGCTGTAGCAAATCAGTTTTTAATTGAAAACGAGCCCAGCAATGATGCCTGGGCACAGTTACCTGCATGGGGATGCTGGAGCCAGCTGCCATCAACAGCTTTGCTCTCCAAATATACAAGGGTTTATTCTTCCACCAGCACAGCTCCCCAGGGAAAGCCATATGCAGGGAATCGCAGTCCCTCCTGCATCCCTTCCAAGGAAGGAAAGCAAGGAGAGAAGCATCCTGCTGTCCTGCTACCTCCCAGGGAGAGCAGGAGGTGGAGGAGCAGGACCCTGTTTGGATCTGGCGTTTAGAGACACATGGAGAAACCACAATTTCCTCGAAACTTCGCATCTGCTGGAGCCCAGCGGCTGCTCTGACAAGCAGGGGCTGTGCTCTATTGGATCCATACGTTATTCCGTGCAAGCAGAGCCAAGATCCCACCGTGGGATTTGCGGGGCCCCATTAGGAAAAAGCTCCAGAGTCCAAGAGGTTCCCAGGCAGCTACAACCAGGCTGCATCCTCCTTCCTGCTCCAGGTGTTTGTCCTAGCAGAGATGTCCCTTTCATTCCAACCACTCTCCCACTTCTCAGGTAGCTCTGCTGGCTCTGGTTGTTGTGGTGTTCCCAAGAGTCCATGGATTCAAGCCATGCTTCCCAATTCACCCAGCATCCTCCAAAACATGCCCTGTCTCTGGAGAAAAGCATCCCCAGATGTGCCCTCAGCCCCCACAGCTTTCCCCTCACTCTTCACTTTCATGTCAGCTCATCCTACCTTTTCCTTGCTGGTCCCAGTTCCCTTCTCTCACTGGTCCCCAGCTCATCCGGGTGAATGGATGTGACCCCACATGGCTAAGGAGCAGCTTGGAAAGGCTTTGGTTTGGGTAGAGGAGTGGGGAGCAGAAGTTCACTGGAACAGAGAAACTCAAGGTCCTGCCAGTCATCATCCCAGAGCCCACCAGCACTGGGAAGGGCAGGAACCACAGAGGGGCTGGAAGAGCAAGCACAGCTCCTGTCAGCCTTTTCCAGGTGTGTTCTGCTGGATTCTTGACCGCAGGGTCCATCTGACAGGTGGACACCACTCCTGGAAAACCATCTTGGTTTCAAAGACAGGTGTCTGCCAAAGAAGGCGGGAACCTCCCCTGTAACAGAAAAAAACCAAACCATGACGCTCTTCCTCTCAAAATTATTATAACTTTGAAACTGAGAAGATAAGGGGGAAAGGAACAACAACACTTTACCAGAGTGCATAAAAAGTCAAACAAACAACAACAACAAAAGCAGAAACCCAACCGCAGCCTCCTCCCGGCTGGGGGTGCCCTCCCTTGGGTGCAGTTCCTCTCACGGCCGCTGGAGGTGCCCTCCCTTGTGTGCAGTTCCGCTCACGGCCGCTGGGGGCGCTGCTGGCTCCCGGCTGGGCAGGGCAGGCACACTGATTCCTCCGAGCCTGCAGGGGGCGCTGTGGCGCGGGCGCCTCTCCCTCAGGCGGCCATGGCGGGCAGGATGGGCTGAGAATGAACCGGGCACGGCGCAGGTGAGCTGATCCCACAGGAGTAAATGAGAGGTATTTGAAACTCTGCAGCTGCAGGGTGTCCTCGCAGGCAGTGTAGCAAAAAACCCAGAGCAGTGGCAGAGGGACAGTGGGGCTGGGCGGCGGCAGCCGGGCTCCTGAACGTGGCCAGGTGTGGCTCCCCCGGCAGGGAAAAGAGCTCAGGGTCCCAGGGTCTTCCCTGAGGCGCCCGAGTGGATGGTGAGCGTCGTTTTTAGCGAGGTTAGGTGTTGATAAGGTCCCAGTGCAATGACTGCTCCCACGAGCAGAGCTTCACTCGTGGTAGGAGAGGACAGCAGGACACAGAACCCTGCAGTGGTGGCGAATTCTCCCCACAGTGACCTCAGCCTGTCTCACCTCAGAGAGAGAGGAGCCAAGCCCAGCCCCTCAGCCCCTGCCAAAACCTTGAGATATCTTTGTCCTTCCAAAGAGAAAACCCCCCAGATAAGAGAGTAGCCAGCTGCACCCTTCGCCCACCTTGGCCATTTCTTTTGTCTCTTAAATACCATTATTTTCTCTTAGGAACAGACAAAATTCCATGAGAGAAGGAAAAATCCTAACACCCAGCAGGAGGCAAGTGCTCAAGAAGGACAGTCCAGCCATTGAGGAGGTGGGAAAGAGGGTTCCTTATGTTGGGGAACACTGAGTCTCGTGGATAAAGTTCATGGAGAGCCATGAATGCATTTGGCCAATGCAGAGAGGCCCTTGATGGCTCCCTAACCTTCCTACAAGCCCCCAAAACAAGGTGGATCCACTGGTGAAGCAGCTCACAGACTGTGCCAGCACTGGAGCCCCGTGCCAGGACAGCTTTGCCAGGATTTATCCCTACTGCAGGATTTATCCCTACTGCAGGATTTATCCCTACTGCAGGATTCCAGGCAGGCCAAGGTAGAATGTGACTGAGACCACAAGGTCCTGAGCAAACAGATCCCAGCTGTGGCCCTTCCCAGCAGGAAGCAATAAACACACACCTGCAGTGAAGGGAGCTGCAAGGGCTCTGTAGCAGCCACTGCCTTTGCCAGGAGGGATCTGCTCCCTCCTCCCCTCACCATCCCCGGGCAGAAATTCCCGTTTCTGGGATGCCTGGCTGAGGGAAATCAAGCCAAGGGTTGGACCGTGCCTGAGATGATGACACATCTCTGCTTCTCAGAGGGTTTTTGGGGTGGAAAGAAGGGAAGTCAGCCCCTCTCCTCTGTAGTGCCTCCTGGCACGTGGAAGCTGGAGGGAAAGTGGATTTTTGGATGCACTGTCATCACCAGCTGGGAGAGCCCCAGGTCTGTTTCTGGTCTAAATGAGCCTAAAATGAGCTTTGTCCCTCAGCATCCTTGTGGATTGGGGTGCAGCCAGAAAAAACCATTGCTCCTGCTTTGAGCTGAGCAGCTCATGTACTTCAGTGGTGCTTACAGAGATGAATCTCTGTCTGGAAACACTTCCCCTGAATTAATATCCATTTTTTTCTCCATTAGCACTTCTGTCAAGACAGATTTGCTGCCCTCAGGCACTCAGAAACCAAAGTAAAGACCAAAAGCTGGGAGCGGGGGAGCTGCCCCTCACCCTGAAGTTCAATATGGTTAAACAAAACCTGATTATCCCTATCAATCCTGGTTTCCTCCATGAAGCATTCCCGTGCCACGGCGTTGGGAGATGCTAACTCACTGCAGCTGCCTTTAAGGGAGTTATTCCTGATTCAGACCAAGGCCAAGGATCAGCTCTGAGTGTCCCCAGCCAGCAGCAGGATGCTCAGGGATTAAGCCTGACATGCAACGCCCCTGAGGGACAAGGAGAAGCTGTCCCAGCAGTTTCCCATGGGAAGGGAGGGGGGGTGGAGGGGGAGAGCCATTAAGCAGCTCCTTACCCTGGGAATAATTAATCTGCAAAGCCCATGAGGAGGGAACGGCTGCGTTGCCCTCTCCGTGCTCCCATTTCCAAGGGGGACCCTGGAAATGCTCCAGTCAGATCCCATCTCGTGGTAGGGGGTCCCTGCTCACCATCTAAGGGGTCTTCAAGGGCATGGGGGTCCCTGCTCGCCTGGAACAGCTGGAAAAAGGCGTCCCAAGGGCTGGACAGGGCCAAGGCAGCACCCGGGGGCATTCGGAGCTTGCCGAGCCTCGGGGGAGGCTGAACCTTTCCCCAGCCTCCGGGCAGCCTTTCCGAGCTGCTGCATTTTTAGTCTGGAGCTGGGGAAATTTGGGCACCTCTCCAGCCCTCGGAGCTGTTGTGCATTTTGGCTTTTAGCTCCCGCACCCAGGGCAGAGGCAGGAGCAGGGCTGTGCCCCCCAGCTCTGCCCCACACGCGGGGATCTGCGCCAGCACATCTCATCCTCCTGCTTTGCTCAGAGTTTGGAGCTGGGATCGGTGCAGCAGGAGGCTGCAGCAGCCCTGCCGCCCTCCATGGGCAGCACAGCACCCCCGGGGTCACATTTTGGTCCTGGAGGCAGCTTCAGCCCGGTCCTCTGTGCTCAGGCAGAGCTCAGGAGGCAGCTCTGGGGCAGGAGGCGGCGTCCTGGCTCAGCGGGGTGGAGGATGATGGATGGAGAGGGAATCAGCATCCTCTGGGAAACCTTCCTGGGGACAAAGCAGCAGAAAGCTGCTGGTGAGTGCAACAGCTTAGCGAGAGACTGGAGCTCTGGAAAAGCAGGAGGGCTCGGCACAGCGGTGCCTTTGGGACGTGCTCTCCCTGCCAGCACCTGCCACCTGTGGCAGCCCCTTCCCCAGCCCTTTGATCCGCCTCCAGCTCCCGGCTCTCCTCGGCTTCGCCTTGCTCTCTCTAGGGATTTTCCAGACCACCTGGGTAGAAGCATTCCTGCATTTGCCCGTGTGGCCCGGTGCCAGTGTGGGAACACACAGCAGCTCCTGGAGTCAGCCTTGTCTCTGCCTCCATCGCTGCCTTGCCAAAATCCAGGCTCCCAAAGTACTCCGAATTTCCAGAGCAATCACTTTTCTCCAGCTCCCCTGAGCCACCAGGGCCTATGGTGAGAGTTTACAAAAGCTTTTTATTCGGATGTGCAAACACCAGTGGGTCTAAAGCCACTCTTTAAGCTGGGGCTGGCAGAGCTTAATCAACCCAGGGCCTCGGGAAGGTTCACCAGTTCAACCTGCCTTGTGTACTGGGAATTCACTGCTCTCCTGTGCTGCACCAGGCTGAGTTTCAGTTGGGATGGAGAGCATTCTGCAGGATTCCAGGATGGGGCTGAGTGGTCTGTTCTGGCACTGGGATCCCCTCCAGCATCCCCTGTGCCATAAAACCCCATCTTCACATCAAAGCCAACCCCGGGGGTGTCCCCAGTCCCCTCATCCCTGTCACCCCATCACCTCCCATGGACCCAGCCCACAGGATACAGCCCCTGCTCCTCCCTCTGTGTCCAAGCAGAACCAGCCCCCGGTGGTTTCACCCCCCCCCTCCTTCCCTTGCAGGCTGTTTTTCTCCTCCTCTCCTCCTTCCATCAAGCAGCAAATATGCTTTCAGAGCAATAAGACGGCTGTTCAGCCTTTGGAACAAATGTTCTCTGCCAGGCTTCGAGCACAGGGGCGGAGGGGGGACTCACACTGATTTAATGACAGTGATTTAAGCAATTTGATCCATTTTTATGGCGCATTTACAGTTAGGGGAAAGGGAAGGGAAAAAAAAAAAAAAAGGAGAGAGAGAGAAACACAGGAGTGGAACGGAGGCAGGAAAGGTTAGGGAACGCACCCCAGCAGGCGCTCGGAGAGGGAGAGAGGCTGTCACAAGCTGTTCCCCTGGCTGCTCTGCCAAGGCGAGGCCTCGCCAGCCTCCTGCGCCCGGCTCCGAAATCTGGCTCGTGTCAGCGTCAGCTCCCCGGGGCTGCAGCTCACCCAGGAGGTGCTGCAAAGCCTCCCCGGGTCACACGGATCCAGGGATGTGGGTTCAGGATAGGGCAGCACCTCGCTGTCATTGGGAAAATGCAGCAAGGGCAGAGCCAAACCGCAGCTCTCATCCTGCTTCCGTGAGGGGAGTCCCCCATTCACCCCTAAGGGAAATCCCTCCAATATCCCATTCATTTCCCAGCTGTAGGGACAGGAGTTACGCTTTTGGGGTGCTGAGGGATGAGCTGCCCATATAAACACACCAAATCCACTTGGAATAGAGGTGAAAGCAGAGCTCCGAGCTCAGACAGCTCAGAAAACTTCAGCCCCAGGGAGCCTTTCCCATGGTTCTGCTGAGATCTGGCCCCCTCATTCCATGTGCTCTGCACAGCTTCATCCTGGCCCCATTCTGTATCTCCCAGCTGCCTCCCAGCATCCCAGAAACTCCAGCCAGATGTGGGTCATGCCAACGAATCCCGTTGTGGATAGCACCTCGTATTCCACGGGGCTCGCAGCAGGGAGGTGCTGGGCCTGTGGGAATGCTGCCAACCCCAGCTGCCCCATCCTGCCCTGCCCTTCCCCTCCAGTGGGGAATGACCCCCAGTAAATCCAGGATGCACCAGACGTCACAGGTTAATGGAATTGAGGGACAAACACTGCTCCTCCCTCAGGAAAAGCCCTTGGATATGGCCACCCTCAGCTTGACTCTGCGGAAAAAGGAAGAAATTCCATGCAAAATCCTAAAGGATCCTTCTTAGGAATCCCCTCTGCCCCAGCTGGTGGCTTTGTGGGACTGGAGCTGGCTGAAGCTTCTCACTCTGCCCAAATCCTCCTGTCCTTGGCAGCACCTTGAGGACTCAGGGAAAACACACCTGGACTTACCTTGCTCCTGGCTGAAGAGCAAAGTGAGTCCTGCCTCAGGAAAACTGAAGGGAAAAATGTCATTCCAAGAGAGTTTACATCAATAAATAGAGGGGAGCAGCCTCTACCAAACCCCCTGCACAATAAACTTCCAATTGCATCCTCCCATTCCACCTGCAAGGAGAACCCTGTGCCAAGAGCTTCCCCTGTTCCCAGAGGGTTTGGGTGCTGGTGGTTCCCCACTTTGCTGCTTCATCACTTGTGCAAAGCAAGGGCTGTCCCAAAACATGGATCTCAACTCCTAAAATCCCACCTGCAGTGCGCCAGCCTGCTGCAGGCACAGGAAGCTGCAGCACCGCAGAGATGCTGCTCGCCCCCATCACTCATGCATGATTTAACCAGCTTGATGCCCTTTGTATCCCACAGGAATGAGCTGTGGCACCTGGGAGCTGCCTGCAGGATGGGGAAAAGGGCACCCAGGGACAGCACAGCAATGTGGGAGCTCCCAACCCAGCCTTTGGCAGCCCACACCTCCCCAAGGAGAATGAGGATGGAAAAGGTTGCACAGACAATCCACCTTCCTGCTTGACTGGTCAGTCCCACAGCCAGGAAAAACCCTTCCTAGAAGCCAGTGGAATTTTTTCCTGCTTGTTTTTTTGCTTTTTATTATTTAATTTTTTTACTGTCAAGGCTCCTCTGGAGGCTACGAATGCCCTGCAGGTCTGTAAGGGATGGGCTTTGAACACATCCCAAAAGGTTCTGCTTGGAATGCCACCATGGGAGCTGGTGGCACTGACACCTCCATGGACCCAGAGACATCCAGGAGAGCAGCAACCCCAGCCTGGCCTCGGGGGGGTTGTTGGCTTTAAATACCTCCAAAGGAAGAGGGAAAAAAAGACAAGGGAAAAAAATTCCAAGCAGCAAACAAAATAAATCTTCCTCTCCAAGCCAAAACAGAGAGAAAATAGCCAGGGACCTTGGCCGGGAAGTTGTTTATTATAGTCCTAGGGTTCACTGCCAACTTCAGCAGTTGGACAATTTTCCTTTTGCAGCCCAGAAATAGCCACCCCTTTGCCAGGCAGCCCCGGGCGCCGCAGGGTGGGCTCCTCTCCGGGACTCCCAAAACATCCCTTCTCCTGCCGACACCCCGAGCTGCCCGAAAACCCCCGGGGCAGCCAGAGGGTTCGCTTTGGCAAAGGGATTTTTTGGGAATCACCTGCAAAGCCGAGATCCCGCACGTGAGTGGAGCCCTGGCCCTGGGATGCGCTGCCGGGTGCAGCTGCCCTCTGGCTTTGTTTCCAAGGATTAAAAGGGAAAAAAAAAAAAAGAAGAAGAAAAGACTAAAGCTCAGGAGAGCAGGAGCGATGGACACACCTGCCTGTGGCATCACCCCGCAGCTGCTCCCCCTTCACCCCAGGAAAGGGGCAGCTGCTGCTCGGTGGGGTCCGGGGGTCTCATGGGAACAGGGAATGCTGGCCCCAGGGATGGTTAAAATCGGGATTGCCGAGTTCCCTTCGCATCCCTCTCCTCATCCCACGAAGACGTAGGACAAAGGGAAAGGCAGGCTGTCTCTAGCACGCGGCCTTTTGTCTTTCAATTAAAAACAAACACAAAATAAGAGCCGGGAGGGACCCGCCCGCTGCAGCCGCGCGGCTCCTTCGCACAGGCGGCTCCGCTGGCTTTCCTCAGCCCAAAGGAATCCGCGGGAAATCAAATCCACGTGGGGTGCGAGAGAAAGCTCCTTAGGGGCCACACGCCCCCCTAAAAACCCCCGGCCCCTCGGGGGGAGCACTCCTGCCTCGCAGAGCCGGCAGTGGCACAGCTCCAGCTCAGGCAGTGACTCCACAGCCACGTTCCCTCTCGTCCCTTCCCTCCCTCCCTGCCATCTCTCTGGCCCCCAAATGTGGGCATGGGGATGGGAAGCTCCTGCCCCACACCCTCCGCAGTGGATCCAGCCCCTGGCAGCCCCCAGGAGCCTCTGGATGCCCCCAGCCCAGGAGGAGATGCTCGTGGTGATGTTTTCCCTCCTGCACAATGTCATTGCTGCCTTCTGCAGGTGACAACGGCAGAAAGCACAGGGTCCTGGGCCACCAGGTGGATGAGGATGAAAAGCAAGCTGCCAGAATTGAGGACAGCTTGATGTTGCAGAAAAGCACTTGGAAAATGCGCACCTGGAGCCTGGGAGCACCACTCAACACCATCAACAGGCTCCCAGGCTGCTGAGTGTCCTTGCAGGAAAGGATTGAGCCTCACAAGTGATGCTCAAAACCCAGGAGATGCTCAGTCCTCTCTCCTCAACGCACTAAGCCTGTAAAACCATCAGGAAATCACATTATTGTTGCACAGGAGCTAAAGCTCCATGTGACCAAGAGAATTTCCAGAAAAATCTCCTTCACTGCATCTCCTGTATCCCTGGGACAGAGCTGGGGTTTGCTCCCCTCGCTGCCCCTGCAAGTCAAGGTCACGTCAGGCTTTTGGCCAGGGCCCCAGGAACCCGATTCCCTGCTTTGCAAAGGAAAAATTAAATTTTCATTCAAATTTTCACTTCAGCAGCCAAGATATCGGCTCAATTTCCACCTGCTGCTTTGAAGCCTTCGCTTTGCATGGGAGAAGCGCACAACTGAGAGTTTTCAATTATAGAACACTTGCATATAAGGGCAGGAACAGCCAGGAGTATGGATTTTAAGCCTAAAAAACATCAAAATAAAAACAAAATGAGAGGCACTCGGAAGGAGGGATCGGCTGCTGCTTGGCCGGGTGGAGCAGGGCCACCACCGTCAGCCCGTGGATGTGCTTGTTCCAGTCTCAGTGCCACCAGCTTGTGACATGGTGCTGGGCCCTTCTCTCCCAAAAATCAGCCCTGCAGGTCTGGCTGGGAGGTGCCAGGGCTGAACTCGAGCCAGGTTTTAAGCAGGAACACGAGGCAGGTTTGGACCTTTCCCTTCAAGGATGTGTGAGTGGGGCTGCCTTCCCCAGGCTATTGCTGTACCCTCTTCCAGAGGGATAAAAGAGGATTTATCCTCCCTGCAGGCCTGGGGATTCCCACTCTGAAGCTGCAATTAGACTGGAAACTGCTCCAAGTTTCATCAGTGGATTGGGAAAGGCAGGTGGGAGAAGAAGGGAGCTTGGCACTGCTGGGCTTGAATGTAGTACCCAGCCAACACCTCCTGAGGGATGTCTGCTCACCCTGGAGCCCCGAAAGCAGCTCATACCAATGTCCTGAAGGAATTTCCACCTGCATCTCTCAGGGATGGCTCTCTGAGATCCAGCCAGGCTACTGGTTTGGAACTTCAAGGAATAGAGGTCCATGAACGGCTGAATCTCATCCCCAGCAATTCCTTGCTCATTCCAATAAACCCCATCACCTGTGGGAAGAGCAGTGCTGGCTCCCAAAATCATCCCAGGGAACAAGGAAACACAGCCTGCACTCCGCATCTCCAGCATCTCACAATTCCTTATCCCGTCCCTTGTTCCTTGAGAGGACAGACCATCCTCACCTGGCTCCAACCTCCCTTCAGGTGAGTGCAGGGAGTGAAAAGGTCTCTCTAAGTATTATCCCAGACCTCCAGAAATTTCCCCTCAGGCTGCCAGGGAGCCCCTGGTTTGCAGCCTGGAGCTGCACAGAGCCTGATGCTCCCCCCCAAGGCCAGAGTTTCACCTCGGTATCAGCGAGCCAGCAAATCCCAGTGTGTGGGACCACCAGGAATGTGACATTTGCCAGAGCCTCTGCAAGGAAAGCCAAGAACTGGGAAAGGATCTGCCAGAGGCAGGAGCAGGGAAGCCTTTGGGGACACGTTAAGGAGACTTTGCAGGAGGAGATGATGCTGACACTCCGCAGACACCCGGCATTTTCCAACAGATCCAGACACGAGTCCTGCTCTCCAAACTGGACCCCGTGGAAAAGGAGGAAACCACATGGCCGTGTCCCCCCTCACAACACCCAGCTCCTCCGAGCTCCGAGGGGATCAACCCCACTTCCTAAGGGACCTTCCCAAGACCAGACCCTGCCTTTCCCCCCCAACTTTCGGGCTGAGCATCAGCATCTTTCCCAGCCATCCCGTGCCCGATGTTCGCCCCCTGGCCGGTGCGGGGAACTCCCGTGGCCCCCCCGCCAGGTCCAGCTGCACGGCACACCCGAGGGGCCGCCGCCGGCCCGGCAGCAGCTGCCTTGGCCCGGCTTCAAGCCCAGCGCTGCTCGAGAGCAGCTTGTTATTTCGGTCCTGCTACGGGGTTATTTTTAGAAAGCGCTGAACACCCCTTCTCCCAAACGGCTCCTCCAGGGATGACCTTGCGGAGCTGCAGCCGCTCGCTCCCTGCTCCACCGCCCCTTCCCTTGGGGCTTGTCACCCCACCGTCCCCAGGGTCGCCACCCGCTGCAAATCCCGGTGGCGGCAGCGAGGAGGGAGGGGGATGAAGGCTGAACTACATCTCAACCCCTGCCGCCATCCAGGTTCGCTCCCGGTTTCAATTATCACCTGCTGGAGCAGCAGCTGCCGAGTGCCGGGAACTCAAAGCGAGTCAACAAGGTCTTGTTGTTTCAGCTGCTCGGGGGCACGGAGCTCCTCCGTGCGCTCCCCCCGCCCGGCTCCGCGGGGATGCAGCGGCCCCCGCTCGCCCCTGTGCGTGCGGAGCTGCCGCGCTTCCATAATTCCCCCATCCCGCTCTCCCGGGCAGGTAAACGCTGCTGGAGCTGCCGAGGG
>VZTB01005866.1:39828-72867 GCA_013397245.1 Thryothorus ludovicianus | reverse complement strand
TTCAGTTTATAGGAGCAAACGCCACAACCCAGCTTTGAATCCAAACTTTATTTTCACATAGATAAAAAAACACCAACAAAAAACAAACACTACTGGAACCACTGGAAAACAAAACACAGCAAATGAACAAAACCCCTTCTGCCCCTTTCCCACCCAGAAAAATCCCACAAGAGATCTCCAAACGCAAACCCACAAATCCCAGCAGCAAAATGCCTTTTTTATCAAACCTCTACTTCCGTGCTGGATTCTGGAATTCCTGGGGTTTCCTGGACCACCACGAACAACCCATGATTTTTTTTTTTAAATTATGGATGGTCCCCAATCCGAGCAGCTGTGTCACATGTCCCTCCTGTCCTGGCAGAGTCACCAGAAACCAGTGCCTTTGCCCTGGTGCTAGAATTATGAGCCAGACTGGGTTAGGTGATAAAAAGGGGTTCCCTCCAAAAGGATCCATACCATGCATGATGTGCTGAATGAAAACACGAGGAAGATGCCCCCTGTAAATACAAAATATTTACAATTTCATATTTTTAGCAAATTGGCATAACTGAAAAAAAATCCCCTGTTAGTGATATAAGTGATGAGTTCATTCCTCCCCAGTTCTCCCCTTTCCTGATGTCCCTGAGAGGGGTTCCTTGAAGGCACAGGGGTTAATTCTTGAGGTCATTTGAGGCTCTGATAATTGATCAAGGGGCCAAAAGACAATAATAATTGTCTTTTGGGGTTAATAATTATGAGCCAAAGGGGAAGGGACACTTTGGTGTAATGGATCAAACACTGCCAGTTCAGGGGAGCCCAAAGCCTCAGGGTCACCCAGTGGTGTCACCCATCCTTTACCCTCTGTCCTCTCAGCATAGTGACAGGGGCTGGTTATTACCTTTATTAATATTTATCATTAATTAGCAGTATTAATTGATTGTATTAGTGTTTATTATCATCTCCCGTATGCATTGGCATCTATAGTATTGCTATTAGCTATTAATACAATCATGAATAAATTCTACTGTTGGGATCTATTAAATTCTGTTTATAATATCTTCTAATCCTTTTTTTTAGGATCCAGTAGTATAATCACCTGAAACTATGATTATTTCTTATAATAAACAGATTTATTAGCATTGGTAGTAATTAGTGCATTATTATCTGCAACAGGGGTATAAATGTGTCCTGTTGGAAAATCCATGGGATTTATGGAATGCCCCTCCCACTCTTCTGTTTGTGGGAGCAAACTCTTCAGCTCAGCTTTGAACCATACTTCATTTTCACACAGATAAAAAAAAACCTTGAAAGAATCCGACAAAAAAAAAATAAAAACAAACAAAAAAAAACCCCAACTCCTGGAAATGTTCACACAATCCAACACAAACTCATCCAAGCCAGAGGTTTTGGGGAGCAAAGGCTGTGGCCAGCAGAGCTCCGAGGATGGGATTGAGGCAGGGGAGGGCTGGCACAGAAACTCAAGGCAGGTTCTCACTCATCTCCCCTCCCCACCGTGGGGCCAGAGGTGCCACAGAGGNTGGCTCCCAAAATCATCCCAGGGAACAAGAAAATACAGCCTGGCCTCCCCAGCATCTCCTTTTGTCCTGTCCCTTGAGAGGACAGACCTTCCTCACCTGGCTCCAACCTCCTTTCAGGTGAGAGCAGAGAGTGAGAAGGTCTCTTTAAATATTACCCCAGATCTCCAGAAATTCCCCCCCAGGCTGCCAGAGCAGGCAGGGAGCCCCAAGTTTGCAGCCTGGAGCTGCACAGACCCTGATGCCCCCCCTGAGCCTACACCTCGATATCCAGCAGATCTCTCAGTTCCCTCCCAACCCAAACCACTGTCGGATCCTCTGCCAGCTGCACCAGTGGGATTTTCCCACGTCTCACCCCCAAACCGGGGGAGGATGGGAAAATCCAGCCCTAAAGCAGAGCCTGAGCCCAGCCCCGCATTGCAGATCCTGCTGCGGGCAAGGGCCAGCCCCAAATTCCCTGGAAGCTGCTGTCAGCCCTCCCAGCAGGGCTCTAAATCCACCCACACTTCCTCGGCTCCAGCTGGCTGAACAAGCTGGCAACAGCAGAAAGCGAGGCAAACCCTCTCCTACTTGNAAACCCTCTCCTACTTGGGAAAAAAAAAAAAAAAAAAAGATTGGGAGAAGTCTCCATAAATCCTGAGCCAGTTACTGGTGGAGAGGACTCCCCTCCTCCTGCTCCACACACTGTGGCACAAATTATGGCCCCGACTTCGCTGTTGTTCAGTGATGAACATCTGAAAAGGCTGTGACAGATGAGAGGAGGGATGATTTAACAGCCATAAATCCAGCCAGCTTAGAGGTGTTTTTACAACCAAACCCATCTTGAATCCCCTCTGTTATGAATACTTATCACTCCCAGACACTGCTACAATGGAAAGATTTTTAACAGCTTTAATAGAGACGCAATAAAAGCCCCAGAGCCTGCGAGCAGCCGTCCTTTGATCCCTCCCGAGGGAGGGAGAGGGGCTGGGAGCTGCTGGCTGTGCTCAGGCTTGAAGGAGCAGAGCTGGAGCAGCCCCTGGGCTAACCTGGGGTTTAATGGATGAGTGGAATCATCCCAGAGCTGGATCAGCTTTCCCAAAGCTGCTGCAGGGTGTAATTAATACCCGGCAGGGCAGGGGGACAGGGGACAGGCTGTGCCTGTGACATCCAGTACCTTCTCCAGGGGCTCCTCCTGCAGCTCCCAGTCACACCTGGCCTAACCCAGCTGCAGGGATTTAAACCAAGGCTGCTTTCAGCTGCTCCGGGGTGTGGTGACACCACTTTTTAACCTGTAACGTAACCTGTAACTTTTTAACCTGGTAATGACTAAATTGGCTCAGCGGCCACCACCCCACCAGCAGGACAGGGACGCTGTGCCTTGGCACTTCCCGGAGCTCAGGAGATCTCCCAGCTCCAGGGTGACTGGTTGTGGATCTCACTCCCTCCCAGGCTGGGATTAAGCAGCCCCAGATCTCATTCCCACATCCCAAACTGCCCCTGCAGCCTCCCCAAACCATCCTCAGCACCCAGCCAGCAAAACCAGGAGCAGGGAGGTGCCAGGAGGCCCCCACTGCAAAGGGCACCTGGAGCTGGGCAAATCCCTCGGGAATAAACCCCTCCCCTCTTATACACACAAACTTATCAGGCACAGACCAGTGATAAGGGATTCAGCAGGTGGAGGGAACAAAATTGATCCCAGGCTCCTTGTTTTCCATAGCTGAACATCCGGGGAAAACACCAGGGAAAACAGCCAAGCTTTGGGGCTGCTGGGCTCCCCTCCTGCACTAATTACCTCCTGGCGGGTAATTAAATAAAAACCAGGAGCAGGGAGAGCTCCTTCCCAAGAGAAATGTGGCTACCAAGAGAGATGTTGGGCTACCAAGAGAGAAACCAGCCCTGCAGGATAAGGAAGAGGCTCAGCTTGGCCATACAGAGACCCGAGGGGACGGGGACTCTGAATCCTGGGTGGAATATGACATTCCCAGCCTGGTAACCTAAGGGAACATCTTTTTTTTTTTAAATAAGATAATACCGAGTAATTGATTTTTAAATACACTGGAATCAAATGTCCCGAGGCCAGAGCAGGATCCCAGCTCTGCCCTCAGCTCAGAGGCCACTGGCAGAGATGGAAAGCACAAGGGAGAAGAAAATAAAAATGAAATCTCCTTCATGTGCCTCTCTGGCTCCAGGGCAAACGCGAACATCTCTGTAAAATGTGCAACAATTTTTCTCTATTAAAAAATAGATTATCAAAAGGGAGAAGCTGGTAGAGGCACCAGGGACCACTGAGGTCGAAGAGGCAGCGTGGAGAAAAATCTGTCTGCTTAAGACACACAACAATTGAGCAAAATAATTCATTTTTAAGATAATTTATTCCAATCTTTCTCTCTCTCTCACCCCATCCTTCACACAGTCCCCATCGAGGAGGGTTTATGGCTATTTTTTGTTGGCTTTTAATTGTTTTTTATAGAAAAATACACATGCAAATAATATATATATATACTTCAGCACTGAACTTTTCTTTTCATGTTGGAAACAAAAAAAATAAAGAAATGAAGGAGGATTTGGGAAAGACCTGAGTGGAGACAGAGACAGGGAAGGCCACGGGGATGGGATGCTCCAGGATGCTGAGCTGCTCCTGGTCCAGCACAGTTTATCCAGCAGGAAGATGCTTACTGGGATGAGGGACCAACATCAGCCCCTCACCCCAACAAAAACCCTTCTCCAATAACTCTGCCCAGGTTTGGCAATGGCTCAAGGAAAATTGGTGCTGGATTTGTCCTTCCTACAAGACCCAACCTGGATCCCATCCCCAGCAGCAAGGGAAGCCCAGCTTGGGTGAAAGCACCACTTTGATGCTTGGAAATGACACCAGAAGCCAAGAGCTACATGGAAAAAAAAAAAAAATATATCCTTTTATGCTATTTCCTATGGGATAGAGCTGGCAGCACAGGGAAAATGGATTGATTGAAACCTGGACTTGTGTCTCAGGCTGGTGTTTTTGGGGTGAGACTGTTGGACCCTCGGCTGTGCAGGGCTGGGGGTTTCTGCTCCTTGCAGAGGGGAGCAGCGATGTCCCCATGTTCCCAGAGGTGTCCCCAGGGGTGTCCCCGTGTCCCCAGCCTCGCTGCAAACACCGTGCCAAGGTCCAAGGGATAAAGCAGATCTGCTGCCTGGTGGGAGCTGCCGCCCCTGGAGCAGAACAGGAGATGTCCTTCAGACAGGGCTGTTCCAGGGCTGATGGATGAGCAGCTGGAGCGAAGGGCTGGCCAAGGAGAGGGCACAGAGGAGCAGCCCGGGGAAGGAGGACAATTAATCTACTGCCACAGGACGCCAGGAGGCTTTGGGAAATGTCACAATCCAGCAGCATCCCGGCACTGACAGGGCAGCAGGGAGACGGATGAGGCGTTTTTCCATCTCCTCCCTCTGCCTCCTCTGCCTGCAATCCTGCCCAAGGCCATGGCTTTTTTCCTACTGATCCAGGCTAATGACATGGAGCAAACTGCTGCCTCTTTGCCCAGAGGTACAAACCCACACAGAGAAGTTTCCCAAGGGGAGGATTTCCCTCCAGCTCCCAAGGAGCTGCTCACCGAGGGTGGCAGCAGCGCTTTGCCAGCCACACTCTCTGTCCCCAGCAAGGCCCCACCCTGCCCGTGTCCCCAGCCAGGGTGACATCCCTGGAGACACCACAGCACCAGAGAGGCGGCTGGGTGCAGCCCCAGCTCCTGGCTGTGGGTTGTGCCATCACCTCCTGCATCCCTGGTGCAGCTCCAGCCTCAGCGAGGGGCCAGCAGGGAGAGGACACCTCTGGATTTACCACCACAGACCCCAGCAGCATTTCCTGGGGAGGCTGCAGACACAGCACCTGGGGGCTGCACAGCCACGCTCTTCCTGCTTTCCCTTTGTGTTCTGCTTTGCTTTTTAACCAACAAAATTCACTTTTGGGACTGTCTACTCCGAAAATAGAGGCGGGAAGGTCTGGCGAGGGCGGGGGCTGCTTGGCTCCTATGTCTACAGGCTGCCCTGGGGCAGCTCTAGAGTTTGGTGGACGATCATGCAGGTTTTATTGCAGCTCGTGTGTGTGGTTTGGTTCGTAGGTAGCCCGGCTTCAGTCTCAGTTAGCCCCGGGGTGGGTTCCTCTCCCATCCCCACCTGCCTGGCCGCCGTCTCTCCGCCGCCGCGTGCCGGCCAGGCGGCTACTCCGTGGCCATCTGCTCAATGTGGTCACTGAGCAGCTTGTATTGCTCTGGGGAGGAGAGAGAAAAGGGCTCAGGGAGGCTGCTGAACCACCCCATCCACGCTCCATCCCTCCAGAATCCCAGAAAGGGGCTGCACATCCCCCGGGCTCTCCCCTACCTTCGTCCAAGTTGCCGATGGTCGCCTGCTTCTTCAGGAAGTCACTGCAGAGCTTCTTGTTGAGGCCAAAGGCCAGCATGTTGTGGATGAAGGTGCTGAGGGAGGACAGAGATGCTCTGGCTGAGAGAGTGGCCGGGCTGCCCCTTCCTCCCCCCACCTTCCTCTCCCTCTCCCCAGCCCTTTGTCCCGGGCACTGGGACGATGCTCAGCTCAGTCCCTTTGGATATTCTACAGAAGGGGCAGGAGCAGGTCCCAGGGAGAAGCACCAAAGATCCATCCCACCATAAGGGATGTCCCTGGTGGGGGAACAGCTGGGAGGTGTCCCCAGGGGGGTGTCCCCGTGCCCTGCTCACCCCAGCTGCCCGAAGGTGATGTTCTCGTTGAAGCGCAGGCTGTCGTCGCGCTCCTCCTGCGTCATGTGGCACCACTTCTCCCTGCAAGGAACAAGCCAGTCTGGCACCACCCTGTCACCACTGCCACCTCAGGACCCCCTGGCTGCTTCCTCCCACCCTGGGCCACGTTGTTGGAGGTCAGGAAATCACCGAGAGCCCCTGGGTGTTGAATGAACTCACAACATGGATCCAATCTGCAGCGCTCTTGCCCTGGAGCAAAGCAAGAGATGCCCTCAGGAAAAACCTCACTCAACCTTGGCTTTGCCTGGAAAGGCTTTGATCAAGAGCTAAAAGTAGCATCAATCCCTCCAGCACAAAGCTCACCTTCAGTGCCACCATGGGCATGAGGAGGAAGCAGGGGATGGCCATCCCAGCAGGGCTCTGCTGAAGCCCCCCAGCCTGGGAGGGTGACAGGGGGACACCAGGCACCTGTCCCTCACCTGCAGCAAGGCTCCAACTCCCCAAATCCCCACCAAGGCGCTCCCCAAACATACCTCCCCCTCCGACAGGGCAGCAGCTCCCACACCCCTCCCCAAGGGCCAAAATCCCAGCGGTGCCCTGAGGATGCCCCGGCTCCACTCCGGCTCCCTGCAGCTGCAGCACGGCCTCAAGGGATGCAGGGGTTTAAGCTCTGGGTGTTTGCAACCAGCTCTAGGCAGTGGCAGAGTGCCCACCCCGGGAATAAAGCCTGTGCCACAGGGATGTCACTTGGGGTGGTGGCAGCAGGGCTCAGTGCACGCATGCCAGGGCAACTACAGCTCCACGGGGAAGCCAGCCCCCTCCCGAGAACCAGGTGAGGTTACAGCCAAGGATAAGAGGAGGAAAAGCAAGGAAAAACAGGGATAGGCAGAAGAAAAATGGAGGAGAAGGAAGAGAACACCAGGAGAAGGATGGACACTTGTAGCTCGCCGGAATACCAAGCAGGATGGGGGGAGCTGTGCTGGGTGGAAATTGGGATAGAGGGGTTCTCACCCAAAATTCAGAGAGGTTGGCAGAGCCCCAGCATGGCTGGAACTGGAAGAGGATGAGTGCTCAGCCAGGCTGACCCCACAAAGGGAGCCAGACCCCACTAAATCACCCCAACCCACGTGCAAAGCTGCTGAGCTGAGCCTCCAGCCACCAGCTCATTGTTTATGGGGCTCTGGAAATGCAAACAATATGTGTCAGGGGATTTTTTTTTCAGAGAAAAGAAGGTGTAATTTCCCTCAGATAAAGCTTAGGATAGCAAATAAAACCCACAGCCAAATGTAGAGGCTGAAAGGAGAGGGAAAGAATCGAATTAAGGGGCTTTGAAATCTGGAAGCAAAACTTCACAGACCCCACTGGCTCACTAACAGAAGAAGCATGTTTGTAGCTCTTTTTTTCTTTTTTCCTGCCTTTTTATGTTTTGGAGGGAGGAAGAAGGGAGAAAAAAACATTATCAAAGTGCCCCCAAAAAAATTTGGCCGTGTTTCTGGCTTATTACTGGAGAGTAACAAGCCTGGGAAGGGAGGAAACCCACATGTGGCTCCACTCAAAGCCTTTCATCTTCACACTGGCCCAGCAGGGCAGGCACAGGGGCGAGGAACCCCCTGGGCTGTGGGGTTGTATTTTGGGGTATCCAGGGAAGCCTTGCTGTGCCTGGAAGTGCTGAGAGCTCTCCATCAACTCTAACCTCTCCCAGCAGCAGCAGCAGCATTTCCCCCACAAAGCAAAACCCAGCAGTGATATTTACACCATCCCTTAGCCAGGACATTCCTCAGCCACACAGAAATTCCCTGCCAGGCTTCCAAAAATCCTCATCCTCTTGCTAACGCCATCAGCTGGAGGGATTTGCTCCCAGATCCCACACTCCAAGAGAGCAGTGACCATTCCCCGGCCCCAGTGCCAGCTCGTGGCCCCAAGGACACGCTCCCAATTGTGACATGCACCCCCTCATTTGCCATTTCAATTTTGTTCAGGGATGGCAGCAGAAAAGTGCATTAAAAATGGGAAAGGACCAGCTTTTCCAGCTGGCAAAGGATCCCCAGCACCTCTAAGTGGCAGCAGAAGCCAGGAGCAAGCAGGAAGGACAGGAGAGGGGGATGCTTTCTACACAAAGAGCCTCAGTTCGTGTCCAAAACCTGCCCAGAGGGGTGTTCCCGGCAAAATATCACAGCTTGAAACCATTCAGGCTCCTTTTTAATGAAAGAGGAGCCAAGCAAACCCTCTCTGGCCCTTTGGGAGGGTGATGCTCACGCTCCAACCTCCGGCAGCTGCTCCTGCTCCATGGAGAAAGGGCCTTGCAGAGCCCCCCAAAACACATCCCCCCCTCTCCCCAGGGCAGGAGCTGGACCTGAAGTGAGTATCAGCCTGTGGGCACTAAGGAAGGACAGGGACAGACACACCTCTTCTCCTCTTCCTCCCCAGTGTTCCCTCTGGAGCGGCGGCAGAAACGGGGCCCACAAAAGTGGCGCGTGAAAAGGTCATGCAAGACAGAGGGATGGAGGGGAACGGAGAGAAGAAGAGATGGGAGAAGGTTGTTAGAGGCAGAGAGAGAGGAAAGAGAGAGAAAAAGAGGAGTTTAGTTCTGATTCCTTCCCCCCCTCCCCTGCCCTCCCCACCCAGAGGAGGAAAAACCTCCCCAGATCTCGCTGCAGCCCCGGGAGGACAAAGCCCGGCCACCCCAGAGATGTCCTGGTCACCCCATCACAGAGATGGCCTCAACCCCATCCCCACGGACCTTGGGGACATCTGCCATGGCCAAGAACCGACCTGGAGCTCCAAACCCAGCACCCACCACATCCTCCTGGCAGGGATTCCAGCCCTCAGCCCAGCACGCAGCATCCCCGCTCACTGTGAGGATCCTGCATCCTCTCCAGAGGACTCGGGGGGGTCACCACCCCCTCCCAACCCCCCCGAGACACCCAGGATACTCCAGGCTGCAGTTCCCAAAGCTCCTTTGTTAGTCAGGCTCGTTCCTGCAGCCGAGGCAGACTCAGCCATCACATTAATTGGGAAAGGCACTCGGAGCAGGGAGCAGCTGCCGGTGGCGTCTGTCCTTGTGAGGCATTTGCTGCTGCTAATTTGGGGCTTAATCAAAGCAAATGCAGTTATGGTTACACTGCTGCTCAATAGGCTCTTCCCCTGCTTGCTTGGGAGAAAAAAAAAGGGAAGCAATAAAGGGGAAAACAGGGATTGATCCGTGAGCTGAGCCTGGCACAGCATCCCTGAGTGCAAGCCAGGGCTTAGCTCGGGATTTGGGGAGGACACAGAGCGGGGCTGGCTGTTCCAAAGGGCTGCCAGCGCTCCAGAAAGGGGCAGCTGGAATGTTCCGAGCTCGGCGATTCCAGCAGAGCCTCAGGGCACTGCACAGACAGCGGGAGGGGCCGGCTGGGAGTGGGGAACTGCCGGAGGGAGCAGCAGGAGCCCTCGCACAGCTCCGGCGTGGAGCAAGAGGTGGGCACAAGCCTGGCGAGTGTCTCACCCAGTTCTGCACCCCCCGACAGGAGCAGCCCCTTCCCCGGCAGGTTTATCACGATTTTCGAGGCTGGCAGTGCCACCATCCCCAGCCTCTCTCCGTGCTGGCTGCAGGTTGTCCCTCCTGGGGACAGCTGGGACGTCCCCTCCCATCCACCACAGCTCCCCGATGGCAGCACCCAGCACCTCCCAGACCTGCTGGCAACCTCAGCACCAACAGCCTGAGCCCTAGCTGGGATTCCTGGGCACATCTCTAGGTCTCGATTTCTCCAAAAATGCTGCAGGAGCAGCAATAAAACCTTCCTGCTCCCAACCCCTCCCCAGGCTGCAGATCTCACCAGCTCACCCCGCTGCCCAGTGCTCCCAGCAGGTTTCCAGAGCAATTCCCCAGGGCTGGACAAGCTCAGGGCTGTGGGGAGGAGCACCCCGGGGGGCTGGAGGGGACACAGAGCCTCCTGTTCCCACAGGGACGTGTCCTACCTGGTGGTGGGGGACCTCTTCCTGCGCTCGCAGTGCACGGCGTCGAAGAAGGCGGCGTTCCAGAACCGGAGGTTGTGCCTGCAGGGAGGGAGGGAGATGTTGGGAATGGCCAATTGGGATTTTATAATTAGGAACCACAGGTTGTCCAGAGAAAGTGTGCCTGCCCCGTCCCTAGCAGTGTCCCGAGCCAGGCTGGGTGGCGCTTGGGGCACCCTGGGACAGTGGAAGGTGTCTCTGCCCATGGATAGGGGGTGGGATGGGATGAGCTTTAAGGTCCCAGGATTCCACAATCTCACTCAGCCTATTCCTGAATCCTCTTAAGGGCCAGGAAGGGCCAAACAAACCTGGCAGGCTCCTGGACCAGCCCTTTGGTGGCTGCAGACACCCTCATTAGCACAAGGGAGGTGCCAAAGCCAAGGAGGGGCACATCTGGGGACGTGTGGCCAGCAGGACAAACCCCTCCCCAGGCAGGAGCCAGCTCTCCCCAGGGCTTTACCAGATCGGCTGCTGCTTGAGGTGCATGTACAGGTAGATCTTCTCCCCTTTCTTCTCCTCCTCTGGGCTCTGCAGGGACACTGTGGGGACACACAGTCACATGCCAGCATCAGGGGGACTCCCACTTTCCCACCCACGGGTGGATTTTGTGTCCCCTCCCAGGTTGGTGGCTGAGCAGCCGGGATGGTTTGCAAACCAAACATTCTCTACACATCCACAGCAATGGGAAGAGGAGCTCTTGGAGGGCAGGAGTCAGCCCTGATGAAGGCAGGGATGTCCCACAGGGATCCTGGAGGGACTGGGACTGTTTGGGAGCACACACAGGTACTGGGAGAGACTGGTGCACCAGCAAAGCTCAGAGGCAGCACCCAAACCTCTGCAGCCTGTGACAATGAGGACAAGATCCTCGCAGGACGAGAGCTGTGATTGGAATTTCAAACCCAGCCCCAAGGAATTCCAGCATTTCCAACCCTCTCTCCTTCCCCAGGGACGCCTTGGCCGTGCCTGTTTCACCAGCACTGCCTGCACTCACCTGTCTTCTTCAGCTTCTCCTTTGGTTTGTCTTCACCTTCGCTGTGGCACAAGAAATCAATGTCAGCTCCAAAAAAGCCCTGTGCCTCCGACAGCCCATGGCCCCCCTGGCAAAGGGAACCTCATTTGAAAGATCCCATGGCACCATCCCCAGGGCCAGAAAGGTGACAAAGAGACAGTGACATCCCTCCCCTCAGACCCAGCACAGAGATGATGCAGAAGATCAGGAGCTTGGAACCACATGGCCAGGGGAAACAGGACAAGATCTGTCTTTCACAGATGGTGACAGTGACTAGAACATGGGACCAGGCTAGAGACCACCTCTGATGGCCACAGCAGCCCCATGGTGGCCCCATGGTGGTCATGATGTGGGTGCCTGTCCATCCCCTCCTGCCCGCCCAAGGGAGTGGTACCCACTCGCTCTTTTTGGTGCCAGGACCCTTCAGTTTGGTCTCCAGGCCCCCAAAGAAGCCCTTGACGTTCTCTGTCTTGGCTGAGGTGTTTTTCAGCAGCCTCTCTGCAATGTCCTTCTTCTCGGCCAGCCAGGTGTTCGCTGACTTCAGGTACGAGTCGATGCTGCCCGTGGGCTTCTCCTTGGCCTCCAGGGGCAGGGCATGAGGTTTCCCTGGGGAAAATGTGCCAGGATCTCAGTGTGCCCACGGCCCTGAGTGCTGCCAGCTCCTGGGGACCTGCATCCAGCTCCACGATGCACCACCAGGTGGTGGAAACACCCAAGAGCCCATCCCAGTTCCTGTGGGTTTTTATTTTTATCCTCCCCACTCCAATTTTGGATAGAAAATCCAGCTCCCCGTGGAGGAGCAGCCACCACACACCAAACAATAAACCAAGGTGTTTCTGGGCTGGGGTTTTCATATCCCACTCCAGGGGCTGGGATCACCTGGGGGTTGTCACATACAAATATTCCCAGCTGGAAGCAAGGACAAAGCAGCATCATCACCCCAGCAAGGAGTGCTGCCAGGTTTGCACGGATTCTGGGCTCTTTTCCACCTGGGGCACCCCTCCAACACCTTTCCCACGCATTTCCAACCAGCCCCCAGCAGCAGCAGAGCCTCCACAGGTGTGCAGGTGCCCTTACCTATGTAGTAATAGGTGAAGCACATGGTCATGAGGTTCTTGGCAGGGCTGAAATCGTCCATCTGGTGACACCTGACACAGAGGGAGGACTCAGTGAGGATATCCTGTGGATGGGAACCCGACCATAGCTCTGCCCTCGGGGCTTTTGGGGTCACCCAAAGCCCCAGAGTGCCCCCAGGACTTACTCAAAGAGCACGAGGGCGAAGGACTGCATCAGGCGGTAGAAGGTTTGCTCCGAGACACACTTGGAGTTGCAGCGCTGCAGGGACAGAGCCCAGGGCTCAGCACAGTGATGCCTTCAGTTTTAACTTTTATATTTTTTACATTCTGGGCTGTTTTAGTGGGCAGTTTCAGGTTCCATATTCAGTGCTACTGAGCTCTCTGCACAGAGCAGGGAGACAAAACAATTCCTGCTCCAGCTCAGTACCAAGGACAATTTTCAGCCCAAGAACAAAACCAATGGTGAAGGGAGAAGATAAAACAAGGAGGATGGAGCTTCACAAGCTGGAGCTGTAATTGGACAAGTAACTCCAATCTGTTGATGGAGCAGAATTTATCAAAATGTGAGGCCTCATGGCCGGGTGTCCATTCTGTGCCCATTTTGGGTTCACCTTGGCTGTGGCTCTGGCACTGCCCAGGTGTGCCCAGTGAAGCATTTTAATAAATCCACAATTTATCCTTTTAATAAATCCCTGCTTTATCCTCTTCCTCTGGCTGCTCTCTGTTCCAGGTCAGCCTCTAGAAGGAACAGCCTCAGCTCCCCAGGACCACCCTCCACGGGCAGAGGGGAAAAGAGCACTCGTGGCTGGGTCTCCCCCTCAGAGACAGCATTGTGCCTGTCTGGGTTTTTAGTTTTTTTCTCTCAGGGAATAGGATGTGTCTGAGTGCTGGTGGGATTTAATTTTATATAAAATGAGTGAATTCTCTCCCACGTTGCACCAAGGGTGTATTTAACTGCTCAGAGTGCATTTGTTCGCTCCTGTATCTCTCTCTGCTGTGGTTTCTCACTTTCCTTGAGTTCGTGCCTTCCAAAAATACTTCTTTGGGATATAAATAAATCCCCCTGGCCTGAGGCTGTTCCGAAACCCATGCAGGATCCCTGCTGCCTCCCCAGCACTCCCCTTACCTGGGCGCTCACATATCTGGCAAACCACTCCCTGCCCTTCCCGTTCTCGCTGCTGCAGAGCTCCCCAAACCTGGCCTTCTCCTCTTGGTCCAAATCCTCTCTGAAACAGGGAAAAATTAAAAAAACGTCATTAAAGCCAAGGATGTGATCTGTACCCCCCAACATCCCTCTTGGCATCAGCACCCTGGTGCTGGAGGGAGGCAGAGGAAGAGGAGGAGAATCCATTTTGTCATCCCTCGCCTTGCGCTGCTCTTTTCTTCCTCCCTGGCAGGAGGGAAGCCAAAGGCAGAGGGAGAAGGGAAGAGCCAAGGACAGGATGAGCAGAAACAGAGCTCCAGAGACAGGCACAGAGCCCCAGAGCAAAAACAAGCCCTGTTGCTGCTCCTCACGCTCCATTTGCTCCATCCAGCCTGACACGGAGCCGCGGAGTTGCAGGGATCACAGCGCCGGGAGCTGGGGGATGCAGGGCTGGGGGCACAGCTGGGGGCAGCCACAGGGTCCCCGGGCACGTGTGAGCCACTGTGAGCACCAGTGAGGAGAGGAGATGGGGACAGTGAGCCCCTGGCATGGGGATGGGGAGAGAGGAGAAGGGAGGGAAGGGCGTGGGAGATGAGCTGGGATGCGGCCAGGACAGGGATGCACCACGTGTGGAGGGGAAGGACACAAACGGCTGCTCCCGGAGTGGGAGAGCAGCCAGACTCAAACCCATCCCGTGGGATGTCCCTGGCACCTCCAGCCCTGCTCGCTCACCCCCCGGTGAAGATCTTCTCCACGTAATTCCTCATGAACTCCCGGCGCTCGGCCGTGGCCTCGTCCCGCGCCGACTCCGTGCTGTGGCTGGAGGAGAAGGACTCGTTGGAGGAGGAGCGGCGGTGGCCACCCCAGTGCTGGGGAGAGTCCCCCATGTCGTTCTCGCTGTCTGCTGACTCGGTGGCATCGCTCTCCTCCGCGGCCACCTCCTCTGCCTCCCCCGGGTGGCCGCTGGGGCTGGGGGCAGCGGGAGGAGCGGGCTCTGAGGGGTCACAGACGGGCGTCTCCGTGTCAAAGTCAATGAGGTTCCCTACGGGCACGTCCAGAGGGGCCTCCATGGCTCTCCCAGGGGATGTGGCAGTGTTGGGGACACTGGCTCCTCGTCCTTCTGCCCCTCACTGGGGCGTTGAGGTCATCACTGGCAGGACGCTGGCTAAAGCAGGCAGGACCTCAGGGGGTGGCACAGGTTACCAGAGGACATCTGAAAGACACAAAGAGGACAAAAGTGAGGGCAGGACCCCAGGGAACCACCACCATGGACCTTGGGCAAGGCCACCACTCACGATGTCCCCAGGATGTCCATCAGCAGTGGAGGGACAGGCAGAGCTGGCTCCTCTCCACGAGCCACGTGAATCAGCAACCCCACGGAACACTCACACGCTTTCGGCACCGCTCGAGAGGGTTTTCCATCCTTTAGCCCAGACAAGGGACAGCCTCAGCTCCATATGTCACATTTGAGATGTGACATCTCACAGCCTGATGGGCAAAACTGGGCTGGCAGGAGCCAGCAGCTGGCAGGACACTGGTGGTTCTCCAGGGCAGCCCTGACATCCTCCTGTCCCTGCCCTCTCTGCTCACGGCTCTGTCTGACCCCGTTTGGAAACAGGATCATCTCCAGGATGGAGATCCTGGAGCTTAACACACATTGACTTAGCTGGGAATGGAAAGGGGATGCTGGACACTACAGAAACTGGAATGGGAGGAGAATGCAGAGCTCTGGACTGCAATTAAGGGAGTTTGGCACCCCAGATTGCAAAGGTCCTGCAAAGGAGGTACAGAGACCACAGGGATGGGGATGGACTGGGATGCTCCAGCATGTGCCCATCCTGGACAGTGCTGCAGCAAAGGAGGCAGAGAAAGGGCCACCCTTTGCTGTCCCTGTGTCAGAGTCACTGAGGTACTCAGTGAGGGTGTCTCTGCCCCAGGAGGTGGCGAATTCTGGTGTCTGAAGCCCAGCACACACTGCAGCATCCAGGCACAGGGTGGGACAGGAGCAGGGACAGCAGCACAGGTGACAGGTAACAGTGACAAACCCGGGCAGCAACACTGACACAGCCTCCTGTCCTCCAGAGAACTGATCCCAGGACACAGCAACCATCCCCAGAGCAAAAATCCCCCTAAGGACCAATGTCCAGTCCATCAGACAAACAGGAGTTCAAGCTGAAACTGAATCTGACGTGTTTCACCAAGCACAGCGGGAAAACAACCCCTGGGCTGCAGGAGCAGCATCCCCTCCTCCTCCTCCTCCTCTCCTCCAGGGACCCTTTGGGGCACCAGACAGGGAGACAAACACAACTCTTTGAGTGGCTGGGAAAAGTCTCTGTCCCCCACAGACAGCAGGGACAGAAAGAAAAGTCACCTCGGGTGGCAGAACTCATACAGCCACCTCTGCTGTCCCAGCCTGCTCACACTGAGGCCCTGGCACACACCTACAGCTGCCAGGGGCTGCAGGGACACGGCTGCACCCCGGGGGCTGCAGGGACACGGCTGCACCCCGGGGGCTGCAGGGACACGGCTGCACCCCGGGGGCTGCAGGGACACTGCTGCACTCCAGGGGCTGGGGAGAGTTTGGCTCCCGGGAGAGGAGGAGCCCGAGGCTGCGGCACAGCAGGGACTGGCAGTGCTCCCATGGGGATCCAGCCAGCTGCAGCCTGGCTCTATGTCCCTGCCAGTGTGATCCATCCCAAAGCACCTCTCCAGCTGCAGGGACCTCCATCCCTCCATCCCTCCCTCCATCCCTCTGCCCCCAGCCCTTCCCACTCCCACAGCAGCTGCAAAATCCCATTTGGCACTGACGGAGAAAAGGCTCCAGGGAGAGCTCAGAGCCCCTGCCAGGGCCTAAAGGGGCTCCAGGAGAGCTGGAGAGGAACTTTGGATAAAGGCACAGAGTGACAGGACACAGGGAATGGCTTCCTGCTTCCAGAGGACAGGGTTAGGTGGGATTTTGGGAAGAAATTTTCCCCGTGAGGATGGGGAGGCCCAGGCACAGGGTGCCCCATGACCCTCTGGGAGAGAGGACTTGGAGTTCAGCCCAGAAGCCCCAGGGAGCACATCCTGCTCACAGAGAGATGGAAAACATTTAATCCCCCACTGACCAGCTCGTGGCAAAGTCCTGTCCTTGAGTGAAGGCCACCAAAGCTGTTCCAAGGTGTTGGCAGCTGCTGGGGGTGCCCGGACACCTCCAAAGGCATTGGGTTCTCAGCACAGAGCCCAGAAGAGCTTCAAAACCAAAACCAGCTCCAAACCCAGCCCTGTCCCCACTCCACAACCTGCTCATTGCTCCAGCAGAACAAATCCAGGGAAGGAATAGCCAAAACACCAGACGAGAGCCTCAGGTCCCAAAATTGGCACAGTCCACTCGTGGACATCAGCACAGCTGCACATCCCACCACAGCCCAGGGGGTGCCAGTCCTGGCTGGGTCAAGTTTGAGAGTAAATAAAGGTTCTGGAATAAAAAGGGACCTTTAGTCTGCATGGGAGCCTTGATACAACATCATGAGCTTCAGCATCATCCTGAAATTCAGCAGCTCCTGGGCTGACTTCAACCATGAAGCTCAAGCAGACAGGTGGAGACCCCAGCCCAGGAATATCATCCAGGAATGTGCTGAAGCCACGCATGGGGATGCCACAGGAAGCCCATGGTGCCCCAAAACTTTGGAAAATGCCTGTTTTTAGTAAAAAGAAATGCTGGATGATTCATCTACAGCTGTGTAGTGTGCAAGCAGCTTTTATCCATGACCTGCCCTTGAATCCAGCATTCCTGGCTGGATCTCCCAGCATCCCTAAGCCCTGCACAAGTTTCCCCTCAGGGCTTTTTCCAGGTGCATTGGGTGCTCAGGTCAGGTTTGCTGTGAGGCCTCAGCAGTTCCCACCTGGGAAGTTGGATCCAATCCCAGTTTGCCACAATAGAAATCCCAGTGGGGAGCAGGATTTGGCCAACCCATGTCCCAGCCTTCCTCTCTCTCCAACCACAGCGTCCTAATGCTCCCAGCCTGCCCCCAGGGCTGGATGACAAACTGAGATAATCCCTGTTATCACCCTGTGGGTGACAATGACAGTGCTCAAACCCACGCTCACTGTATCCTGCACGGAGACAGTGCTCCAGTCTGGAGCTGTCAGGGATGACTAAAAACTGTAATTAAAGCAAAGAAACCTCTGGCTGCCTCCTCGTGGCCTCATCCCTGCAGTCTGGCACCCAGACACGGAGTGCAGGAGCCCCGAGAGCCCCTGGCAGCATTCAGCTCCGGGAGAGGGGAAAAGCCACGACTGATGTTGCTGCAGGACTCATCTTGGCAGCCCAGAGGGGACAACTCTGCTCCTTTGGACACAGCCAGGAGCTCTGCAGAGAGCTCTGGCACTGCATCCGTGCCAAGGGCTGTGGGTGCCAAGGGCTGCCTGCATCCCGCTGCTGTGCGGGGGCGAGGGACGCTCACGGGGGCAGCACCTGGCCCTGCCAGGGCACGGTTTGTGCCCCGGGGCTGCAGAACAGGAGATTTCAACACATCCCACGTCTCTCTCCAGCTGTGCCAGAGGACAAGGGGTCAGAGCACTGCTGCCTTCTCCCAACCCCGTGTGCTGGTGCCCTGCAGAGGGCATGCAGATATCTCAAATATTAACTAGAATAAAGTGGGACTCCATTAAAGGGGAATCTTCCAGCCCAAACCAGCCTAAGTCCTGGCATAAGCAGATATCCCAAATATTAACTAGAATAAGGTGGAGTTCCCATAAAAAGGGGATTCTCCAGCCCAAAACAGTCTGAGTTCCTCCACAAGCCGATATCCCAAATATTAACTAGAATAAGGTGGAGTTCCCATAAAAAGGGGATTCTCCAGCCCAAAACAGTCTGAGTTCCTCCACAAGCAGATATCCCAAATATTAACCAGAATAAGGTGGGGTTCCTATCACTGAGGAGTTCTGCTGCCCAAAACAGCCTAACTACCTGCACATGCAGATATCCCAAATATTAACCAGAATAAGGTGGGGTTCCCTTCAGTGAGTTCTGCATCCTAAACCAGCCTAACTGCCTGCACATTCAGATATCCCAAATATTAACTAGAATAAGGTGGAGTTCCCATAAAAAGGGGATTCTCCAGCCCAAAACTCCTTGTCCAAGCCCCTCTGCACCCTGACATCTGGAATATTAAACAAACCAGGATCCCCACCCATGGGGGATTCTCCAGCCCTGCTGGCCAGGGCAGGGTTTGTGCCCTGTGCTGCAGCCCCGGTGATTTCAACACATCCCAGCTGTGCCAGGGCACAAGGGGAGGCTCAGATTGTCGCTGCCTTCTCCCTCCCCGTGTGCTGGTGCCCTGCAGAGGAGGCAGCCCCGTGCAGGGGGACACGCTCAGGGAGTCACCGCTGCTGGGGGACTGGCACAGTGCCCCTGCTCAGGGCTGGCACTCGTCCACGCTGCGGCCCTCCGTGGAAATCCTCCCTTGTCACACCCACCGCCGCCCTGCCACGGCTCTGACACGAGAATGTCACCTGCCCCTGGTGCCTGGGGACACCACGCAGCCACCCACCCGCTCTGCACCCACGGGGTTGTCCCCAGGCTGGTGCCACCGCGGGCACGGAGCCAGCCCGGCCGGGCCCTGCCAGGGCACCCTGGGCACGGCTGAGTGCGTGCCAAGGAAAACTCCCTGTGCCGTCAGGGAACAGCCTGTTTCCTGCCAGGGAACTGGTCAGTCTTGTTCCCTCGTGTCCCTCCCCAGGGGAGAACACGCCGGCAGCAGGGTCACGGCTCCGCGGAGTGCCAGGTCCCCAAAGGCTCCCTAAATCCAGAGCTTACCCCCCCTCCCAAGCACCCCGCTGAATTCTAACACACAAACCTCCTTGTTTAGACTCATCCTGGGACTCTGGAGAGCCGGAACTCCTCCTGGCTGAGCTCGCCCGTCTCCGCCGCGGATCCGCTCCGCTCCCGGTGCCGGGACCCGCTCCCGGCTTTATCGGGGAGGCTCCGGCTGTGCCCTGGCCAAGGCGCAGCCGCGCTGCAGCGCTGCCCGCAGCTCGGCAACTTCGTAAAACAATTCCCTGGGTGCCAGGGGAGCTCCTGGGAGCGGTGCTCAGGTGGGGCAGAGACCGCACGCACTCGGTGCACGCCAGAGACAGAGCCCGGCCCATCCTGAGCCGGCACCGGGATCCCAATCCCTGATGAGGGAGGGATTTTTGGCGTGTGATGGGTGTAGGTCTAGAGGATCTTTTTCCCAGCATCATCTCCTCTCCTGGCCCCAGCGCTGGGGCGCTGCTGCTTTCCAGGTGGATCCTTCCCCTTCCCAAGCCCGGCTTTATCTCACACGGGGCACTGACAAAACCATCACTCAGCCCTTAAACCGGAGCCATTTCCAGGGAATCTGAAGCCCGGCGAGCTCCCAGCTTGCCCCGCTTCCCAGAGAGCCTTTTCCTCTCCCCTCGCTGCCATCAGACACCAGATGGCAGCTCCCCATTCGCCTGGACTTGCGCGGAGAATTAAATGTCTCTTGAATAGACCCGAGCTGCGTAAGCCGGGCTTTTGTGGCGAGCAGCGGTTTCTCCTTTCACACTTCCCAGCGGCACAGCTCCCGCAAACCCCCTCCGCCACGGCAACATCCCCAGGGAGCCACTTATTCTGCAATTCCCTTTTTTTTTTCAAAAATTCCTCGCGGGGGCCATTCCAGGTTGTATTTGGAAAATGAGCCCCCCGAAAAGCACACGCCGAGGGGGTTCCCTGCCCTGCCCCGACCACCCTCAGCCCTCCCCCATTCCCACGGGAAATTCTGTCCCTGCGGAGGGGCTCGGGATGCACCGGGGCGGCGCTGCGAGCGCAGCCCTGCGCTGATGGAGCCGGGGGACACCGGGGCCCCTCCACCCTTCCCGCGGAGGATGGATGGATGGATGCATCCCCCAGGATGCGCTGAGCTCCAAGACAGCTGGAAAAAAAACCAGGATGTCACCTCCCGGCGGGAGATGGGGACAGAGGATTAAAGCCCAGCCGAGCCCAGGCCTGTCCCCAGGCGGGGTCACCGCGCCATCGCCATCCTCCCTCGGCTTTTACCTGCAGCCGGGAGCCTCGCAGCGCCTCGGCTCGCCTCTGCCTCAGCAGCATCCGGCCCGGGGGTGGCCAGCGTGGCCGGCACGCCGGGGAACGGGCGATGGAGGCGACGCGGGGCCGCCGCTGCGCTGCCTCCGTCCGTCCGTCCGTCCGTCCGTCCCTCCCTCCCTGCGGAGCTCCGGCGCGCCGCGGTGCCCACGCGCGGCTGCGCGCACGGCACCGGGAAAGGAGCGAGGGAAAAGCTCCCGGAGCCTCCCCGGGCACGCTTTGCACGGCCCCGAGACAGGGCCAGCGCTTCCCCGCGCCGCGCATCGCCCCCGCCCAGCATCGCCACCGAAACCAACCCCCGTGCGCCCGGGAGCCGGGAGTGATAAGGAAAATTGGGTGGGATCCCCATCAAAGGGGAATTCTGCAGCCTAAGGGGCTGCACAGGAAAATATCCAGGATATTGAGCAAAGTGATGCAGGGGTCCCTGTTGAAAGGAGGAGCAAATCACCTAAAGTCCCTGCACCTGCTGATATCCCAAGTATCAAGCAAAATAAAGTGGGGTGCCCTTCAAAAAGGGGTTTTCCAGCCCAAACCAGCCTAAAGTCCCAGCACACGCAGATAATCCAAATATTAACCAGAATCAAGTGGGGTTCCCATAATAGGGGGATTTTCCAGCCCAAAACAGCCCATTCAAGCCCCTGTGCACCCTGACATCTGGGATATTGGGTAAAATTGGGCAGGATTCACATCAAAGGAGGATTCTTCAGCCCAAAAGACAAGCCTAAGTCCCTCCACAAGCAGATATCCCAAATATTAACCAGAATAAGGTGGGGTTCCCATAAAAAGGGGATTCTCCAGGCCAAAACTCGTTGTCCAAGCCCCTCTGCACCCTGACATCTGGAATATTAAACAAACCAGGCAGGATCCCCACCCATGGGGGATTCTTCAACCTTTTCCTCACATTTAGCTGGTTTTTAAGCCTCCCCACCACTCAGCCCTCTGGGGATTGTGAATTGTCTGCTTTGCTCCTCCCCAGCTGAGCCACTCTGGGGAAAAAAAGTGTCAGGTGAGATCAGAGGAGGGAAAAGCCCCGGTAGGAACAGCAACAGGACAAGGGCAAAGCTCAGGGGGATTGCTGCCCACTCAGAGGGCAGTGCTGGGATCTGGCTTCAGCCTGACCCTCTGGAGAGAAAACTCCAGGGGTTTCATGGCAAGAGATGGGAAAAAGGCAAGGGGAGGGGTGTCCCGGAGGGAGTGTTACACTGGGGGGCAATTTTGGGGTGGTGCCAACAATGGGGAGTCTCTGATACGAAGAGAAGCAAAGGAGTTTGGAGAGGAGGCCACCCAGCCCTCCAGCTCTGCCCATGCCAGGGCACCTCAGCCCTCCCAAAAATGACCCAGGCACTGCCTGCACCAACCCAGAGGGCTCTTTCTGAAGATTTGGGAGAGAAACAGCCCCTGATGGAGAGAGGAGGCTGAAAATCCCCATATAATCACAGAATCCCTGTCCCTGCTCATCCTCCCTGCCCCAGCATCACCCCAACCCCGAGCAGGGCCCTTTTCTGTGCCTCAGAGCATCCCCCACAGGACAGGCAGACAGGAACTGCTGACCCAGCACGCCCTGCAGTTCTACTTTCATCCCCAAGAACTGCAAAAAGGCAGGAAGAGCCACATCCTCCCCCTCTGGAGATGCCAGTGAGCAAATTGTGTGGTCCCAGGGAAATACTGCTGGGGTGGGAAATGCAGCATCCTTGGCACAGCCTGGCCAAGCTGAGTGCTGCTGCTCAAGGGCACCCTCGGAAAAGAATTAAAGCCTCACTTGTGTGGTTTTCAGTGCTCTGGAGCCAGGCTGGAGTGAGGGAAATGGGTGTCCTGCCCCGGAGCATCCTCTCAGGAGAGCTCAAACGCTGCCAATTAGTGTGAAACTGCTCATTGTCCCCACACGGAGGGAGCAGAGTGCCTGTGACACAACACTTGAGCTCAGCAGAAACCCAGGAGCATCCCCAATTGACTGCCTGCCCAGGGTGATTATTATAATTAAACCAGACTTCAGGAATTGCGAGTGACACGGAAATAACACCCCCCCAGCTCCCCAGTTTGGATGTGACACCATGGGGAGGGGTTTGGTGCCTCCCCCTCGCCAGTTCTTGTTGGTTGGGTTTTCACGTGGGTGCCTGGTCTTTGTTTGGTTGCTTTTATCTGTTTATTCTGCTGCTGACCCTGGGTTTGGAGCATGGGAGGTGGAAATCCTGGGAGTTCCTGGCACCTGGAGATGTCCCAGGCCAGGTTGGACAGGGCTTGGAGCAGCCTGGGACAGTGGAAGGTGTCCCTGCTCATGGCAGGGGATGGAACTGGATGAGCTTTAAGGTCTCTTCCAACCTAAACTTAAAATTCCATGAAGTTTTGTGCCTCCTTCACCTCAGCTCACAGTCCTGCCCAGGAATTCTTCACCTTAACAAGGAAAGGAGGCCCCAGGCTGCTCAGCAGGGACTGGGAGAGCTCCCATCCCCTGGGTGCCATGGCTGGAAGCAGCCAAGGAGCGGAACCCAGGCTCAGGTTGGGTTATTCACCCTCCAGCACCCGTCAAAAACATCCAAGACTTCCCAAGTGGAAATCTCTCCTGGTGGTTCCCCCAAAAACACCCTCCTGGGACAGTGACCCCTCTCCAAGCTCCATCCCCAGCCCTGCACCATCTCCCAGCACCCTGCTCCCTCCTTGGCACCTTCCAGGGGCCCCACCACCCCCTGGCAGCGGGGCTGCAGCTGGCACAGGAGAGCTGCTGGTGACGTGGCTGTCCCTCCCCATTCCCCAGACAAAGGCCCTGGGGGTGGCTGTGTCTGTCACACACCACAAGAGCCCAATTTTCCCTTCTCCATCCATCCCAGCATGGCTCCAGCAGCAGCATCTGCCAGGGGTGGGTGCCCAGCAGCAGGAGGCACAGAGCAGGGGGGGCTGAGCTGAGGGTGACATCCCCCTCAGACACAGAGTGACGCCCCCATAAGGCATAGGGTGACAGCCCCATAAGGCACAGGGTGACACCCCCATAAGGCACAGGGTGACACCCCCATAAGGCACAGGGTGACACCCCCATAAAGCACAGGGTGACACCCCCATAAGGCACAGGGTGACACCCCATCAGGCACAGGGTGACACCCCCATCAACTCAGGGGAAGCAGATTTTGTGGAAGTTACTGAAGCATTGGGTAATTTTTTGCCTCACACCCCTGAGCAGGATCAGGCCCAAGGGCTGAGGGAGGAGCCAGATGATCCCAGAATCACAGAAATGACCCCCAGGGATCATCCAGTCCAGACACCCCAAAAATCCCACGCTGGGCATCCCTGGATGTGTCCAAACCCTCCTGGAGCTCTGGCAGCCNCCCCTGAGCAGGATCAGGCCCAAGTGCTGAGGGAGGAGCCAGGAGATGATCCCAGAATGACAGAAATTACTCCCAGGGATCATCCAGTCCAGACACCCCAAAAATCCCACGCTGGGCATCCCTGGATGTGTCCAAACCCTCCTGGAGCTCTGGCAGCCTCGGGGCTGTGCCCATTCCCTGGGCAGCCTGGGCAGTGCCCAGCACCCTCTGGGGGACCAACCTTGCCCTAAAATCCACCCTAACCCTGCCCTGGCCCAGCTCTGTGCCATTCCCTCAGCTCCTGTCCCTGGTCAGGGCTGTCAGGGCTGCCACTTCCCCCTGTGCTGTGAAATCCTGCTGGAAAGCAGAGCAATGCTGGGCAGAAATGAGAGAGCAGCTCTGATAAAAACCCCAAAGCCAGATCCTGTGACAGCACAGAGCCATGCTGACCCCAAAAACGGGGCAGCTCCTCTGGGCAGGGCTGTGCCACCAGAGCCAAAGCACCTGGAGAGGGACAGGGACAGCAAGAGGCTTCAAATTCATCACTTGCACAAGGATGAATTAATTTGCATTAAAAAGACCCTCAATAATAAACCCCAAAGGTTACTCACCCTCCACCATCTCAAGGGCTAAAAGATTTGGTTGAGCCTCCCAAGGCAAGGAAGGTGCCGGGTTCCTGGAGCTGCTCTGTGCTCCAGAGGCCTCTCCCAGCCCAGGAGCTCCTGGCTGCTCCCTGGGCCCTCAAACCCAACACCCAACACCCAACAACGCAACCGAGGGTTGCCACACCACGGATGGTTGTGACACAGCTGCTAAAAACCTAAATAAGCTGCTCTTCCAGACTGACCCTCTGCAAATCCCTCCTAATCCAATCTTGTTTATGGCATTAAGCTGGACCCTCCCATGCTGAGCACCCCTGTTTGCTCAACACTTGGGGAAATCCTCGTCCAAGTCACCAGAGCCTCCTTCTCCTCACGGATGGAGGTGTTTGGGGACAGGGCTAGAGCTGCACTCCCAGCTCCACGTCCCACTGGCACATCCCACGGCACCAGTCTGGGCAGGGAACACCTCCCTGTGTGCCAGTGGGGCACAGCCAGGAGCTCTCCTTCGCTGGGATTCGTGTGGTTTAAAACAGATTTTCTCCACCTTATCCAAACACAAGGGAAGAGCTGGAGGAGGCAAACCCTGCTCTGACCTCCAGCTTCCCCCAGAAATCCCAGCTGGGATCCAGGCTGGGAAACAAGCCCCAAACCTCGTTAGTTTGGTGGGTTATTCCCACAGAAAATGCCAGAGCCACATTCCCCACCACGGCTCGGGGTCAGGAATGCTCTGCCCTCCCTGAGGCCATCCCCCAGATGGATCCCACAGGATTAGGAGGACACAAACCTGTGGGTTTGCCACAGGCTGTCACAGCCACACGCCCCCGTGATGCTGATTCCTTCAGGGAGGGAAAAAAAAACCCTGCCCGTGTGTCCCCGGGGTGCTCTTGGTTAGCAAACATCTGCCACCACACGTGTGTCAGAGCAGCTCAGCCAGGCAGCCAGGAGGATGAAAGCGTTCTAATTACCCTCAGTCTCCCTGGAATCTGCAGGAAAGTCATGCCACAGAAAAGGAAACCTGTTTTATCTTCCCTAAAAGGAAAGCTGAACCTGTTTCTAGAGGGAGGCACAGGTGGCCAGGCTGGCACAGGCTGCAGCAGTGGGAACGGGGCTCCTTCCCCTCTGCTTCCCCTCCAAACAAGCCTGGATCTTGTTTGGATCCATCAAACCCAGTACAGGAACACCCACAGGGGTCTGCACCCACCAACGCTGCCTGCAAGACCTGGGGAAGAGCTCCAGAGGGATTCAGTCCGTGGCAAACCAGCCCTGGAGCGTGGAAAACCACCCGTGGAGCCCCAGCAGCGGGAGAGCTGGGAGGAAAGAGGCTGGATTTCCTCCTTCCCACCCATTCCAGGCAGTGGGAAGGGCAAGGAGCAGCCGTGGGGCTGCTGGAAGGGCAAAGGTGGCAGCTCCGTGTGCTGTTGTCACAGTGTCACGGGGCTGGGGTGGTGGCACGGACCCGGAGCAGCAGCAGGAGCCTCGGGAGGGTGGGATCCACCTCGGCTCGGGCAGAACAACGGGATTGACAGGGAATGGCAGCACAGCTCAGCCTCTGCCCACCCCAGACGAGCTGCTGGTGACACCCCTGGTGCTGGTGACACCTCCAGCATGGCTCCCGTGTCCCAGGGCCTCTCTCCTGCTCCAGCTCAGTTGGTCACAAGCCAGGGATGAGCTCCACCTCCGACTGCACCATCTCCCCTGGGAAGAGAGTGGTCCTCACCCTTGGGAGAGGAGCTGGTGGGAGCCCTGCAGCCCCCAGACCCAGCAGCACAAGCACAGGATGAGGGCACAGGATGCTCAGGACACCCCGGTGGCCACAGCACCAAAGAGAAGGTCAAGGGAATAGAGCCCAGCAAAGTGGACATTAACGCAGAGGATCAGTGGCCTTTTTCCTGCTTTTATTCCCAAATCCTGACAAAGATTGGATCCCTGAGCACCCTGCTGAGCTCTCACCTCCCTGCTCTGCCAGCCACCACCTCTGCAATCCCAGAGGATTCAGCACTGACCACCTTGGCCAGCTGCAAGGGGCAGGGAGGACAAAAGAACCACTGCACTTCCAGACAGGGAACCAAAATCTCTCCATCCCCAGGGAATCCCATCCCTAACTGGTTTGCACCAACACCTTCCAAATTCACGAGCAAATAACCAAGAATAATGAGTGACTAAATTAACTCCAGACAAACTCAGCTCCCAGTCCTGAGCTCTCTGATGGGGTGTGCTCCTTCCAGTGGGATCAGATGGGATGGAATGGGATGGGAGACCAGTGCCAATGACCCTGAAGTGACTGTTCTGTGACCAAATCTACCCAAACCAAGCTCATTTTGGGCTGTGGGATGGAACACGATGCTCTTTGAGGTCCCCTCTAACCCAAACCATTCCATGATTCTCTGATTTTACCCTCCCAAGCTGCTTCCCTGGCCAGGCCCCTGGGCTCTCTGGGAGCTCCTTGTGTGTGGTTATTTCCCTTCCAGCTCCAGCAGCGGCTCCTGGAACTCTGTTTGTGCAAAGCTCCACCACATGCTGGGTAACAGCCCCACAAGGAATTTACAATTTGGAATTTATCTTTGGAGGCAGCAATTGTCACTCCAGCCATCTGTCAAAGCAGGAGCCAGGCAGTGGAGGGACAACAGAGGGAGGGGATGTGTCACAGCAGTGCCACAGATGAACCCCTGAGGGGGGGATCAGCAGAGATGCCACAATTTGGGATCTCATGGGAGCCCTGCTGTGGTCGCTGACCCCCTGCTCACCACCCAAAAAACAGCCAAGAAGTTCCCAAAGCACAGCAGATTTTCCAACTTTCACCATTCCACACCTCCCTGCTGCAGGCAGGACCCAATCTTCCCTGGCAGCAGGTGGGGTCAGCACCCAGCCACCCTCCATCCTGCTCCCAGGGGAGCCCCAAACCCCCTTCATATCCATCCCACTCCCAGGGGAGCCCCAAATCCCCTTCATGCCCATCCTGCTCCCAGGGGAGCCCCAAATCCCTTCACCTCCATCCTGCTCCCAGGGGAGCCCCAAATCCCCTTCACCTCCATCCCACTCCCAGGGGAGCCCCAAATCCCCTTCACCTCCATCCCGCTCCCAAGGGAGCCCCAAATCCCCTTCACCTCCATCCCACTCCCAGGGGAGCCCCAAATCCCCTTCACCTCCTGCTCCGTCCCGGCGCGTCCGGCGGAGGCGATGCCCAGCCCCGGGCGAGCACAGCCTGGCGTGACAGCGACACTTCCGCCAGCATTCCCCGCTGCCCAAAGATCAATTCGAGCTTCAGGTGACAAAGGCAAAGCCAAACAAGGTGAGGCAGGGATGCACCCGCTGCTTTTCCCTGTCCCCGGGTGCCGCCCGCCGATGGCAGCTCCCGGCGGGACTGGAAAGACCTGTCGGGGCTGCTGCCGAGGGCACGGCGCTGCCAGGAGAGGTGTGGCAGAGGCCAGCAGGGCTTTGTCACCGCCTCTGGGGCTGTCACCGACACCCTGTGCCCGGCAAAGGGTTGGGGACGCCTTGGTGCCGGCTGGATGCATCCCACATCCCAAAGAGGGAACCCAAACCTATTCCACCCCCTGAGGCTGTGCCTGCCCCAGGAATGAATCCTTTTAATCTCTCCTTGTGTCAGGCTGGGTCTGGAGGCTCCTGACCTGTGGCTGAGACCCCCCCAAATGTTACTGGAGAGGAGTAACCCCAGTAATCCCCGCATCCCAAACCCAGGACCGCTGGGATGCCCTGAGGCAGCTGCTCCCAGTCCCCATCTCCCCCTGCAGCACTGGGTGTCTGCAAACAGCACAGCCAGGGGGAGAAAACTGCAAAAAAAGTGGGAGAAGGCAGCTTTATTTCTCCCTGACATTTAATAACCTTTGCTGTCCCCTGAGCAGCAGTTTCCCATTCCAAGAGCCACGGCTGATCTTCCTCCAGGCTGGGAATGCTTTGGAGCCTGGCGGCTGCCCCATCCCCTCACCCTGCACCAGAAACCCCAAAAGGCTCCAAACCAGAAGGAAACGCTGTGGGATGCTGGGATTGGGGCTCCGTGTAATCCCTGCTGCATCCCACGGCTCCGGGATTGCCCCCTCAGCATTCCCAGGCTGCTGGGGGAGACCTTTCAGCTCCGAGGTTGTGCAGAAGATTCCAGGGACACGGCAGAGCATCCGAGGCAGCGGAGGAGGCACTTACCAGGCACGGGGGAGAGGCACTGACACCTCGCAGGAGGCAAAAGGAGGAATTAATGGTGCTGCAATTCCCTCTGCCTCCATCGTTAGGGAAGGCAAACGCACCCGAGCAGCCTCACTCGAATGCACAGCGTAATTTGTTTTGGATTTAATGTCATCCTGCTTCCTGGAGATGGGCTGGAGCTGGGAAAAGCCTCTGCCCCAGGGAAGGTGGAAGCAAAGGAGGGGAGTTGAGGATTTTTATGGAGGGAAAAGCTCAGCTGAAGCTGGGCAAGAGGCTGTGACCACTGGAGTGAGACATCACCCCCAGGAGCTGCTGGCTAAAAAATACCTAAACTCGGCTTCATATGGAATATCGATCTTCCATGGAGGGTCTCAGCAAGGTTTCCTCCTGCCCACCAAACTCTGCTCACTAAAAGCAGCATCACCACGCCCTGCATGGTGCAGTGGCATCACCTCACCCAAAAACAGGAGTTTGGGGGCAGGACAGCAGAGGGAGAGAGGAACCCCAGATTTCTCTGGGATTTAATCCTCCCTTGGAGCCCTGAGCTTTGCAGGTCAGGATTTCCCCCAGCCTGATGCGTTTCCTCCTCGGGGCCTCTTGTTTGTGCAGGCGGCTGTGAACATTTCCTCCTCCCGGAAAAGCTCCCGAGGGAGCAGCCCCGATGGGCACCCACATCCCTGACCTCCCCAGCCTCCAAAACACCACAAATTCGGGAATCAGATCCCCTCAGCTCAGCCCCTCCTAAACCCTGCAGAGCTCCCCTGCACCTCCAGCTTCTGATCTTTGAATCCAAGGGCACAGAGGGGCCCTGAGCCCTGCCAGGGTTGGGAATTGCACTCAAATCTCCAGGTGCTGCTGGAAGAGAGAAATAATCAAATACAGACCTGGGGGGGTCCCACGGCAGCAAAATCGCTGGGTTTTTCCTGCAGGGCTGGAACAAGGAAGAGATAAACCACGTTTGCTCCAGAGCACAGGCAAACAACTGCTTATCACCACGTTGGCAGCCTCAAGGCAATTGCAGGGTGTCAGGAAAAGTATTATTCCTCTCCTCTCCCGGGAAAGGTTCTATTTTTGGCCCCTCCGTCACAGGGAGCTGCTGTGGGCTGGGAGAGCAGCCAGCCCTGCAGAGCCCCTTCCCTCCCACTGCCAACCTGAGAGGGGAAAGGACGGGCTTTGGGGCAAACAGAGCAGCTTTGGTTCAAGCTGCAGAATCCACCCTCACAGAGCTGCAGGGAGAGCTCAGAGCCTCTTGCAGGGCCTAAAGGGGCTCCAGGAGAACTGGAGAGGGACTGGGGACAAGGGATGGAGGGACGGGACACAGGGAATGGCTTCCCACTGCCAGAGGGCAGGGATGGGTAGGATCTGGGGAAGGAATTGTTCCCTGTGAGGGTGGGAAGGTCCTGGCTGTGGCTGCCCCATCCCCAGAAGTGTCCCCTGGACAGGGCTTGGAGACACCTGGGACAGAGGAATGGGTCCCTGCCCATGGCAGGGGTGGAATGGGATGAGCTTTAAGGTTCCTCCCAACCCAAACCATTCCATGATTCCACGATAACCCAAAGCTCAGCTGCAAAGGGGCAGAGCCAGACTTTGTGCTGGATTTTCCAATGACATTTTAGGGGTCACTGGTCACTTTCAGGCTGGAAAATGATGAATCCTGTGTCCCTGGGAGGGACAGAAAAGGCCACAGCTGGCCTGACCCAGTGCTGGTGACAGCCCTGTGTGCTGGTGAGGGACCACCAGGTCTTTCTGCCAACACATTTGTGACACTCCCTGCACCACAATTCCCTCTGCCAAAGAGGACAGACCCATCCATTTCTCCCTCCCTCCACTTCCCAGCCCTCACCAGCTCCCCTCGCTGAGCTCCACCACACCCCTGCAATGCCCAAACCCAAACATCCACCACACGGAAAAAGCCCAGGTTTGATCATTCCCTTCTGCCCAAGTGTGAGATCGGTAATTGAGGTAAAATTCCATCCAGGGTCCTGAAAATAGCCCGGTAAATGAGCTCAGCCCTTTGCTGGTTGACTCAGCTAATCCTTCAGCTGCAGCCAGACAGCTTTGATTGTATCTTCTCTCCTTGGGCTCCCTTTAATGCCAAGGCCGAGCCGTGGCAGCTGCAGCAGCTCGGTGCAATTCATAATCTGCCTTTATTCCTGGCTGCACCGCTGAACAGAGGTCGGCTCCCGCTCCTGGCTTGATTTATGAATATGGATTTTGTTGGTTAAGCCATTAGGAGCGGTGATGGAGCAATTCCTCGTACATCCCGCGCCGCCAGTGCCTCATTTGCAGCCGGCTCGGCGGAACGCTCCCCCTGCAAGGCTGTTCGTGCAGGGAAGATCGTGTTAAGGCTTTGTCTGTAACGCCGTAATTCCACCTCGCCTCCCTGAGCGCTCTCCAGTGGGAAAGAAACAGGGGCAGGGAAGCGCTGGGGGGAAGGAAGGAACTCGTGCCCAGCGGGAGGAGCTGATATCCCGCCCCAAAGGATTCGAGGGAAGTGTTAAACCCGCGGCGAGCCCAGCGGGGACCCCGCTCCGGCTGCTCGAGGTGCTGCATCCATCCCCGGGGATGCTCCCGCTGGAATAACCGCGGTGGGGGGGGATAGAGGGGGCTCATCCTGCTCCGCTCCTCCCTGCAGGGCAGAGTCACCATCACGGCCAAGCATCCCTCCTCACCCAGGGAACCACAAACCGGCCGGATCCCGGCTCCCGGGGCAGCATTCCCGGCTCCCGGGGCCGCATTCCCGGCTCCCGGGGCAGCATTCCCGGCTCCCGGGGCAGCATTCCCGACTCCCGGGGCAGCAATCCCGGCTCCTGGGGCCGCATTCCCGACTCCCGGGGCAGCATTCCCGACTCCCGGGTCAGCACGTCCCACCCCGTTCCGCAGAGCTTTGTGCCGGTGTGGAAGCAGAAACAGGCTGTGCCCGGAGGCCTCGCTGTGCAATCAGAGAAAACAAAGAGGGAGAAGGGAATTGTGCTGGGAGCGCGGCGGGGGCCGAGGTACGGCTCCTGGCTCCCAGCCGTGGTTTTTCCCATCGTATCCGCTTGTTTTGGAAAGGAGGTTTCCCCTTCAGCTGCCCCCGTGTCAGGCACCGCCCAGTACGGGGACAAATTGGCGTCTTCTCCCTAAAAAAAATAGCACGGGTCGAGATGTGGTTATGGGTGAAACAAGCACCTTGTCCGTGCGGGAATCTTTGGGAAGGGTCCCAAGCAAAGCAAAGTTTCCCCTTCACAGCAAAACCGCTTGGAAAGGTGCACGAGTAATATCCAAGGCCTTTTTTTTCCAGAGCAGCAGAAAATTAAATTTCCATGTTATTTATCCAAGAGCTCCTAAATGGAGCGGATCCATCCAGCTCGTCATTCACCAGCATCTCCTCGTTGGTTTTTAATTAGCAGGAACAGGCAGGGGCCGAGCCAGGCAGGTAACGGAGCTCGGGATCACGGGATATCAGGAAAAGCACCCGGACATGCTGGGAGCTGGGGCGGGGAGAAGGCACCGGAGGGAACAAGGGGACACTCGCTCTGAGGGCTCAGGGGTGATGGAAACCGGGACTGAGGGACAGGGATCACACGAGGCTCCGTGGGAAGAGCCGGGAAGAGCTCTGGGTGGGCGGCGTGTCCCAGGGCAGGAATAATTTGGGTTCCTGGAGGTGAGGAGAGGGATGACAAGGGGACAGAAAGGCCCAGGGAGAAGCCACTCATGGAGGAAAGAGAGGTAAGGTACGAAGGGAGAGAGGGAGGGAGTTTGGGGGTGTTCCCAAGGTACCGGAGATGGGATTTGGTTCACTTGGGATAAGCTGGAGAGNCACGAGTGTCCACGTGGATCCTGATCCCACGAGTGTCTGTGTCTGTACTGATCCAGGTCCCATGAGTGTCCATGTGGATTCCGGTCCCACGAGTGTCAGTGTCCGTGTCCTCGTCCCATCTCCATGCCTGTATCCATGAAGATCCCAATCCCACGAGTGATGGTGTCCGTGTGGATCCCGGTCCCACGAGCGTCCGTGTCCATGTGGATCCCAATCCCACAAGTGTCCATGTCCATGCAGATCCCGGTCCCACGAGTGTCCGTGTCCATGCGGATGCCAATTCCATAAGTGTCCATGTCGATGTCCTTGTCCACGTCGATCCCAATCCCACACGTGCCCATATCCATGTGGATCCCAATCCCACGAGTGTCCGTGTCCGGTCTCCAGGCGCCCCCTGGCGGACACGGCGCGGCCCAGCCTCGCCCGGCAGCGGCTCGGGGAGAATCCCACGGGATGGGATCCCACGGGATGGGACCCCACGGGATGGGACCCCACGGGATGGGATCCCACGGAATTGATCCCCACGGGATGGAATCCCACGGGATGGAATCCCACGGGATGGAATCCCACGGGACGGGATCCCTCGGGATGGGACCCCATGGGATGGGACCCCACGGGATGGGACTCCACGGGATGGAATCCCACGGGATGGAATCCCACGGGACGG
>VZTB01005866.1:8739-39024 GCA_013397245.1 Thryothorus ludovicianus | reverse complement strand
CAGGGGTGATGGAAACCGGGACTGAGGGACAGGGATCACACGAGGCTCCGTGGGAAGAGCCGGGAAGAGCTCTGGGTGGGCGGCGTGTCCCAGGGCAGGAATAATTTGGGTTCCTGGAGGTGAGGAGAGGGATGACAAGGGGACAGAAAGGCCCAGGGAGAAGCCACTCATGGAGGAAAGAGAGGTAAGGTACGAAGGGAGAGAGGGAGGGGAGGGAGTTTGGGGAGATGGGATTTGGTTCACTTGGGATCAGCTGGAGAGGGGTGGGAGGTGCGACAGGGGAGGGGGGAAGGAGGGGCCGAGTCCCAGCGCTGCCCTCGTGTCCCACCTGGGGGATGCCCCGGGGTTCCCGATATCGGCACAAGGCCTGATCCCAGAGCCTCAGGGTGCGACATTCCACACGTCTGTGCGGCTCCCAGTCCCACGAGTGTCCACGTGGATCCTGATCCTGTCAGTGCCCACGTCCATAAGGAACCTGCTCCCATAAATGTCGGTGTCCATTTGATCCTGATCTCACGAGTGTCCGTGTTGGATCTCGGTCCCACCAGTGTCGGTGTCCATGGGAATCCATGTCCGACATGTGGTCACATCCGTGTGGATCTCAGTCCCACGAGTGTCCACGTGGATCCTGATCCCACGAGTGTCTGTGTCTGTACTGATCCAGGTCCCATGAGTGTCCATGTGGATTCCGGTCCCACGAGTGTCAGTGTCCGTGTCCTCGTCCCATCTCCATGCCTGTATCCATGAAGATCCCAATCCCACGAGTGATGGTGTCCGTGTGGATCCCGGTCCCACGAGCGTCCGTGTCCATGTGGATCCCAATCCCACAAGTGTCCATGTCCATGCAGATCCCGGTCCCACGAGTGTCAGTGTCCGTGTCCTCGTCCCACAGGTGTNGAGTGTCCGTGTCCATGCGGATGCCAATTCCATAAGTGTCCATGTCGATGTCCTTGTCCACGTCGATCCCAATCCCACACGTGCCCATATCCATGTGGATCCCAATCCCACGAGTGTCCGTGTCCGTGTCCATGAGGATCCCAATCCCACGAGTGTCCATGTCCATGCAGATCCCGGTCCCACGAGTGTCCATGTCCTTGTCCATGTGGATCCCAATCCCACACGTGTCCATGTCCGTGTCCTTGTCCATGTGGATCCCAATCCCACGAGTGTCCGTGTCCGTGTCCATGAGGATCCCAATCCCACGAGTGTCCATGTCCATGCAGATCCCGGTCCCACGAGTGTCCGTGTCCATGCGGATGCCAATTCCATAAGTGTCCATGTCGATGTCCTTGTCCACGTCGATCCCAATCCCACACGTGCCCATATCCATGTGGATCCCAATCCCACGAGTGTCCGTGTCCGGTCTCCAGGCGCCCCCTGGCGGACACGGCGCGGCCCAGCCTCGCCCGGCAGCGGCTCGGGGAGAATCCCACGGGATGGGATCCCACGGGATGGGACCCCACGGGATGGGACCCCACGGGATGGGATCCCACGGAATTGATCCCCACGGGATGGAATCCCACGGGATGGAATCCCACGGGATGGAATCCCACGGGACGGGATCCCTCGGGATGGGACCCCATGGGATGGGACCCCACGGGATGGGACTCCACGGGATGGAATCCCACGGGATGGAATCCCACGGGACGGGACCCCACGGGATGGAATCCCACGGGATGGGATCCCATGGGATGGGACCCCACGGGGGCTCTGAAGGGACGAGGTGACACTAAACCAGGAGCAGAGCCCATTGCCCACAGAGGGTAAGGACAGCGGAATCGCGGCAGTGGGCGAGGAAAGGAGTGACAGCTCCCAGCGACAACAGAGGGAGCTCAGGAGGCTTTAATTAGCCATTAATTAACCTTCTGCACTGGGAGGAGGAAGGAAATTCCTGCTGGGGACTGGGATGAGAGGGACACACACCAGTTTGCTCACCCTGCTCCAGGCGATGCACTGGGATGATGCAGAGAGGGGAGGGAAAGCCCAGCGTGGACAGCCCAACATTCCTCCTGTTCAGGTGCCTCCCAAAGCCCTGGAAACTGGGAAATGCCGGCTCTGGGATCACAGAACAAGGTGGGCACAAACGCAGAGGGAATGGCAGAGCCTGGAGCTGTCACAGCCCATCCTTACCCCAGGGAAAGGCTCCAGCTGCTGCCAGGGCTCACACTGGGATGGGATTTCAGGCTCGTATTTGTGGCTTTGAGAGTGGAGACCCTTCCTTCTGTCTGGAAGCAAAAGCCTTGTGGGTTTTAGGAACAAGCCAGTTAGGAAGAGGCAGGAATGCTGTGCAGGAATGTTGGGGCCTTTTTGAGACCAAGACCCAGTGCAGATGATGTCCCCAAACCAGTGTGGGATGTGCCTCTCCTGCCAGAGAGGGAATCATTCCTCCCTGCACCACCTCAGCTTCTGAGCCAACAGCTCTGGGAACAACCCAGAACAGCTGTGACAGTCAGAACTTGACCCCCAGCAGATGGAAAAATCACTTTATCCATCACTGAGGATAAACTGAGGAACCCCCCATGCCAGGAACAGCTCTGCCAGCTCCCAGGGAGCTCCTCACTCCTTGCCCAGGGGTTGGAGCAAAGGAGCTCACTGAGGCACAGACCCTTCACCTCCAGCTTCCTTGGAAGGAGAGGGAGGCTCCCAGCACTTGGGAAGTGGCTGTGGCTGGGATTCAGCAATGCTGCCACTTGAGAATCCACCTTTGTGCTCCTCCAAGGCCAAACACAGGCAGGAGTTACTGAAGTTGTGTTTTTCTCTCACCTTGCTGAGGACTGAACGCTCAAACGGGGCTGCAGCACCACAAAATCACTGCATGGGATGAGGGGAAGGCACTGGTAATACAAAAATACATTAAAATATAAAAAAAGGGGAAATGGAAGATGCCAGACATTCAGGAGATGGCACTGGGGAGCTGTGACAGCCTGGATTAACCACCAGCACTGAAGCAGAGCCATTTCCAGATTTGGGGGTCATGCCTGAATTTGGGGAGTTCAAGGCTTCACTGTCAGGGTTTGTTCTCAAAAAGAATCAGCTGCCAAGGAACTCACCAGCAAAACTGGAAGCACAATATTCCCTCCAGGAAAGGCAGGACAGGGAACACGGGGCTGGCACAGGACCTGCAGCAGGAGGAGGAGGAAAAGCTCCTTGGTGGCAGCTGAGCTCCTACCACAAGCTCTCCCATTTCCCCAGAATCTCTTGGAAAAGCAGCGCAGGGCTGGAGTGGGTGTGAATTTGAAGTGCAGGAAACTCAGAGAACTCAGTCTGATCCCACAGAGGAGGGGGCTGACACCACCAGACTGCCTCCCCCTCCTCATCCCTCTTGTTGGTTTGGTGCCAGCTCATCCCTTTCAGACCACGTGGAAAGAATGAGAGGAAAAAAAAATATCCAGGATTACCTCAGGCTTCCTTTCAGACAGAGGAAGCTGGGCCTGGGAGGGCAGGGAGGTTTTGTCAGGGCTCAGGGTGTTGGTTTTGCCACCCCAAATCTGCTGTGGGAGGGAGCCAGGCACCCCAGGGGAGATGCAGGAGGAGAGAACAGCAAACAGGGATAAGGCAAGAATTGGGATTTCACAGCTGGAGGTGTGGGATGCGTGTGCCACACCTTCAGGAAATCAGAACTGCTCACCAAGTACCCAAAGAAGGGAAAATTATTTCCTGTGCCACGTTGGAGAACAGGCAGCTGCAGGTCAGGAGGGTGGAGCTGGCCCAACACTGCCCTTTGGGACAAGGGGAACAAAAAAGAAGCAAACAGAACTAAGTTCACAAAACTTCGCTTTTTATTATTTGAAATTGGAAAAGGCTCCTTGGGTAACAATGATCAGGTGTAAAAGTAACACACAGGGCTTGCTCAGCTTTCCAAAACCTGGGCTGAAATAGGCCAGGTGATGATTTTATACATCCCATTGCTCTCAAAGCCACCCAGAAAAGGACAGGCAAACCCCCAGCCCTTGGACAGGTGAGGTGGTTGAAGCACAACTTACCAAATTCCACTTGGACATTTGGGTGTCCAGTGGTTTCCTCCCTCTGTACAAAGCAGGGATTTATGTTTCACCTTCATTTTTAACACTTTTATAGAGACTTATCCACACTCAAAACCTACAGGAAATGCCCAGATTAATCCATCAGTGTCATGTTAAAGTGGTGAGTGCAAAATACACATGGGAACGGGGAAGGGAGAGTAATCAATGACAAATAAAAGTGCAGATTGCTTTAATTAAGCTAATGAACACAGTCGAGCCGAGTGCTCTGCCTCAAAAGATCCAGAGATTGCAATCCAAACAAAAAAAACCAGAACCACACATTTTAATTCAGCACACAAAGCACCCAAAGGTCAGTGGCACTCACAGTTTGGTACCTCTCTCTTGCACTCCACATCCCAAATAATTCACTGTCCCACTGGAAAGGGCAGCAGGAGCCTTTGGCAGCTGAACACCACAGAGGATTATTGGCCACGGGAGCAGCCAGCTACAAGACAGAGTTAACACATCATCACTCCCTAAACTAGCAAGGTGAGCCTAAACAACCCATCTCCACACGACACCCAACACTCCCATCGAGTTCCACTAGGTTTAAATTAACAAAAAGCAAGAAAAATAAAAGTCATCCTTGTTAAAAAGTAAACACTGAGCCAGTTGTGGTTTGGGCTTTTCCTGGGAGCTGACACCTCCAGGCACGTTTGCACAGAATTCCCTTTCTCCCCAGCACACATTTCCTAAGGAACTGCCCTCCCACTGCTGCTGTGCACTCCACGGTGCAGCTGACACCCAAATTTACAAACAATTCCCCCTTTTTCCTCCTCCTCCTCCTCAGTAAAACCCAGCCTGGCACAGCCCCGGGGAGGGCAGCCCACAAGCACATTCACAGCTCTCCCATCAGCCCCAAGGCAAACAAACTGCAGCTTTCATGTTCCTCTTTTCCAGCTGGACAAATCCACGTGTTTTTGACAACACAGGGAGCAGGATGGACGAGCACAACCCACCCCCAGCACATGAACCAGACACTTCTTGTCCCCGAGCCAAAATTCAGCCCCAGGGCTTGCAGTGGCCACTGGGGCTCTGCAACCTCCCTGCAAAGGCTTTGTTGAATCCAAAAGGCTCCTGCCAAGAGTATTCCTACCCCTGACAAGTTGTTTCCCGTCCTCGCCAGCACTTTCCACCCATCTGGGATGAAGAAATGCAGCCAATTGTCCCCAAGATTTCCTGCAGAGCCAAAAGGACGAGGAGACAGCAGAGATTTATCACCATCTGCAGGGCCCCAGCACACATCATCCCTGTCAACAGCTCACCCAAAGCTCCCAAGGGGCTGCAAAACTGGGATTTGGGGAACAAGGGGGGGATGCAGGGGGTGGAAGAGCCTGCACCAAGCACAGCCCTGTCCTGCCAGCACAGCTCCCCACGAGGAAAAGCAGGATTGGGAAAGCAGGAGCATCCCCCTCAGCCAGGGGGGATCAGATCCAAACTGCCTGCTCCTGAATCTGGCTCCCCTTTCCCAAAGATTCCAGAGCTGGGAGTTTTAGCTCTATTAACCCTGCTTTGCTCTGGGAACACTGACAGCCACACTCAGAGGAATGGGCACAGGAGCATCCCCAGCATTCCCAAATCCATCTTCACAGCTTTCCTCACCCTCAGCCATACCAGAGGGAATTTTCTCCTGAAGTGCCACAACAGCCTGCCAGGCTTGAAGCAGCAGAAGGTGAGAAAAGGCATCAGAGGAGGAATATTAATACAAAATTTGCCATTTCTTTTGCTCCAGACAGAACGAAGCCAGGGGGTACCAGCAGTTCTGCCTTTAATCAGGAATTATCCTGACATTTTGAGGCTAGCCAGGTGAGTTATAAATAAAAACATGCCACTACAGGGGCAAGGCAGAGCTGGGAAAAATTCCCACAGAGATTGAGCCCCCACCAAAGCCCTTCTCTCCAGCCAGCCAAGCAGGTCTGGCCTTCAGGAGACCCTTGGCACTGCCACTGGAAAGGTTCAGAAGGGACAAGGAGCCTGGAGAAGAGCAGATGCGCAACCTGTGCCAACAGCAAACAGGTGACACCTTGCCCAGGTGACAAAGGACAGAGGCCACAGACAGGTCAGTACTTGGGAGAGTGACTCAGGTACTTGCAGGTCAATCAATGCCATCTGGGTTTTAATCTCCATTTTAGAAAATTCAAATGTAATTTAAAAGCTAAAAGCAAAATATTATCAAGTGAGCTGTGTAAAACTTTAGGTTTTTGGGGTTTTTTTTTTGGGTTTTTTTGGGGTTTTTTTGTGGGGATTTGGAAGTGGGGAGGAATCTGCAATCAGAGCTATGGATCCAGCTGAAGAAGAGCTGGTTTTAGGGACAGGCAATGGGAACAGCTGCCCAAGGGGACATCTCCCATCCCTTTGTGCTGTTAGGGAGAACACAAGGCAGAACTGCTGCAGCCTAACAGCAAATCCCAAGATAAACAGGCCACTGAGATACCAAATAAAGTCCTAATCACAGAATCACTTAGCTTGGAAAAGATCTCTGAGATTGAGTCCAACCATTGACCCAGCACTGAACATCTTTAGCTGTCCCAGAAACCTGCACCAAACTGCAAAATCTGTCTGAAAATCAGGAAAAAGCCCTGCACAGAGCTCAGCACAAAGCTGAGACGCCCAATTTCAGCTCCAGGTCACCTCCCTGCCCACCCACCAAGGCACAGGGAGCAGCCTCTCCCTCCCTCCCAGCCCTGGGGGATCCCAGGGGGTCCTTCCCTCTGCAGGGAATCCTCTGCAGGCTGCTCACACCCACCCTGCATTTCCCAGCTTATTCACCAGCTCCTCAGCCCCAGCACTGAGGCAGGCTTGCCTCTCCTCACAAAGCTGCAGGGAACAAAGCAAAAAGTGCCCTAAATCACCCTAAAATTCCCAGAGGTTTGGAGAGCCCTATCCAGAGAGCAGGAATTAATGCTGTGAGTGACAGGAGCTGCTGCTGGAGCCTGGCTTCTCACACGAGAGGCAGAAATGGCAGAAAGCCCTTGTAAGAGTGAGAGTAAAAGCTGCTCATAGGCACTGAAATCAGGCAGGGACTGAAATTTCTCTACAGAAGAGGCCTGAAACCTCCCAGCACAGCTACAGACACATTTGGAGACCTACAACTGCAGAAATGTGAAATCAGGGTTTTGTCAGACACTGATCTGGGGAGAAGAGAAGGGACCTGGAGTTTTTATCACAGGGCAGCTGCAGCAAAGGGCTGTGTTAGTGCTGATGGTTCCTAGCACAGCTCACACCCAGAGATGAGCACTGGCCAGGATTTTCCTGCACAGCACACTCTAAAGGGAATGTGCTCCCTTGCCTGCAGCACAAAATTCCCAGTGGAGCTCAGATCTGCCCCAAAACCATCTGGGATGAAACTGGAAAGGGAAAGAAGGGTCCTGTGAGTGGGGCAGCAGCAGCCACTGCTCCAGGAGCCAGAACAAGCCACACGAGCCAGGAACAATCCCTTGTCACTCTGAACAGCAATGGCACCCCTGGGGTCACACAGGACCAGTGACATGTGGCACCTTCTGCTGCCCCTCTGGGGGCTCCAGCTGGAGCCTGCTGGGCTCATCTCACAGCTGGGTTTCTTTCCTGGACCTTTTCAGACTCACCTTACAAGATCTGAGAAAACCTTTCAGGCACAAGCCAGTCTGATTTTGTACTTTATATCCATCTCCAGTTCCACACCCAGAGAAAAAAAAAAAATCATCTCTGGTCTTAGGGAGACTCCCAGACCTGGAGAGTGGGAACAGCACATCCCTCAAGCTCCAGAAGCCAGGACAGTGCTGCACACACTCGTCTGCAGTGGGGATCCTGCCCTTGCTGAGGGAATTCTCCAGAGGAAATCACTCTCTCCAATCAGCAAGCCAAGGATGCAGCTATCACACCAGCCTCTCCTGGCAATGCTGCACCCACAGAAAGGTTTCTGGAGAAGAGGATGTGCTTTGTCACTGCCTGTTCCTCTGTCCAGCTCTGACCAGAAGTTGGTTTTGTCCCAACACATTTTTTATTTTTGCATTAAGGAAGGTCTGCTCCCTCCTCCGCAGGCTCCCTTGAGCTCTCCAAAGCACGGACTGGGAAACAAGCACTGCTGGGAAGCAGCGTGGAGTGGCACAGAGGAAAGGGCAGTCACGGATGTCTGAACTGGGATGTGTGTACATTTGGGGTAAAAAGGCTTTATTCAAAGTGCATGCTTCTATCCAGAGGTACTGAGAGCCAGGGCTCCCCACCCCAGCCCCGGCCGGGGAGCGCAGCAGCCTTTGCCACCCCGAGCCCTGTCCATCACCAACCAGCTCCTCAAGTAGCCAGGGACTGAATGTTCTTGAGCATCTCATCAAAGGCCTCTCGGGAAGGTGCCTGGGCGTTCTGGAAGGAGACCTTGATGCGGCTGTAGAGGCTGAAGGATTTGAGCTCCAGCCAGATGAAGCCGAAGCGGTCGTCGTCGAAGAGCACGAACACCCCCGGCGTCCTCTCGGGGCTGGTGAAACCATGGCCAGCAATGAGCCCCGTCCCGTAAAAGCTGCCAGGGGATGAGGAAAGAACTCTGAGAACAGCCAGGATCACCCAGGATTTAGTCAAAAAAAAAAAAATCAGCACAAAACTCTGATGAAGCCACTCTACAGGGTGTGACACAATTGTGAGTTTTAAGCTCGGTTTTTCTGCTAAGACAAGGAACTCCCCGTTGCTATTTGCAGGTTCCTGCTTTGGGTTATTCTAATTAGCACCTGCACACCAAAGCTGGGCTTTTCAGTAATTCAGTCCCCAAATCCATCTGAGATTAACTTGTGCAAGGATCAGCACGGGCTCAATCCTCCCAGGAAAGCAAAAGCGTGTTGAGAGTGTGACCAGCAAGGTAAAACCTAAGGCAAGGGAGAGAAAAATCTAAAGAGTAGAAAAATCTACCAGGACTTGAGGAGGAATAAAGGTCACTCAAACTCTGAGCAAGCAGCAGGTGGAGCAGGGTTTTATCCAAACACAACTGAGCTGTGACAGCAGGAGCCTTCTGGGATTAACCAGCTCTAGGAAGGTTTTTCCATGAGCACAGATGTTTGGCTGAAGGTCACCTGCCTAAGCCTCAGCTTCTGGGCTCTTTTTCCACACTTCATTTATTGTGCTGCTTCACCAACTCCAGCTCCCATTCAGCACAGCTTCCTGCATGCCTGTACCTCCTTTCCTGGGGTGCTCAGCACCTGCCAGGGCTGCCCCAAGGCACCAGAGGCCAGGCCAGAGTGGGAGAGAGCATTGTGTTCCCAATGAACAGCCAAGGAACAGGAATGACACACATGGGAATGGGAAGCAGCTTGAACAGTTCTAAATATATGAGCTGGGCAGCTCTGGGACATAAAATACACCAAGAAAAAAGGGGGTGTGTGGAATTCAAGAGAGGTGCCAGCTTCTGAAGTAAATCTAGCAAGGAAGTGGGATGGCAGATGACAGTGTGCTGAGAGAAGGAACAAACCAAAGCATGGGAAATTGGGCAGCACAGGCAGGAACCAGAGATTGTGGATTTCACATCCCTGGAAATGTTCAAGGCTGGGTTGGACAGGCCTTGGAACAACCTGGTCTAGTGGGAGGAGTCCCTGCCCAAGGCACGGGTGGAACAAGATGGGATTTTAGGTCCCCTTCAGCCCAAACCATTCTGGGATTCTGTGAAATCTGAGCTCAAGGTAGGTAAAGGGCACACAAATAAAGGACACAGCTCGAAGACTCCCCTCTTCCCTTTCAAGAATGGATCAGCCATGAAAGCAGCAGTTACCAGATTCGGCAGGTCCGGGGATAATCCTCATTCCTCGAGATCACTCCCATGGGCAGCACGAAGGGCTGGGAACCTGAGGCCTTGTCCTGGGTCGTCCCCTCTGCCCCAGCTGCAGTCTCTTCCCCCTTAGCACATTCTCCTCCCAGGGGACTGGCAGGCTGGGAGGCAGCCTGCTGGGAATGCTCCTCTTCCTCCTGCTGCTGCTGCTGCTGCTCCTCCCTGCGGACCTGCTCCTGCACCTCCAGCACAATGCGGGACAGCTCGCTGAAGTCCCGCAGGTTCTCGATGTCAGGCAGCTGCAGAGGGTGGGCCAGGTCTATCTCCACTGTCTGCTGTCCAGCTGGGATGTTGGGATCTCCCTAGGGACAGGAAGGAACAGCATGGCTGCAGACACCGGGTGCTACAGAGCCACCACTTGAACTTGTTAATTGTTCACCCAATTCCACAATCACCAAGCTGGCAATAAAAAAAGCCCTGCTTGGACCCAGTCTGCTTTGACATCTCTGCTTTTTCCCTCCCAAAATCAGAACTGTAAATCAAAAGCTGTACTTGCAAGGGTGAAAGAAAGTCAAACTGCAGCTGCATTTCACCAGAATCCCTCTCTGTGGGGAGGAAGGAGCTCCCCTGCCTGACTTCACTGAAGAGCTGCCAACACTTGGTACCTGCTCCTCACACACACACAGAGGGGATCTCCAGTGACCTGCTACCAGCTGCTCACAGAAAGCAGCTGGAAGGGAGAGGAAAGGAAAGAGGAGCCAGGAGAAACTTTGCAGAGCAGGTTCTGATTACCCTGCATGTGCTGAAATCCACCCAGCACCACCAACCCCCATGGGGAACAGGGCTGGGGCTGCCAGCTCCCAGACAGAAATCCCTCCTGTGCATCCACGGCGCTGAGAACACTCTCACCAGCACCTGAGAGGGAGGAAAACACACTCACAGTGATCTTGGTGCCCTTGGCTTTCTTGCCATGAAAGCTCAGCATGACGATCTCCAGCCCGTGGCTGCCGTAGGTGCCTTTGAAGAGGCCGGGCTGGATGAGGTCCTCGGGGCTGCTGGGGGGGAGGTAGATGCGCCGGTACGTCAGGCAGTTGCTGTGCAAGAGAAAAACGTCACCAAAGTCAAGGAAAAAACCCTCCCCAGCAGCTTGGGGATGTTGTCAAGACAGGCAGGGATCTGTGTTTGCAGATTTGCTTTAGAGCTCTGCAAGCGCTTCCTCCCTCCCTCCCCACCGTCCTCGTGAGCACAGCAGGAGATTCCTGCAGCAAGGAAACTTCCTCAGCCCTTGAGATTCCCAGAGAACCTGAGAGTGAAGCATATTTAAACATCTGCCTCAGCGAGGTGGCTGCTAATAGAGGCTTGGAGAGATGGTTAAAATCCTCAGTTTCTGAGGGACTCGCTAATTCCTGCCCTACAAAGCACACTGACTAATATGGATAATAACCACACACTCCTTGGGATCACAGGCATTGGCTCTGTCTTCAAACTGAACAGAGTTAAATGACTCCAAAGCACCTTACTGTGCATAGTTATTGTGCAGAGCTTGGAATCCTATTCCTACTGCTGTCATTCCACCTCATCTCCCTGGTACAGCTGGGAAGCACTGCAGAGAGACACAACATTCCCCTGGCTGTGAAAACCCAGGGAAAACCCCATCTCAGGGGAAAAAAAATGCTTGAGAAGTTGCAGCAGCCCTTACTCATATTGGCTGGTGTAGATGAACTTCATCAGGATGAGCTCCTGCATGTGCTCGTGGAAAATGTCCTCCAGAGTCCGACCCCACTCCTCCCTCAGCCACGTCCGGAATTCCTGCAGCACGGGGAGAAAAGGGGCAGGGTGAGGTCCTTTCAGTGATGTGCCCCAAGGTGACTTCACTGTGTGACTCTGTGACAGCACGTTCCACTGGCAGAGCCACAGGGCAAATCCTGTGCCAAAGACTGGATGCTGGATTTGGGAACAAGCACGTGTTGGCTTGGAAATATGCTCAACAAATAGTGATTATGGTATAGCTGCCAGTGATCACACCACAGACAGGCTCCCCTTCAAATAAATCCCAGGAAGAAGCATAAACCTCCTCAGAATAAAGGCAGGAGCATGGTCTGTTCCTGCAAAGTAGCTCATCTGCTCTTTCCCTCACAGTAACTCATTTGTGTGCCCACAGGCTGGCTCCTGTGCCCTGTCCTGACGTGCTCAACATAAAAGAAAAAAGCTTTTGAAAAGCACTGAGGGTTTAGGAGGTTAAATCCTGCTGATTTAATACTGATGCATCTAAATCCAAAGGGTGCTTTGAAAGCATCTCCTGAAGTACCCCAACTGCAGCTCTGACAAGTTAATACCCTGCCATGAGTTGGTGTGATAACAGCTTACACTGAGATAGCAGCCTGCCAAGTGATATTCCAAACCTGCCTCCTTTATCTTCCCAAGCCAGATCCTCCAATTTCCATAATGCCACGCACACTTAACGTGGTGCTTTGAAAGTATTAAAGCATTTCTCATCTGCTCCAGCACCAGAAAACACTTAACTAAACCTTTCACCCAGCTGTTTCCCATTAGCAGACAGGCATTTCACAGCGTTCCTCAGAAGCAGCTGAAATATCACATTTGTCACGTGGAATCAGCTGGAAGCAAACAGCAGTACCTGGCACAGGTATTCAGCCTGACATTTATACCTGCATTTAAACACAGGTATTGCAGACAGGAATCTGCCTTGATGGGTAGAGCTGACAGACACAGGAGAAACAAGGAAATGAAGCTTCTAATCCCTCGGGCAAGGCAAGCAGTGACCAGCAGGTATCCAAATGCAGCTGCTGCTCACTGTGTTCCAAAGATCTTAATCAGACAGACAGCAATGTCACTGGGATCAGCCCCTGGAGTGCTGCTGATGTCCAAAATGTGCTGCTGACCCTCTCTGGACAGGTCAGCTACCAAAAGAGGAGGAAGGTGCTGGGGGCTCAAAGGGCACCTTGACACAGAAAACTGCCTGAAACAGGGAATCAGCCAGGAGCTCCCAGCCTGGGGTGCTGCACGTGCCCAATCCCAAACCCAAGGACAGCTGAGAGCTGAGCTCAGGAAGGGGACACACAGAGAGGCTCAGTGCAGAGCCCTGGCAGAGCACTCACCTCCTGCCTGCCCCCTGACATCCGGTGGTGATCTGTCTGGTTGCACTTGGTGGAGAACTCGTCCTTCTTTACAATCTGTAGTTACCAGGGAGGAGAATTGAACAGGTTACACACTTGTTTAAGAGATGCTTTTTGGATGATGCAGCTGAGACTGCTCACAGTAAATGCTTTCCAAAACAAACATTACTGGATTTGCTACAACAGAGAAATCCTGCACTGCTACTGAGTGCAACAGCCACAGAAAAGAGAAATAAAAGCAGTAAAACCTCAATGCACTCTAATGAAAATAACAGTTTTAAGCTGCTTCCCTATGTCAGCTTCCTCCTTTAAAGAAAAACAAACAACCTGTCAGGAAGCTTTTCAAAGCATCCAGTGGATGCTGCATCACCTTCTCAAGGCAATGAAGAGAGCTGCAGAACAGGTCTGTGTCTGCCTGGGCACACTCAGCAGCTGCCCAAGGCCAGCTCACACATCCTCTCCTCAGCCTGTGCACACCCTGGAGCCCCCAGCCCAACAGAAAACAGCCCAACAGCCTGGCTGTGCTATGGCCAGGGAACAAATTCAGAGCAGGGAATAGCCCACACAACTTGTCAGACACATAATGAGTGTAAAGCTGGCACCCACACACAGAGCAGGGTGGTGAAAGCCATTTATCTGAAATAAAATTCTCCCAGCTTTCTGATGAATCCATTTCCAGAGCCAAAGTGCACACACAGTGCTGAGAGAGGCAGAGGAGCTCACCTGGATGTGGCCATTATGAGGTCCCTTGTGGCCATACATGCACTCCACCGTGGCACATTTCCTCTCCATGAGGTGGATCCTGAAGAGGGGCTTGAATCTCATGGGATCATCCACGTGAGGGTCATGAGGGGGCAGGTACATCCAGCCAATGATGAACAAACCATCTACCTGCAGAGGACACAAAGCCCACGGGATCAGCTCTGCAGGATTCCTTGGGAGGCTGCAGCAAACTCTGAGGCCTCTCGTGGCCCAGGGCAGGAGCTGCAGAACACTTTGCTGCATTCCCAAACTGCTTTCCAGCCATTAACCCAGACCATATGCACTCCCAGCACTCCCTGGGTGAAGAGGGTTTCTTTACAAGGCTTCCTGCACCACTGGAAAAAGCTCAGGCTTTTATTGCTGCAAATGACTTGCCTGGAGTGCAGGATCCAGAGGGAAAGACCACACAGCAAGTCAGACTCTAATTGGATTGAGAGCTCCTGCTGGCAGATATTCCAGCAGATGAATTCTGCTTCCCATGACTATCCCTGCTTTTTGGATGAGGAATTATTTGGCTTTATTACTCAGGGAACACAGGAAGCAACACTCTACTGAGAGGCACAAGTGCCAGCCCCCTTCCTGCACACCTACCCCAACCCTTTCCCTCAGGGCCTGCAATTCCAGAGGCAGGATATTCTCCAAGCACAGATCTGAGACTAAAGCCTTTGTAAGGTCACAGTGGAGGTACTGATGCAGTTGGATGCCCTCTTGCATCAGTTCATGCAACACAATCTTGCAAAACCCAAAGGCCTGGTGATTTGTTCTGCTTCAGGCTGGCAGCTGTTGGACCTTGGTGCAGAGCACAAGGGCTCCAGGCAAACTCCTGGCTCAGCTCTCACCAGTTCAGAGTCAAATGTTGCTCATTAACTGCTCTCCCAGCAGCACCAGAGCTGCCAGGCTCCACAGATCTTGCACCAGTGTCACTCTTACACGTGATGCACGAGCCTTAGGGCTGCTGGAAAGGTCTGCCAACCACACAATTGCAAAACCCTTTGTGAAAGGTTCAGCTGCAGGCAAGGAAAGTGAAGTAAATGAACAGATTCCTGTGCCAGCCACTGGAATGGCAACGTCAAACTCTAAATCAAGCCTTTCCCTCAAACAGTGATCATGTTTTCTACCTGCTCCTGGGGCGGTTTGGCGTGGAGCTGAAATATAAAAGAACTGTCTGGAGGAAAGTGACGATGATGAGGAGAATCCCAGAACCACTGAAGCTGGAAAAGAGCTCCAAGGCCACTGAGTCCAACCTGTGAGCAATGCCCACCCTCAGCAACGAGTGCCACATCCACTCCAGGGCTGGGGATTCCCTGAGCAGCCACTCCTGTGTTTAACAACCTGTGCAGAAATTCCTCCTGACGTCTAACCCAAGAGAAACCAAGGACGAACCAAGGAGCACCCTCCGAGTCCAAATCACTTGAGGGCTGAGTGTTCAGATTTTTTAGTGGTCTGGGAAGGGCTGGCAGGTGTGGAAGGTGTCCAGAAGCAGCTCTCAGCCCCCAGCAGCCCCGGGATGAGGCAGGCACTCACCACCACGTTGAGCAGTCCCCCGTAGGGCCCGATGTCCGGCTGCCACAGTCCCAGGATGTGCCGGTAGCGGTGCAGCACTGGGGAACAGGGAGACACCCACGTGAGCACATCCAGCCAAGGAATTGGGATTTTGGGAATGAAAACCCCGCTACCAGGCTGCACACAGTGCTGACCAACAGCACCCACAACTGCATTTACTCAGGAAAAGTGATTGTGTCCAAGCCGAGGCCTCCCCCGAGCTCACACACATTTATATTTTTTTTTTATTCCTGGCCCTGTGGAAGGGCAGAACCACCTACCTCAGCAGGAATTCCCAAAAAAACTTTTGCAACACAGTCCCATTAATGCAAATCACACGATATAACCAGAACTAAAAACAAATAAAAGCATCTGCCACCTCCAGTTACCAAAAATGCACTCGATGCTTCACACTGCAAAGCAACAGAAAACAGGGAAGGGCAGGAAGGTAGAAAGGAATAGGGAAATTTGAGTATTTTGAAAGCATTTCACTGCCTTGTATAGACAAAGTTGGCTCCAGAGTTAAGCATCCTTGGGAAAAGCCACAGGGAGCATGGGCAAAGCACATGGATCACTCCAGCTTGGGAACCTGGTGGTGTGGCCACATCAGTCACGGCCTTAAAAATTCTACAGAAGCAGCTACACCTCAGCAGTGCCCAAAAGCTGCTTCCAAAACCCACCCAAAATCTACTCGAGCAGTTGAGGCTTCCCTGTTTCTCACCTCAAGAGCCAGCTGTCCCTCCAATCCCACCTAAACAGAGGAATATTTTCAGCAAGCATTTATAAAGAGTTTTAAAAATAATCTTAAACCTCCTGCTGTGAGGAAAGCTTAGAGCTGGGACCTGCCACAGCCATTCCTCCTGTCCATCTGATCTCCTTTTGTCCATCTGGGTTCCTCACATGAAACCTTCACAAGAAGGCATTACACATTCTGGCATTTTGGGCAGGAACAGCAGCATGCTCATTATTTCCATGGAGATATTTCACTGCTATTTCACACACCCATGGCCAGCTCAGAAGGCCACAGTAACTCGTTTTAACCTCCAGGAGTGGTTTGAATAATAGGGTTGGTTTTGCATCAATTTAAAAGGAGAATTGTGTTTCAGTGCAGCTGTTGGAGCAGCTCTGTTTCATTAATTACTTCAGACAGCAAGAACTACAGGAGTGGGTTTATTCCACCAAAGCAAGAACCCCCACAGAAGTTTAGGATGGCAGGGAGGGATGTCCAGAGCTGCTGCCAGCTGGCCTGGAGGAGCCTTTTCCCTGGGCAGTAAACAATTTCAGACTGGGTTTCACCCAGAGAACCAAGAGCAGCACAAAAACTCCAAGGCAAGCAGCAAACCCCATTTCCAGCTCAGTAATTACACACTAATTAATGGGATGAGCTGCTCCACCCACCACGCTCTGCCTTCTACCCTGTTTGCCACAGAGCTGAAAAAACCCAGCCTTTTTTAGTGTATTATTAATTTTTAGGACAGAAAATTAAGCTATCCAAGGGGGGGTGAGGATGTCCCTCCTAGCCCAGCTCCTGTTAGGAACAATTTCAGGAAATAGAGCTGAGTTCTGGACACAGGAGACAAAAAAAAAATCCCATTCACTTCCAGAACTTACTGGGGAAAATGCTGGTGCTTGGCCAAAGGCCCAAACAAGTCTCAAAACACAGCTCAGTTTTCAAGCCTGGGCTGTCTCTGAGCTGCTGCAAAACAGCAGCTAATATTAACTGCAGGGAAAAGTTGATGAATTCCAGCTCTGGCTCTTCCTGGTAGGAGACAGGATGGATCTGGCAGTTGTTTCCCTTCCTGCTCCTCGAAAGAAAACAGCACTCAGGTCCTTCTCCAAGGTTTTCCACTGCCTGTGCTCAGTCCTGGAGAAGCCTCTTGCCTATCCAAATTTGTGAGTCCACATCCTGCCAAATGGAGCAAAACCACATCCACTGGATGCTCCAGGACAGCCTTCATCCAGCCTGGATATTCCCCACATTCCATGAACAGCTCTGCACACCCTTCAGATGGGAAGGGGGCTTGAATATAATATTCTATTCCATTAATATTTTAAAGATTTTCACTGAAAAACAAGCTTCCTAAGTTCTGTTTTTGAAAATGAACAGGCTAACATTTTTACTTGAATCTATGAAGACTCTTATTAAAAACAAAAGATGCAAACGAAACTACTTTATTATAAATTTTTTTGAGTAAACTACAGCTTCTGAGAACTACAAGATACTCTTCTGTTATGAATCCAGAAAAGCTCTGTGAAACTTCACAGCCAAAAACTGCAGCGTGTAGCAGAGTTAGCATTTTGGCAATCTCACATGCCAGCTGGGAATGGGCTTGGAAAAGCAGGGAATGCCAAGGTCCCACTGCCAGAAGCTGCCTGGGGAATGTCCTGACCAGAAAAGACCCAATCCACTGCAATTCTCCCGGATTCCTGGGATGCAGGAAGGTCTCTAGAAGCAAAATGAGCTGGAAGAATGTAAGCAGTGCCCAGGCTGGTGATGCCTGACCTGCTCATGGGAAGAGCTCAGAGTAATGAAGAGTTCAGAGTAATCCAGGTGAGCTTAAATCCCTGGGGAAAGTGATCTGAGCTCCCCTGGCTGCTGCATGAGCAGGAATTAGGGAAGACTTCCATGGGAAATCCTGACAACACAGGAGGGGAAAAAGGGGAAATGGGCCATTGCATTTTAAACTGCATGGGCTCAAAATCCTGTAGGTTGGAAAAGACCTCCAAGATCATCAAGTCCAATCATCCAAGCTTTTCCCCAAGGAAAACAACACAGCCCAAGAGAAAAGGGGCACATCAGAACTTTGGGGCTGCACCTAAAGAAATAACAACTGAGGGAACAGCACTAAATGCCATTCAAGTTTGGAGCAAACATCCAATCTCCAAAGGAATCCATCTTGCAGCTTGGATTTGCTTCTCCTTCCCATCCAGCCCCAGGACGCAGCTGGTGTTGACAGGCACCCCAAACCCAAAACTTTGTCCCAATTCCTGCTGCAGCCCTGCTGCTGGTCTGTCCTGACCCAAATTAAAGTCCCCACCTCCCCTGCATGGCCCCTGCTTGGTTGCTTCCCCCTCAGCACAGGGAATTCTGCAGCATCCACTCATTAATGTGTGTGAAAAACTCCACTCCCGAGCAGCAGTGAGTGAGTAACTGGAGTCTGCCACACTCTGCAGCCCCAAAGGAGCATCAGAGACAGCTCAACACCCCCTCCAAATAAACACCAAATAGTCCTGGCTTCCTTAATTGATGTAAACTAATCAATCCTTCCCCCTCAATTCCTGCTGAACACTGAACTCCAAGCGTTTAACTACTCCTCGCTCAATACAACACAAGGAAGGAAAAAATGTTATCCAAAGTGAGGAAGGCAAATCACAATCTTTAAAACATTAGCAGAAGGTTTCCTAGAGACAGAGATGGTGCTTAAAAGGATTCAGTGTGCAGGGAGGGAATTACTATGGGAACACTCAGCATTTTTCACTGGAAAGAGCTGTGGATTTCACTGTGGCTCACTTGAATCCCAACAAAGCTCTTTGCCACTCCACAGTTGCTTTTGGGAGGCCTCACCAGAGTATCTGAATTCTTCCCTCGAAGAAAGGAACAATTCCCAAGGAGCAGAGTGAGTGCTCCTGTTCTATGCTGAGAGATCCTCAAAAAAAAAAAAACCCCAAAAAAACCAAACCAACAAACCCAGCACAGCTCAGCGCCTGCCCTGCCCGCGCTGTCACCCCGCAGGGCCCCACCACGGGGACACCTCCCTGCTGCCCCAAGGTGACCCGCAGTGCTTTGCTCCAAGGCAGGGCACACTCCATGCAGCATTCTGGGCGTGCTGGGTGCAGGAAGCAGCAGCAGCAGCGGGGTACGTACGGCAGGTGTAAACATCTCTGTACTCCATGTGCTCGTAGTCGGGCAGGATTTTCATAAAACGCCCCGACTTCACCCGTGGGTTTATACCTGAACAGACAGAGCAGGGTGAGTGCCAGCAAACTCTGCTCCACTGGGACCAGCAAACACTTCCATGGGTCTGGACTGGGCAGGGGAGCCCAGCTCTCTCCTGGCTTTGCTCCCAGTTGTTTCTGTCGCCCTTGGTCTCCTGTGAGCAGGGTTTCTCACACACAGCTTGTTCCAGGTTCCCACAGACATTATTTACAAATGTATCCAGTGAATTCAAAGTGGAATCAAAGTCCTTCCTCAAACTCTGCACTGCTGCCTCAAGAAGACCAAGCCACTCCATGGGCAGCAGCCCAGGCCTTGGATTAGTTCTGCTCTCAGGCCCTTGAGCTCAGCTCCCATTTTCCCATTTCTCACAGAAGCACGCTCACTGAATGGAAAAGTCCATGCAGCAATCCCAAATTAACTCCTCTGCAATTAAAGAGGTTTATGGGACAGCAGAGAAAATGGGGTGACAGCACCAGGAAACTGCTGCTGGCACAGGGCAAAGTGCAGAATCTGAGCAGAGGAGCTGAGATGGTGAATCCTGAAGGCCAAGCATCCCCACTTTGGAATAACCACCCCTGCTTGGGATTGCTGGGTGGATACAAACAGAGCTCACACACAAGTGCAGGAAAGGCCCTCCCAGGGGTGGCTCTCACACATCCAGTGTGACCCTTTGCTAATGGATACCATGGATTTGAAAATTACTCATGGAAACGTGCGTGTGAGATGGATGTGTTGTAGGTTATTAAATAAATGAACTAAATACACTCTGGAAACCTGGAAACAGTGGGAATGTTTAGGAAAATATCCCACAGGCCTCCCTGCCCACAGCCATGGCTGGGAGATACTGGGCTGGAGAGTCACCACTGTCCTGAGCCAGTAAGGCCATTTTTTACCCAAAACTTGTGGATAAAAAGCACTAAATATCACTTTAGTATCTCTGAACTATAAAGTTAGATAGTGAAAAGGACTATAGGTCATGAAAAGATGTTGTCCCAGTTAAAAATGGCACTGAAGAGCTGAGATCTGACCTGGTGTGTGCTGTGTGGCTGCCACCACACCAGTGCCACACAAGATATGGAAATAAATGGGAATTAAGGGAGGCCTCGAGGGTTAATGGGATTTCTCAGGGGACATTTGTGTGCTGGCTCAGCATCACAGCCCTCCCAGGCAGGAAAATGAGGCAGTTCCATCCCTGGTGTAGTGAAAACAGGGAAAGAGAGATCACAGGTGATGAAATCATTTTCCTGTGGATGCTCAGCAAGTCTATGAAAGATGGGATTAAATCCCTTCTACCTGTTCTTCTTCCCAGTTTTAAGATCAATACTTGAGGTGAAGGTTCTGAAGGGTCCCACACCCACAGACATTCCCAAAACACTCTGACACCCCCTGCCAGGCTCTCCTCCAGGGAATGTTCATCCCTCTCCCACTCTCCTACAGACATTTCCTTTCACTGAGATCAAGGCTTAGAAAAAAAAATATCTGTTAATTCCTTACCAAGATCTGAAAATGGCAAAACAGGATGAAAAACACATCATTAAAAAATTAAATTCCATGCTCTTTTCCCACCAAAGGTCTGGGAGGCACAGAAATCCTGACTCTTGGTATTAAATAATTAACTCCAAACGTGTCAACTTCCCAATGAAACCTCTGCAACTTCTGCCATCAAAGTTTAATAAATATTCAACATTTCTATGCTCTCAAAACTGGTATTAAGCAAGATTTGGACTGGCTTTATCACTTACGTTTGGCGTAAACATCTCGACAGGACACTCCTGTGATCTCCAGCTTCCTCAGGTTTTCACACACCCCATATTCTGCCACAACACAGGGAAAAAAAAAAGTCAGCTCTGGCACAAAATGGTTAGGACCCATAGTCTTGATATCAACTACTGAGATCTCATTTGTGCTTTCTTGAAGCTGCCAAAGCAGACCAAAAATCTGATTTTTTTTTGCTTTAAAAATTGGATGCGATTTCGTTGCAGATTCCAAGACGCTTCACAAGCAACGCCTGCAACAAACACACCATAAGGCACCAACACACCCAGCACAATCACAGGGAGAGTGAGGAATGTGGGAGACATCCCCATCCCAGCTGGGATTGCAATCCCATTTCCAGCACATCACTGCTGTGCACAGCAATTATCTACTCTCGCTGAGGTCCCCGGCAGGGAAAACTGCTTATTAGGATCCCAAAGGAAAGGTCACAGGCTCAAAAAAGAATGAAACAGAGACATAAAACAGGCCCCAGCACGTACAAATATGGTTACACTTAAAGCAGATGAGATTGAGATGGGGCTGTTGTACAGACAGATGCCTTTGATTGCTTCCAGAACCCCCCAAAAACAAAGGGACTCGGAGCTCTCGGAGCAGCTTTGAAGCAGAAAATGAGATTCCCTCCTTTCATTTTCAGGAAGTCGCCCTCAGACTTCTAAGAAACTTCCAAAAAAAAAATAAATAAAAGAAAAAATTAATGTATTGCTGCCAGAAATCCTCAGAAGAGCAGAGGGAGATCCCAAAAACTCAGCAGTGACAATGCCACGGTGCTGCAGTGACCCCGACAGATCTCAGAACAGAAAAGAGCCCTCCCTGACATCAAAGACAGCAGCACAGATCAAACAGCAGCTTTCCTCAGCAGCACCAACACCTGCCAGATACCTGACACAAAACTGTATCTCTGCAGACCCTCGTCAAGCCATTAAATATTAAATTTATCCTCAGCTGAGCATCCCTGAATGAACAACTGTGGCTGTGAAGCACCACCTAACGCTGGCAACCTGCAGCAGGAGAGAATTCAGGCTTCAAATGTGAGAAAAGCAGGAGTCCCCCTGTAGGGAAGGATGGAACAGGAAAGCCCTGTGAATGTCATTGCCTCACGGAAGATTTTAAAAATGTGGAAACTGTGAACGGAATTGAAATGAAGGCGGCCTTCGACATACCAAAACCCTAGTTGATAAATATTTGAAAAGCTGGTGTGTCCGGGATGAGTAATCCCCTTGNTAACTCTCTTACTCTTCTCTTCCCTTCTCCTGCCTCTTAACTCTCTTACTTCTTCTCTTCTGCTCTCTTGCTTTTTACTCTCTTACCTCTCTTGCTCCTGTTCTTATCTGCTCCCATCTCCAGCCTTTTGTCCTCTCCCACCTGGGCCTTTTGTCCCTCAGCCTTTCCTCCTCCTCCACCTGGGCCAGCTCTGAGCTGCTGCAAGCAGCTCTAAGCTGGGTCCTAGCCTCCCCCAGCCTACCTTTTGTAATAAAACTTAAGTTTTAGGATTCAGCTTATAGAGATCTCTCGTCTCCGTCCGCCGTCCTATTTTCACCCAGACAGCAACAATCTTACACCCCCCGAATTAATTCAGCCTCCTCCTGTCTATAAACACAAGCACAGGATGAGAGAGCACAGCCAGGGTTTACTGTGTGCAGGGAATGCACGTCCTGCACACTCTGGGTAAAGCAGCAAAGGTGAGGGGCACAGGGCACAGCAAAAACACCACCCTTCAACAAAAAATGCCAAGGGCAGCAGCAGAATTCCTGCTGGCCTCTGTGGGCAAAGCCAGAGGAAGCTCTGAGGGTCCAAGGTGGGAATGGGAGGCACAAGGAGCAGAGACCAGAGAAGAAGAGCCCAGCACAAACAAAGCTTTATTTTATTTATTACCTGCTGGGGCTCTGCCAGCTGAGCCCTGCAGATCCAGGAAAACAGCTCCAGAGGAGCCAGGGAATGCAGAGCCACCCTGCACGTGAGACAGCAATGCATCAGCCATGCAAGGGGTGCAGGGAACAGGCTGGAATGAGCCCAGCTGATTGGAAAGTCCTTGGAAAAGGGCAGGAGCAGCGTGCCCTGGGAGCAGGCAGCTCTTGGGCAAAAACTCACCTGGCCTTGGAAGGGATTTACACTGCCTGGGAGAGGGAGGGGACACGAGCAGGATCCTTCCCACGTGGAATCTCCAACAGCACCAAGATTATTGGTGACTTTTGTGATTATTGTGACTTTTATTCCCTCTTCCCACAGAAGGTGCTGATTTTGCCCAAAGCCTTCTCCCTGCTCCAGAAATCACCCATGGCAGATCCACCACCAGCAGTTACCTCCAAACAGGGTGGGAAGGGATTTGATGTCAAAGCTTCATGAGCTTTTATGAAAGCCAAGCCATTATTAAAGTGGTTGTAATTCAAACCTTACCCGGAAAGACTCAAATAACAAATTCTTTTAAATAATACAAAAAATTCAAATATTCTATATTGCTACACGTTATTTGTCATTAGATATCCAAGAAAGTATTATCAAGAAGAAAATAATCTCATCCTAATGTGCTTTAACACTATTTTATAACTAATTTTTATCCTGTTTGGGCCAGCAAACAGCTACAGAGTGTGAAAATGCCACAGTGATGGCTGAGCTCCATAAGTGCATTACTGCAGCTCCTCACACCAGCATGGCCATTTTATGGCAAAAAAATCCATCTTTTGGCTCACAGTGCCTAAAAAATCCCCCTGAAAATATCATAAGCAAGAAAGGCCATCTCTCTTTAACCCACAAGGCAAGAGGGACATAAATTCACAGCAAGTAGAGCTTCAAGATAATGAGAGAAAAACAAAACTGGTAAGGTTTTCTTTACAGAGATCAGAAACCCTTTTCCAAGAAAGAGCTGAAGGGCTCGAGCTTCCTGGAAAATTCCACTCCAGTGCAATTAAATCTATTTTAAGGAAATGTATCTCAGTGCAATAGCTCCCTGAGTAAAGTATTTTTATTTTAAGGAGTTAATAGTCACCGAAATTCACACCCTTGGAAAATGGCTACTAAATCCTGCTTCCAAAGCAGGGATGGAAATTGGTTTTCAAGTTCCCCCTGACTGATAAGGATGTGATTTCCCAAACCCAGGGACACGCTGCTGTTTCCATGGCCACGTGCACAGGAATTTAAAGGACTTGGAAAAGCAGCTCCCATTTGGTATGAGCTGCACCAACACTTCTGCAAGTGGAATTTGAATTTATTCCCTGTGTGCTCCCAGCACTGCCAAGCCTCACATTCCTTGTTTGTCCCCAAAAGCAGCTGTGTCACCTTCACCCTGCGTGGTGTGGAGTTTAAAAATGAGCAGGGCTCTTCCATCCCAGGTTGGGAAGAACACCTGTGCTCATATCAAAACCCAAATTCCTGTTTTTTCTGCTGCTTTTCCCAGCATGGCAATGCCAGGGAGCTGCTGGGAGCTGTTTGTGCACATCCCCAGTTTTGAGGAAATGAGGATGTCTGGCAGAGCTTGATCCCACTCACCATTACTGAACTTCCACTGTGTCCTGCCTAATCAAATCCTCCAATTACCCCTGGATAAATGCACGTTCACAAGGCTGGAACAGAGAGGATAAAAACTCGCTGGAATATTCCAGACACCACAAAAAATGGGAGCAGCTCTGAAATACCAGGTGGAAAAACGTGGAAAAATTGGCTTCTGATTTCCAAAGGCTGAGCAGTCAGATTAAAACACACCCAGTCCTCTCCCAAACACTTCTTCCAGGGGAAGGCTTGGGGTTACCATAGGGGAAAAGGAGATTTGATCTGGAACAAATGCACAGATTTGTGGAAACCCTAAAGCAGAAGATGGGCAGCTTCAGATGTGCATCTTGCAGACAGGTCTGAGACTCTGAGAGTGCCTGAGCAGTGAGGAACAGCCAACCAGTGCCAAGCTGGAGTTTAAAAACCAGGAAAGGTCATCAGAGATGAAGGAAAGCCACAGGCTAACACACTACACAACAGTTTCACCTCACACAGAGGGAGGCTGGAGCCTTGTGGCTCCTGAAACACCTTCACCAGGGCACAGCTCTGCAAGGAATGGCTCCTGATGTGGCAGCACTTGTGCACCAAACTCCTGCAGGGATTCCTTGGAGTCTTTTAAGAGCTGAATCCCACCCAAAGGTCTCCTCACTGAGTGTACAAACCACATTTCTCACCCCTCTTTCCCTCCTCTTTCCACACAATCTGAAGGTCATGAACTTCAGCACCTCGGTTGACATTTTCCAGCAGGCCCAAAAGCTGCTGGGGGTTGTTTTCACAAACAAAAGCCTTTTCTTCCAAGCTCTAGCACTGGTAATTCTGCATTACTGGTCTGTTCCCAGGCATTCTGCCGCACTTGCTCTGTTCTGGTTAAAGATGAAAGCAATTAAAGATTAAAAATGGACTAGAAGGTGTTAATCAAGGTAGGTCAGGCCACCAGCCAGGGTGACACGAGCTTTAATTCTGCTCCTGCTGCAGAGATCAGCAATCTCCTATTTATAGAAAACATGGAAGTGACTGCAACCCTCTCCTTGCCAAGGAAGCAATCCAGAGACATTGTTTACCCCAAACAGTTGCAATGATAAAAGGACAGCAGCTCTCAGTCGTGTCAGTGTTACACAACTCCCACCCCTCCAGCAGCAGCACAAACCACTCCACTTTCAGGCAGACGGGTCCTCTGCACACTCAGAATAATCAGAGCACGTTTTCAGACCAATCTACAGCTGGGCTGGCCCCGAGGAGGGCAGAGCAAGACACCAACACTGCGAGGAGTGAGGGCCCTGTCCAAGCTGGGGCAGGGCCAGGCTGCTCCTCACACCCAGCACTGCTCCTGCCCGAGGAGAGGGGAAACGGCCAAAACAAAGCACTGCAACAACAGCTTCTCCCAGACAAGCTCCTCTCTGTTCCCATCAGTTCAGGATTCTTCCCTGCCCCTGTGCACTCCCAAAATCAGAAGGGGTTTTGCACGTGCAGCTGATGCCGAGCTGAAGTTTCCCGGTTGCTTCCAGAACATCAGGCTGGGTTTGGATGATCCCTCTCAGCTCAGGATATTCTGTGATCCCATCATCACCAGAGTGAACAAACCAGCAAGGCACACGTGCTCTTGTTCTGTTTTTAGGACATGCAGCCTCACAACAAGACTCAGGCAGACACAAACACATCTGACCTCAGATGGGAACTGGTTTGGTTTCAAAGATTACAAAAAGTGATTTTATGTTTGACTGTCACGCAGGCACCAGTGTGTGGCTGTGCAGAAACACAGCACAGAATATTTGAAGTGTTAAATGTGTATTTATTTACCAACACCTGACATTTACCTGTAAAATAACACCCAATTTTACACTCATGTGTGCAACTACTCAAAGTCACAGCCCTACCTCAGAAGAGCAATGCAAAGCACCACAAACAGCCTGAGAAATGCAGCTAAGGAAAAGCTTGGAAAAACAGAGCTGGTTAAAAGATTCAGGATCAGCTTCACCTTGGTAGGAAAATTTTGGCCAGGAACTGCCCCTTATTTGCTCAGCACAGCTTTGGCACCTGTCTTTGGTACAGGATCCTCCTCAGCCACTCTCTGACACTGCTTGGAATGGATATGTTGGGAAACTGGAGAAATTATATGCAAAAAAAAAAATCAAAATTTGGATTATACACCTCTCACCTGGTAGTTAGCTAAGGGCCATAGACTAAAGTGCTGTCTTGGTACCTTCTCTTCCTGTCCAGGTTAGTTTTGGCCACAAAAATTCCACTGTTTCCTTCACTTCCTTAAATTTCAGCTGAGCCTCTGAACACTGCTTTATCCATTGGAAAGAAAATCCAAGGAGCAGACATGAACTTGATAAATAAATGTAAATCCCCATCAGGCCTAACTCAGTGGGTTTTTTACAAGCCAACCTAGCCTAGAATTAAAAGTGAGATAGATTTCTATTTACAGATTTTACCAGGATCATAACCTATTAAAATAATTAACCAGTGAAGTTTTGCCAACCATTCATCAAACACACAAACATCCACAAGTGCTCCATGTCACTAGAGAGGAAAAAATTAACACCACTTCATTAGCCTGTGTCCTAAAACCCATGTTAAATTACTGCAAAAATGCTGAATTATGAAATAATGCTTTGGTTTACATTTCCCAGGTGCAGCCTTTGTCTCGTCCAAAGGTTCTTGGAGAGTGCTGATAAGGCAGGAATTCCTTCCTGCAAAGGTTTCAGGCATTCCACCAGATCCCACTGCAGGCAGCCACTGGCATTCCCAAATCTTTCATCCCCGTGCCCTCACTGGTATTAAAACCAGAAAAATACACATGACTTCATGTGCTGGCAGCAGGAGCACCGGGCAGGATGGCAGCGTTTGGAGAGAGGATGAGCACAGCCAGGCAGACCCTGGGAGGTGGGACAGGACTGAAATGAGAGGACAGAGCTACAGCGGTGGGAGGAAGAGGATGAGGAGGAAGNGCACTTGCTCTGTTCTGGTTAAAGATGAAAGTAATTAAAGATTAAAAATGGACTAGAAGGTGTTAATCAAGGTAGGTCAGGCCACCAGCCAGGGTGACACGAGCTTTAATTCTGCTCCTGCTGCAGAGATCAGCAATCTCCTATTTATAGAAAACATGGAAGTGACTGCAACCCTCTCCTTGCCAAGGAAGCAATCCAGAGACATTGTTTACCCCAAACAGTTGCAATGATAAAAGGACAGCAGCTCTGACAGTCGTGTCAGTGTCACACAACTCCCACCCCTCCAGCAGCAGCACAAACCACTCCACTTTCAGGCAGACGGGTCCTCTGCACACTCAGAATAATCAGAGCACGTTTTCAGACCAATCTACAGCTGGGCTGGCCCCGAGGAGGGCAGAGCAAGGCACCAACACTGCATGGAGTGAGGGCCCTGTCCAAGCTGGGGCAGGGCCAGGCTGCTCCTCACACCCAGCACTGCTCCTGCCCGAGGAGAGGGGAAACGGCCAAAACAAAGCACTGCAACAACAGCTTCTCCCAGACAAGCTCCTCTCTGTTCCCATCAGTTCAGGATTCTTCCCTGCCCCTGTGCACTCCCAAAATCAGAAGGGGTTTTGCACGTGCAGCTGATGCCGAGCTGAAGTTTCCCGGTTGCTTCCAGAACATCAGGCTGGGTTTGGATGGTCCTCGTGGATCCCTTCCAGCTCAGGATATTCTGTGATCCCATCATCACCAGAGTGAACAAACCAGCAAGGCACACGTGCTCTTGTTCTGTTTTTAGGACATGCAGCCTCACAACAAGACTCAGGCAGACACAAACACATCTGACCTCAGATGGGAACTGGTTTGGTTTCAAAGATTACAAAAAGTGATTTTATGTTTGACTGTCACGCAGGCACCAGTGTGTGGCTGTGCAGAAACACAGCACAGAATATTTGAAGTGTTAAATGTGTATTTATTTACCAACACCTGACATTTACCTGTAAAATAACACCCAATTTTACACTCATGTGTGCAACTACTCAAAGTCACAGCCCTACCTCAGCAGAGCAATGCAAAGCACCACAAACAGCCTGAGAAATCCAGCTGAGGAAATGCTTGGAAAAGCAGAGCTGGTTAAAAGATTCAGGATCAGCTTCACCTTGGTAGGAAAATTTTGGCCAGGAACTGCCCCTTATTTGCTCAGCACAGCTTTGGCACCTGTCTTTGGTACAGGATCCTCCTCAGCCACTCTCTGACACTGCTTGGAATGGATATGTTGGGAAACTGGAGAAATTATATGCAAAAAAAAAAATCAAAATTTGGATTATACACCTCTCACCTGGTAGTTAGCTAAGGGCCATAGACTAAAGTGCTGTCTTGGTACCTTCTCTTCCTGTCCAGGTTAGTTTTGGCCACAAAAATTCCACTGTTTCCTTCACTTCCTTAAATTTCAGCTGAGCCTCTGAACACTGCTTTATCCATTGGAAAGAAAATCCAAGGAGCAGACATGAACTTGATAAATAAATGTAAATCCCCATCAGGCCTAACTCAGTGGGTTTTTTACAAGCCAACCTAGCCTAGAATTAAAAGTGAGATAGATTTCTATTTACAGATTTTACCAGGATCATAACCTATTAAAATAATTAACCAGTGAAGTTTTGCCAACCATTCATCAAACACACAAACATCCACAAGTGCTCCATGTCACTAGAGAGGAAAAAATTAACACCACTTCATTAGCCTGTGTCCTAAAACCCATGTTAAATTACTGCAAAAATGCTGAATTATGAAATAATGCTTTGGTTTACATTTCCCAGGTGCAGCCTTTGTCTCGTCCAAAGGTTCTTGGAGAGTGCTGATAAGGCAGGAATTCCTTCCTGCAAAGGTTTCAGGCATTCCACCAGATCCCACTGCAGGCAGCCACTGGCATTCCCAAATCTTTCATCCCCGTGCCCTCACTGGTATTAAAACCAGAAAAATACACATGACTTCATGTGCTGGCAGCAGGAGCAGCGGGCAGGATGGCAGCGTTTGGAGAGAGGATGAGCACAGCCAGGCAGACCCTGGGAGGTGGGACAGGACTGAAATGAGAGGACAGAGCTACAGCGGTGGGAGGAAGAGGATGAGGAGGAAGGAGGGAGAACTGCAGCCTCACAGAGCAGAGCTGAGAAAAAAACACCTCGCAGGCCTTCACACTGCTGCAGCACAGCATCCTCGCACCACAGGATTCCTGCAAAACGCACACACGAACCTGGAAGCTCTCCACAGGGCTCTGTGCCTCCCCAAAGGATGCGCTGACCCCGGCCTGGCTCCTGCGGACCCTGCGGGCTCTGTGCTCCCGGTGCATCCCCCGTGTCCCCACGGCTCCAGGGATCCCAAAGCCTCCCCTTTCTTCCCCGGTGCAGGGGCTGAGCATTCCCTGTTCTCAGGATCCCCTCCATCACCTCCCAGCGCCCGCTCCCATCCCGTTCCTCCGGGGGACAATTCCGGCTCGATGCCCTTTGCCACAAGCCGAGTGCCACCAGCGAGGGACCCGAGACGTGTCCGGCACACGTGGAGCCCTGCGAGCCACGGCCCCGCACCCCCAAACCTTATTTCTGCCCTGCACCCGCAGGCCCCAGCCCTTCAGGACCCCGGTCCATCCCCTCCCGGACCCTGGAGGCCGCTGCCCCGGCAGCCCCGGGCCGAGCAGCCCCTCGGGCGGGCGGTACCTTCGCGGCAGCGCCGCCGCCAGATCGTGTCGGTGCGGAGGATGCGGCGGAAGGTGGTGCAGACTCGCGCCAGGCTGGGCAGGTCGGTACCGGGTAGGGAGCCGAAGATCTGCACCAGCAGCTCCGGGGGCAGCTCCAACAAGGACAGCGGGGCCCGCCCGGCGGGGCCGGCCTCGACAGAAGGCGGCAGGGGCCGCCCGCCCTCAATGCGTTCCGCGGCTTCGTCGTCCTCCGTGACGGCACCATCTCCCGCTTCCTCG
>VZTB01005865.1:63454-100728 GCA_013397245.1 Thryothorus ludovicianus | reverse complement strand
GGAAAAGAAAAGGAAGAAGAATAAAAGGGGAAAAGAACTGGAGGAGGAGCAAGGGAAAAGGAGAGGAAGAAAAAGAAAGAAAAAGAGAGGAAGAAGAAGAGGAGGAAGAGGAATACGGGAGAAGAATAAGAGAAAAAAAGAGGAAGATGAAGAGAATTAAGAGGAGGAGGAATAAGAGAAAAGAAGAGGAAAAAGTATTAAAAAAAAAGAGGAATAAAGGAAAAGAAAAGGAAGAAGAATAAGAGGGGAAAAAACAGGAGGAGGAGCAAGAGGAAAGAAAAGGAAGAAGAATAAGAGGGGAAAAAACAGGAGGAGGAGCAAGAGGAAAGAAAAGGAAGAAGAATAAGAGGGGAAAAAACAGGAGGAGGAGCAAGAGGAAAGAAAAGGAAGAAGAATAAGAGGGGAAAAAACAGGAGGAGGAGCAAGAGGAAAGAAAAGGAAGAAGAATAAGAGGGGAAAAAACAGGAGGAGGAGCAAGAGGAAAGAAAAGGAAGAAGAATAAGAGGGGAAAAAACAGGAGGAGGAGCAAGAGGAAAGAAAAGGAAGAAGAATAAGAGGGGAAAAAACAGGAGGAGGAGCAAGAGGAAAGAAAAGGAAGAAGAATAAGAGGGGAAAAAACAGGAGGAGGAGCAAGAGGAAAGAAAAGGAAGAAGAATAAGAGGGGAAAAAACAGGAGGAGGAGCAAGAGGAAAGAAAAGGAAGAAGAATAAGAGGGGAAAAAACAGGAGGAGGAGCAAGAGGAAAGAAAAGGAAGAAGAATAAGAGGGGAAAAAACAGGAGGAGGAGCAAGAGGAAAGAAAAGGAAGAAGAATAAGAGGGGAAAAAACAGGAGGAGGAGCAAGAGGNGGAGCAAGGGAAAAGAAAAGGAAGAAGAATAAGAGGGAGAAAGAAGAGGAGGAGGAGCAAGGGAAAAGGAAGAAGAGTAAGAGGGAAAAAGAAGAGGAGGAGGAGCAAGGGAAAAGAATAGGAAGAAGAATAAGAGGTAAAAAGAAGAGGAAAAAGAAGAGGGGGAAGAGGAATAAGGAAGAAGAAAAGAAGAACAAGAGAAGAAGAGGCGGACGAATAAGAGGAAGAAGAGGCAGATGAATAAGAGGAAGAAGAGGTGGACAAATAAGAGGAAGAAGAGGCGGACGAATAAGAGGAGGAAAAGGAAGAAGAAGATGAGGAAGAAGAAGAGGAATAAGAGGAGGAGGAAGACGAAGAAGAGGAGGAANGGAAGAGGAAGAAGAAGAAGAGGAGGAAGGAGAAGAAGCAGGGATCAATCTGATAGTTCCAGACTGCAAGTAACTTAGCACAGTCCCACTGGAGACCTGCAGTAATGAAAGGGGAGCAGGAAAAGCATCTCCAGCCCCCAGGCACCCACCGTGGACCTCAGGCTGGCCCTGCCTGTCCCTTCTGTGCAGGTAGATGTGGTACCCAGTGATGCAGCCCCTCTGCTGGGGAGCTGGGATCTCCTCCCAGGAAACCAGGACACCACTGGCCCAGGGGGTTGTGAACATCTGAGGCCCAGCTGATGGGACTGCAAGACACAGGACTGGGGTTAGAGCTGAGCTTAAAGTGCCTTAAAACCACCTGGAAGGGCATTTCTGGGGTTTACCTTGTGCTGTGGAGTTCCCCCTGACGGATGCTGCCTGTCCAGCTCTGTCCTGATAAAGTGCAGACACGTGGATCTGATAGCAGACATTATCTCTGATGTGCTCTGGAGGGAGAAATTACAGCTGGAGAGTGGCTTCTTCAAGGATTTGCAGTCAGGGCAGAAATATTGCAGCAGCTGCTTAAGTCTGGGATAAATCTTGTGATTATTGATAGATCCTTCATAAAGAAGGCAAAGAAATTTTCTCTGATCTACTGAGCCCAGCAGAGCCTTACTGGGCATTAAACTGAAAATTAATGGTACCCAGTGCCAGAGGGCAGGGCTGGATGGGATGTTGGGCAGGAACTGTTCCCTGGGAGGTTGGAGAGCCCTGGCACAGGGTGCCTAGAGCTGCCCCTGGGTCCCTGGAAGTGATTTTAGTAAAAATTATAGAACTATAGAAATACAGAATCACAGATTGATTTGGTTTGGAAGGGACCTCAAAACCCATCTGGTGCCATCCCTGCCATGGCAGGGACACCTCCCAGCACCCCAGGTTTCTCCAGACCCTGTCCAGCCTGCCCTTGGAGGCCAAACTCACACCTGCCTTGTTGCCTAAAGCATTTCCCAGCCCAGCTGGTGCCGTGCCCAGCCCAGGGTGGCATTTACCTGCTATCACCGTGCACAGGTGGGACGGGGGCAGCTTCATCCAGGTGTGCTGGGGCTGCAGGTGTGGCTCCCTCCAGGGCTCTGCCCACTCCACCACGTAGCCCCCGACGGGCACGGCGGGTCCGACAGGGGGGCTCCAGCTCACCAGGATGCTGCTGTTCCCCAGGGCCACGGCAGAGACTCGCTGAGGAGGGGGCAGATCTGACAGGGGAGGACAAAAACTGCTGTCAGCTCAAAGGTATCAGAGCCTCCCTCCAGCTGTGTCTTTGGGGTGTGGGTTTTGCTGGGTCTCGTCCACCGTGGCACCGTGGGGAGGATGAAAATGGGTTGCAATTAAAGAGAAGGTGCTGATGGGAGGGTGAGGGGTTTGCTGACAGCAACAGTGACATTCCAAGGAAACAGTTACATTTTTCAAGGGAAATTTAGGTTGGATGTCAGGAAAAAGTTTTTCACAGAATGAGTGATAAAGCACTGGAATGTTCTGCCTGGGGAGGTGCTGGAGTCACCATCCCTGGATTGTTTAAAAACAGCCTGGGTGTGGCACCCAGTGCCAGGGTCTGGGTGAGGTGTTGGGGCTGGGTTGGACTCAGAGATCCTGGAGGTCTCTTCCAACCTGGGGATTCTGGGATTGTGTGGTTCTATGATTCTGAGATTCTGTGATTCCATGATACTATGGTTCTGTGATTCCAGGATTCTGGGGTTCTGTTGTTCTATGACTCCATGACTCTCATTCTGGGATTCCATTATTCTGCAATTCCAGGATTCTGTGATTCTGGGATTCCAGAGTTCTGTGATTCCATGATTCTGGGATTCCGGAATTCCTGTCTGTTCTCATGGATGAGACACCCACAGCACAGCTGGGTTGTGCCACCCAAACCCTGGCAGGTGCTGGCACAACACATCCCAACACCCTGATGGAACCACGGGGAAGGGTAAGGAGCTGCTGCAGGGACTGCAGAGGAGGAACAGGGATATTCCAGAGGCTGGAACCCCTCTGGCCAGGAGCCAGGCTGAGAGAACTGGGAGTGTTCAGCTGGAGAGGTCCTCAGGGAGAGGTGAATCTGCAGATCCCTGAAGTTGCACTGAGAGGAGCAGAGAGTGGGGGGAGCACAGCACAGGCAGAGTGTGTGGCAGGGGGCAGAGCAGGGCTGTGATCCCGGGAATCCCGAGGCAGAGGAGCCTTACCTGGGCTGCCCGGGTGGGTCAGAACGGCCCCAGGGGTGGAGCTGCCCCGGGGGTGGCGGGCGGTGACCGTGACCCTGTGGGCCACCCTGGGGGTGACCCTGGAGAAGCTGGTCTGGGTGGTTTGATGGGATTGTGCCGGGAGCTTCCCGTGCTCCAGGGATTCCAGGGTCACTGTGTATCCCAGGATTCTCCCTCCTGCCCCTGGCTGGCTCGGAGCCTACGGGGAAAGTGCGTCTGTCACTGGCTTCTGACAAAGGTGCTGTCACCTGGGAGAGCTGGAGAGGGACTGGGAACAAGGGATGGAGGGACAGGACACAGGGAATAGCTTCCCACTGCCAGAAGGCAGGGCTGGATGGGATATTGGGAAGGAATTTTTCCCTGGGAGGGTGCTGAGGCCCTGGAATGGAATTCCCAGAGCAGCTGTGGCTGCCCCTGGATCCCTGGCAGTGTCCCAGACCAGGCTGGACACTGGGGCTGGAGCAGCCTGGGACAGTGGGAGGTGTCCCAGCCATGGCAGAGGTGGCTCTGGATGGGCTTTAAGGTCCTTTTCCAGGATTTATTTTTCCCACTCAATCCCAGTTTAGTGAAGCTCTTTTGCTGTGAGATACTGGTTTTTCCAGCAGCAGCACAGGTGGGGACAAGGAAACCCTTCCTTCCCTAGGGCTGAATTCCAGCCACATTTTCACAAGAGAGTTAAAAAAAAAGATTATCAACTGCTCAGCTGGATTTCACAAAATGAGCAGGTTTTGCTTGGGAGGAAAACCCTGGATTTTACTTAAAGCCACCATAAAGAATTATTTAAATTGAACCACTCAGAACACACATCTCTGACAGTCTGTGGAGCATCACACCCAGGTTTTATCTCCCCTCTGAGTGCCTGCAGTTGTACTCCCAGTTTCAGTTTCCTGCTGTTTCTGTGACATTAATTCATTTGTTTGGCTGATTTTTGTCAGAACAAGACAAAGCACAAACCAAAATGTTTGCAGTGCTTTGGCAGCAGCTCAGGACAGAGGCAGCACTGGAAACCCGCTGAAATTAAATTTGAACCCTTTTCTGGGTATTTGTCTAAGAGTACACCCTTGGTAGGAAGTGGTCCTGAGTATCAGCCTGGCTGTTGTGAAACCTCCAAAGGCAGTTTATTACTCTATTTTATGAATGATGCTGCAGGAAGCCACTTCTGATAAAGAAAGTGCTGCAAGATAAAGATTCTTCGAGTTAAAGCCACAACTCTGGGGTCACAGAATCTCATGAGAATTTCTGCTTTCACTTGCACTGTGGTGCTTGGTGTGTGTGAGGGGGAACACAGTGATTTTTTTTACCCAACTCTGGTGGGATTTAGACCAAATTCTGTGTGGAAAGTTCCCTATGGGGTCCTACCAGACCCCAAAAATGCTGGGGAGTCTGGAGAAGGGCTTGGGATAAAAGGAAGGAGGGACAGGACACAGGGAATGGTTCCCACTGCCAGAGGGCAAGGAGAGATGGGATATTGGGCAGGAATTCTTGGATGGGAGAGTGGGAGAGGCTGGGCTGCCCCTGGACCCCTGGAGTGTCCGAGGCCAGGCTGGAGCAACCTGGGACAGTGGGAGGTCACTGCCCATGGAACAGGATAACATTCATGGTCCCTCCCAATTCAAATGATTCTGGCATTCCATGAAATTGCAGGTGGGAAAACGATGATGAATCTCCTCCCAGGGAGGGCACCCTTGGTCTATGGCCCTGTTCCTGGGAACTGCTGAAACTTTTGTGCTCTCCCAGGGCTCAGTCCTTTCCTGAAATCCTAACAATCAGAATTTCTCACCTCTGGGTTTTGTTTCCCCTCTCACCTCCTCTGGGTTTTGTTTCCCCTCTCACCTCCTCTGAGTTTTGTTTCCCCTCTCACCTCCTCTGGGTTTTGCTGCCTCTGTTGGGGTTTCCCAGAACTCACCTTCCAGAAAAAGGAGAGGTTCTGGTGGCCAGAGTCCAGGTCCTGCTGCCGGTACCAGACATCCAGGACCCCAGCTGGCACTGCTGGGGAAGGAAAAGGGGAGCAGTGGGTTTTACCTGGAGTTTGGTAAAACCCCTGAGAAAATTCAAATTCAAGCTTTAAAATGGCCCTAAAATGCTGCAGGTTGTGATAATCCACGTTTGCTGCTCTTTGGCTGATTTGAGGATGGAGGAGAACAAGCCAGAAACCCAAGGAGAGGAGTTTGGATCTGTCTATGGCTTTATCCTGACCTCAGTAATCCGGATGGCTCCTGAGGAAACCCACACATCAAAGCCCAGCATTAGCTCCTGTCTTTGCATAAATTTGAGGCTTATGAAGGTCCTTGGGCTTGGCTCCATCAATCCTAGAACAACAGGCAGCCTCGGATAAGGGCATCTGTGGGATGTGTAGGATTTTCCTGTCTGGCTCTACGCAATAAATGCCTTTAACAGCTTGTCTGAGGCAGCTTAAACCCCTGGTTCCTTCCACAATTCTGGCTGGAAGCTCTTGATATTTTGAAGAAACCTCCCAAAATAAAGTTAAAGGGAAGATCTGGCTGGTGGATGTGCCCCCAAAATCCAGACTCAGAGATAAATATAAGATAAATATGGATTTATCAGAGATAAATATGTAAGGAGAGCTGAGGTGACAGAGGATGGCAGAGCTTGGTTCCTCAAGGACCCTGACCAGCATCAACTCATTAAATTCAAATCCTAATTGTTAACTGCTGGAGCAGGGGGGCAGCTGGTGAATGACCCAGGGCTGCAGCAAAGCCACAAACCCCACCACGTCAGCAATCTCCAGGGCACTTTGTCCTGGACTGACTGCAGAGAGTGACTGGAACAGAAACAAGAAGCAGCAGCAGCAGCAGAAACAAAACCAGAGCATTGACTGTGAGCTCAAAGCAGAAAAACCCGAATATGGGATTGCACCTGCTGCCCTCCAGCCTGGATGTGAAAACCACAGGAGTGAGGCGAGTTTTTTTGGCAGCTCACGCAACAAGGAGCAGGAGAAGGAATTTCTCCTTGGGAAGGTTTAATTTTGGGTTTGCAACGAGACATCTTGTGGAGAACTTCAGCTCGTCGCACACAGAGCAGTGGTGGTGATGCACCCAGAGCTTCTCGTGTCTGGGGCCACCAGGGGCTCCTTGATCAGCCAAAAACCTCCTCATCCCCCTGGTGCAGCACGGCCACAAAGCCAGGGTGCAGTGAAAAGGAAGGTGGGGGAGGGAGGGAAGGGTTCACACCTCCCAACCCACCAATGCCTCCTGCAGAAACTGCTTCTGCCAGGGTGGGGAGTGAGAAATGGGCTGAGTCAGAACAGCACCAGCCCCACGGGCTCGAGCAATTCACAGAAAAAAGCAGCCAAAGCCAAGCAGCAGGGCAGAGAATCACAGAATTAAAAGGGTTGGATGGCACCTTAAAGATTATCTCATTCCAACCCCCAGATCCTTCTGCTGCTCCCAGTGAAATTTCTCTGGAAATTCCTGTTTTGTGAGAAATGCGAACAGCTTCAGTTTGCTCATTAAAAAAAAAGCAATTTTCTTACAGAAACTTCTCTCTCCTGGCTCAGGGTCTGGCTCTAGAGTTTGCACAGAACAGCCCAGCAGCAGTTTGGCATCCTGGGCTGGAGATTCCCGTGGGATGCAGAGCCCAGGGCCTGGTTTAGGGCAGGAGGGTTCTTTACCTGTGGCTGGAGTGCAGCGCCGGTTCTTGCTCCAGTCACTCCACAGCCCCCGGCCAGGCAGGATCCTGCAGCTCACCTGGAACTCATAGTCTGTGGCAGGCTCCAGCCCCTGGAGGTGATATTTCTCCCTGCTGAAGATTTCGACCTTCAGTGGGGATGAAGAAATTGATATTTAACTCACAAGGAAACAAGTGCTGCAGGCAGTGAGCGGCTGAATTACGAGTTCAGACAGAACTTTAAAAAACAGCAGAGAGACCCTGGTCTGAGGCAGCCTCAATATCTCCAAGAATGATGTGAGGGATCATCAGGCCTGCAGGGCTTCATCTGAAAAACCCCTCATTTCTTACGTGCCAATAGCAAAAACTCACTTAGAGTGATTTGCTCAGCTCCCAGCAAAACGTTCCTTTTGCCACTTCAAGTAAGAGCTAAAACTTCATGGAATCCTGGAATGGCTTAGGTGGGAAGGGACTTCAGAGCCCACCCAGTGCCACCTCTGCCATGCCAGGGATACCTCCCACTGTTTCAGGCAGCTCCAAGCCCCAGTGTCCAACCTGGCCTTGGGCACTGCCAAGGATCCAGGGACAGTCACAACTGCTCTGGGAATTCCAGCCCAGCCCCTCCCCACCCTCCCGGCCAGGATTCCTTCCCAAGATCCATCTAAATCCATCTTCTTCTGGCTTACAGCCATTCCCTGTGTCCTGTCCCTCCAGGCCTTGTCTCCAGTCCCTCTTTAGCTCTCCTGGATCCCCTTCAGGCCCTACCAGGGGCTCTGAGCTCTCCTGGAGCTTTTTCTTCCCCAGCAGGTCCCTAACTCCCTCAATCCCCAGAGGATTACCGTGCTCCAGGTGTGTCTGCCAAGGGGACGGTATCTCAGCCTGTACTGCTGTGCCTGTGCTTCATCGTGCCAGAAAAAGGTGCAGTTGGTGGCAGAAAAATCATCAAATTCCACCAAAAAGTTGGGAGGTTTTGGCTTCACTGGCAGCAAAACAGAGAAACAGAGCTCAGAGAGGCAGCACAGCTCAGAAGGGGGGGTTAGGTGGAAAATAGGATTATAGGTTTAGGCTGGATGGATGATATTTCCAAGGGGTTTAATGTTTAATGTTTTTCCAAGAGATCCTGAATGTTTTCAGGTCTTCCCCAAGGTCTGGGGCTGACTGAGAGGTGAGGAGTGATGCTTTACCTATGTCTATCAGCATGAAGGTGAGTGGCTGGGAAGAGGCATTTCCTAATTTATTGGAGGCAGAAACCACCACGGTGTAATTGGAGTTAAAATCCAGCTTGCTCAGAGCCCCAGATCCGAACACCTGATTGGGAGTTTCCTCTGGAAAGCAAAAGGCATCAGTCCCATTGGAGAGCCTGGAGCAGAAGGAAAGGTTTGGTTGGATTCCTGTGGAGCAGGAAAGGTGAACACAGGGAAATCCTGGGGGTGTGGGGACAGAATTCCCTTTCCAAAGGGATGGATTGGCACAGCCTCTTTACCAAACCCCGAGGGAGCTGCAGGGCACCATCAGAAAGCTGCTCCAGGGGATAATTAGGCATTAATTACATTTACATCCCCATCACCTACTGGATTCCATAGGCAGTGTCGAGGTGGGTGAGCCTTCCTTTGTCCCAAGTGCAGGTGGGATGTCCCCGTGTCCCATGCTGGATGCAGGACACGTTCCTGGGCTCATCTGGAGGGTCTGAAAGAGAAATTCCTGTCAGTCCTTTATAAAATCACAGCCTGGTTTGGGCTGGACCTTTAAGGGTCCTTCTGCCCAACACCTTCCAGGTTGTTCTTCCAGTGCTTGTTCCTGTTGGTGGGAGACATTTCAGGATGGATGTTGTTTGCTCTGAGCAGGCAGATTTATGGAGCCTCTCTCCCTTCAGGAATAACAGAACTGCACAATTCCTGCCAGGAATATTTCCAAGAGGATGAGCAGCACCAGTCCTGGACAAAGCCACCCCCTGCCAGTGTCTGACAGGCTTTCCTCTTTCACAGGTGTGCTGGGTTTGTTTTTGTTGTGAGGCAGGGTTAGGAAAAGAGTCAAGGAAGTTTAAATTTTGAAAGGTGTAGAGAAGGTTTATTAATAAAATTAAAAGAATAATAAAAATTAGAATGAAATTCTTAGATTTTACATTTAAAAATAAAAATAATATATATAAAGATATAATAATAAAATAATGGGATAAAATAATAAATTAATAAAAATATTTAGAATTTTTAGTTAGTTTTCTACTTTTAGAGTAGTTTTGTTAGTTTATTTTGAGAGAGAAGTATTTTTTGTTGTGTTATGGAGGATTCTTTATAAGAAAATAGTTCTCCTGTGGCTTTAATTTTTATGAATAGAAGCTGCTTGGGAATTTGTATTTGTGAAGTTCTTTTTATTTTTATAGTTTTTTTTATAGTTGTGGCTGCCAGGAGGAGGGGGAAAGGAAACCTGTTACCTCTTCTAATTTGCAAAGTAGAAAGAAAGATTCTTGGGATTTTAATTTTCAAATACATGTTCATAAAGGTGATTTAAAATTTTAATTGTATTCATCACATGTCAATATTTGAAATTGGCTCCTTGTTAGGTTCCCAGGAATCTAAGGAGGCCCTTAATGCCAAACTAGGACCACAGGTGTCACGGGTTGTGTAAAATGTAACCAGAAAAAAGGTGTGTATTCCATCACCACCTGTTGGAACTGGGCTGGAGGGTGATGGAAACTTCTGTTCATGGGCCAGCTGATAGAAACCAGCTGGGGCAGTTTCTTTGTCCCTTCCACAGCCCTTCCTCCCTCCAGGGAGAGGTCTGCTCATGGGCCAGTGAGTGTCCCTGATAAAACTCCAGCATCGAACTGGGAAATGCTCCATCCAGAGGGAGGAGCCAAGCATCCCTGCCTGGATAAAAACCTGAGATTTGGGACACCCAGCAGCCTTTCCATGGCATTCCCAGAGGGACACCAGGCCCAGCCATCCCCACTGCACCTTCCCAGGGAAACTCCCCCTTCCTGCAGGATCCCTGCTCCAGCAGAGCCACCTGTGCCACTGCAGGAGGGCTGCAGCCACCATGGCATGGCACTGCCACCAACCCTGAGCCACAGGGCTCAGCTGGGATCCTGACTGCCAGAGAGTTTGGGTTTTTTTTGTAATACTGCATATTTGTTTTATTTTAGTTCTCCTAATGCAGAACTGTAATTCTTATCTCTGTGCCTGAGAGCCCCTTAATTTCCAATGATAATAATTGGGAGGGAGGGGGTTTGCATTCTCCATTCCAAGGGAGGCTCCTGCCTTCCTCAGCACACACCTGGCGTTCAAACCATGACAACAGGGAAACTTTAAGTAATTAACAACTGGATTTCCCCCTTACTTCCACACCAGATGTCGATGCCACAAACGAGTTTTCTCCCGTCCTTGCAGAGGGCTCTGCAGATGAAGGTGTGTCTGCCGTAGGCGGTGACCGCCAGGGTTTTGCTCACGGAGCCTCCCCAGTCCTTGCCCAGCTCGGACCCGTTGAGGAAAATCGCTGCCCAGCAGGGGCTGGCCGCCAGCCGGGCTCCCAGGTGGCAGCGCACGGTGACACTGGTGCCCCGCGGGATGGCAGAGGCGGTGCTGGCTGTCACGTTCCCCCGGTCACACACCTCCGCCGAGCCACCGCCGCCCTTCTGCCAGCCTGCAAACGAAACTCCGCAGCGGTTCGGTGGGGAGGGAATGGAAAAGGGGAAAGGTGGCCACAAAACTCAACCCAACTCAAGGGCTGAGGACGGTTTTGGAAATTTTAAGGATTTTTTAGGACATTTTAGATTTTAAGAAATCAGCATAATTGAGAAAAGGCAGCAATTAAGAGGACAAGTGATGATGTAATTCCCACCCATGTCAAGCCCCTTCTCTGGAGCCCCCTTCAGCACTGGCTGTGCTTTGTCCGTGGGAATGGATCTCCAAGAGTTGTTCTGGCCTTGATTCCCAGGAAGAACCAAGACAGCACAGGAGCCTTGTACCTCCCAGGGCTGGGAGCTCTGGAAGTTCTTTTGTCTTTCTGCCTAGGGAAAAGCACTGGGAAAACTGGTCACTAATACAGTAGGCTACAGAGCCACAAATAGATGTGTGAATACAGAGAACATGGAAAAGGAAAAAAAGGCAAAACCCTAAAGGGCATCACCAAGGGCAACTCTGCTGGCACTCACTGCCCCTGTCCTGCAGGATTCTGCAAGGGAAGGCTGAAACAAACTCAGGCAGGAACCCAGCAAGAGTCTTCCCAAATATCTAATGGAGAAATTGCTGGCTCTACACAGGAACTCGTGGGATGTTGTCTGAGATCAACAGCCACAAGATTGCACCCCAAGAAACAACCCCAGGTAAAAACTACCAGAACCTCCTTTCATTGGGGATCATAAAAGTGCCTGTGTCAGTAGAGCTGTGGGAGGAGGCACAGGAAGAGGCTGGAGCCCCTCTGAGCTGGGCTGGGAGAGCTGGGGGTGCTCACCTGGAGAGGAGAAGCTCCAGGGAGAGCTCAGAGCCCCTGGCAGGGCCTGAAGGGGCTCCAGGAGAGCTGGAGAGGGGCTGGGGACAAGGGATGGAGGGACAGGACACAGGGAATGGCTTCCACTGCCAGAGGGCAGGGATGGATGGATATTGGGAAGGAATTCCTGGCTGGACTGGAATTCCCAGAGCAGCTGTGGCTGCCCCTGGATCCCTGGCAGTGCCCAAGGCCAGGCTGGAGCAACCTGGGACAGTGGGAGGTGTCCCTGCCATGGCAGGGGTGGCACTGGGTGGACTTTGAGGTCCCTTGCATTCTGGGGTTCTGTGAACACGATTTTTTTCCTGTTCCTGAGTTCTGCCTATCCCAGTGCCTTTTCTCACATGACCAACAGCTCTACCTTGAACTAAACCCCAAACCAACTCCCTGCATAACTTATTAACTCCAGAAAGGAAGATGTTCACTGGCACTTGGAGTAGAAACTGGAAAAACCTCACCCTAATTAGGCTGAGTGCTTCATTTGAGAGGTGATTGCTCTGTAGGAAGAAACCCCTCTTACCTGCTGGGAAGTGCAGCACCAACCAAATTGCTGAGGGCATGATCCATGCAAATGGCATTTTGGTGCCTAGAGAGAAAGGAATTCCTGTTACCAGTTCCTAAAAAGTGGGGTTATTATGTATAAATCTTTGTGTTTTTCTGCTTTACTACTTCAGAAAATCCTAAATGCTCATTTTGTGGGGCTTTTCCAATGAATATTCCCTGGGTTTATTTAAATCCAGAGGCTGTGAGGTTCAGCCTTGCAGCAGTGCCTCAGCTCCCCCAGAACCTCTTCGTGTGGTGCCTTCTGTAGGTGATTCGTAAGTGCCAGGATGAGCAATCTCAGCACGAAGGCTCTTCAGGGAAATGCTCTGCCTTCCACTAAACGGAGATGTGTGAACAGCCTGCAGACAGCTGCTTCTGGCAGCAAACTGCCCAAAATACCCGAGACAAAGGGCAAAGCCAGCCCCACTTCAAAGCATCCGGGCAGAGGCGTGTCTGGGGAAGCACTGAAGATGTGAAGGGTGATGAGAGTAAAGGATGAGGAACAGCCTCCAGCTCAGAGCTGAGAACGGGGAGAAATTATTGGGAAACACCCCCAGGTTCCACCTCAGTGGGGAAATCAGTACTGCTGGCTGTAGGGTGCTGAAAAACAAAGGACATTGTCCCGTGGCTGGAGAGGGAGAAGCCTCGGGGTGTCTTTGGGGTACCAGTTTGGGCCTCTTCATGCTCTTGTTCCCAGAATCTCACCTGGGAGCACCAGGGGCCACAGACCCCTCTCTGTCACCCCGTGGCTGTGCCACAGGGACTCTGGCTGTCCCTGCAGCCCTGGAGCTCTGAAATGAAAGCAGCTGTGAAGCAGAGTTGGCTTTCAACCCCACTTCTCCCTAAAACCCCTCCGTTGTGCTTTCCAAGAACCAGCAGGAGCAGCCAGTCAGTGCTGGAAAGAGGAACATCCCAGTCATTTCAGGCAGAAAAAACCCCAAATCTCACACATCCTTAATTACTGACCCTGGCTGAGCTTTTAGGGAAGCTTTCCCGCACTTTGGCTGTGCCCTGTGAGGACAGTGGCACCCCAGGTCACCCCAAACCTCGGGACTGTCCTGCCCGAGGTGGGGGCTCTCCCCCAAAGCTGCCAAGAGTGGGGAATTTAATCAGAGCTCTGGGAATGACAGGAGGGGACAGAGCTGCTCAGAAGGGACCTTTGGCACTGCTCTCCTCAGGTTGCTCCAGCCCAGCGTGCACGGAATATCTGCGATGGTGAGAATTCCTGGGCAGCAGCATCCCAGGGCAGGGATCATTCCAGAGCAGCGGCATCCACGGGAAAACGCCCATCCCGGGGCAGGGGAATCCCAGGGCAAAGAAAATCCCAGGTAAGGAGCATCCCAGGGCAGCAGCGTCCTGGGACAGGAAAATCCCGGGACAAGAGCATCTCGTGGCAAAGAAAATACTAAGTAAAAAGCATCCCAGGGCAAGAGAATCCCAGGACAGCAGCATCCCAAAACAATGAGCATCCCGGGGCAGGAGAATCCCGGGGCAAGGAAGAAAATCCCAGAGCAGGAATTTTCCGGAGCAGGACCATCCCAAAGCAGTGAACATCCCGGGGCAGCAGCATCTCGGGGCAAAGAAAATCCTGGAACAGGAACATCCCGGAGCAGGAATATCTCAGGACAGGAGCATCCCAAAGCAGTGAACATCCCGGGGCAGCAGCATCCCAGAGCAAAGAAGAAAATCCCAGGAGCAGGAATATCTCAGGACAGGAGCATCCCAAAGCAGTGAACTTCCCAGAGCAGCAGCATCCCGCGGGATCCCGCCTTTCCCAGCGCGCCGCTCTCCCGCTGCCGGCGCTCGGGAAGGGCCCCTCGGCAGAGCCGCGCGGGGGGGATCCCCATCCCCGGGAGGCTCGGGGGTGTCCCCGGCACCCCCCGGTGCCCAGACCGGGGTTACTCACCCCGAGTCCCGCGGCCGCTCCCGGCGCCGGCAGCTCCGCGTGTGCCGCAGCCCAGCCCGCCCGCGGGGGATGCTCGGGACGGGGAAGGAGGGAAAGGGAAGGGAGAAAGAGGGGGAAAAGGGAAGGAAGAGTAAGAGGGGAGAAGAGGAGGTATAAAATAAAATGCAGCCCAGTCCCCCTTGTTCAGAGCAAGAGACACTTCCAGTCTCATTTTATCTTCTCTGTAAGATGATTTTTGCTCTCTCTGGTTTTTCAGCACTCCCACAACCCACTGCCACATTTAACAGTTTTAAATGAATGAATATCTTGCTGATATTGTTCTTTTTCTTTTCACACCGTCAATGACAGAAACTCAGGTTTTCAGCCTGATTATGATCAGCTTTTCGTACTTCGGGCACCTCAGCACAGGTATTTTGGGGAAGCTCGAGAAATGAGAGGACAAAAATTTTGCAGCTTCCAGGAATCCCAAATTTTGCCTTTGAGCCTCCAGCTGCTTTTCCTCCCTCCCAAAGCCAGGAGCAACTTTCGGGCTCCTTTCCAGAGCTGCCAGTAATTATCATTAATTTACTGGGGGGGAGGAGCAGATACCCCACAAAATTCCGAATAGCAAAAGATTTTTTTTACCTCTTGTTTCCCCTCTGCCTTCATCAGTTCCCGTGCCACTTCCCCTTTTCCAGAGCCCGTCCCAGCTCAGCTCCAGCCCCGCGAGGGATTCGGGGGAGTTTAAAGCGGACCCCCAGGAGAAATTCTGGGAATGCAGCCCCGTGCATGCCCCGCTCGTGCCTCTGCTGATTTCCCGGGAATGTTCCCTCCCGCAGCTCCTGCATCACCGCGGCGGGGCCGTTCCTCTCATCCCGGACGTGTTTGGGGGAAGGTGCTGAAGGACAGCCCAGGTGAGCAGAGTTGGGTGTTGTAGTGAAAGGCAGGAGGAAATCACCAGTCCATCACCCTTCACAGAACAAAGCTGCTTCCTTTTTGCTTCTATTTTTTCTTATTTCCTTTTACTCCTCCTTTAAAAAAAATGTTTTTGTTGGGGTTTATTCTGATTTTCTTTCCTTTATATATTCGTTTTCCTCTTTTCTTCTTTTGTAGTTTTTCTTTGTGTTTGTCTTGTTTTACTTTTCCTTTTTCTTCTTTCTTTCTCTATTATTTTTTAATTCGTCTTTCTTTTTCTTTGTCCTTTTTCTTTTCCCATTTTCCCCTTTTCTTTTGTTTTTCCTTTTCTTTTTTCTTATCATCTTTTTTATCTTTTTTCATTTTTATCTCCTTTTAGCTAATTTTTTTTTTATCTTTTTCTCTTTCTTTCTTTCCCCTTTCTCCTTTTCTCCTTTCCCCTTTCCCTTAATCTGCTTTTTCCTGCAATTCTTTCTTCATTGAGTCCTGCTGATCATAAAACTCCAGGGAGAAAAAAAAAGAGGAAAAACCCCATGGCACGGATAAACCACGAAGAAAACCTTGTGTTCCCTTCACTCAGGTGTCCCGGAGGTGCCGGCGCCAGGGGAAGCCTGGGGTCCCCGCTTGTCCCCCGGGGAAAGCCCCGGAGCCTGGAACGACACCGGGGGTGGGGACACACCGGGGGAGTGTCCCTGGTGTCACCTCATCAGCCAGGATCAGCGAGCACAGCCTGGGGCATGGCTGGGTGCGCGGGAGAGGAGGGGGAAAGCGACAGAATCCCGCGTTCTGGAATGGTTTGGGATAGAAAGGATCTTGAAACCCATCCAGAGCCACCCGGTCCTATGGCAGGGACACCTCCCACTGTCCCAGGCTGCTCCAGCCTGGCCTTGGACACTCCAGGAGTCCAGGGGCAGCCACAGCTGCTCTGGGAATTCCAGCCCAGCCCCTCATCACCCTCACAGGGATGAATTCCTTCCCAATATCCCATCTAAACCCATCTTTCAATTTACAGCCATTCCCTGTGTCCTGTCCCCCCATCCCTTGTCCCCAGTCCCTCTCCAGCTCTCCTGGAGCCCCTTCAGGCCCTGCCAGGGGCTCTGAGCTCTCCCTGGAGCTTCTCCTCTCCAGGTGAGCTCCCCCAGCTCTCCCAGCCTGGCTCCAGAGGGGCTCCAGCCTCTGGACTCTCTGTGGCAGCTCCACAGCTTCCTTCTGGTGTCCCTGTGTGCTTCCTTGGGACCTGGACCATGGAACTGTGGCCCAGCACCGCTGAACCCCAGCAGCAGCAGCAGGAGCCATCCCTCCCTGCAGGGTGGCTGGTTTGGGATCCCCTCTGCAGTGGCTCTGTGTTTTCCATCCCTTTGTGTGCCAGTGGCTCCCAGGCCATTCCCAGCAGGATGGAATGAGTCCCTGAGGCTGGAAAATCCCAATGTTCTGCTTCCTCCTGAGCTGGCAGCCACACCAAGGATGGACCCACAGGGAGGGTTTAGGTCTGGTGGTGCTGCTCTAGGAAATTGGGTGTTGCTCAAAATGCATCGACTTCTGTATCCTTTAGAGCTTCAGACTGAGATTTCTGTATTCTCGTGGCAGAGTTGACTCCTCTCTGTTGAGGAAAGGCTTGGTTGGTTTTGTGAGCAGCAATCACAGCATCACCTCTGTCCTTCATTCTCTACTCGCTGTGCTCAGCTCTGCTCCTTCATCCCAGCCCTCTCCCACAGCTCTTCCAGTGCCATTCTCACAGGATTTGCCCTGGGAAGGTGACATTTGGGAGCCTGCTGAGACCCAAAGCACAGCCTCACCTCTCACATCCTCTGCTCTGAAACACCAGCCTGGTTTCAGTCTGTGCCACTGAGCCCAGCCCTGTGCAGGACTCCTCATCCTCCTCGGGAGTGGGAGAGGCTCCCCCAAACCCCATCATTTTTAATGATTATTCCCAGTTTTGTTGTGAGGCCGTCCCAGCTGCTGCTGCTTTTGCCCTGCCCCTTTTTCAGGAGAGTTTTGCTGACCCAGACACTTCTTTGTAGCTTTGCAGGAGCCTTGGTCACAATCTGGGCTTTGATCTCTGCTCTGTGCACTCAGAAATCCCCGAAGGTCCCAGGGTGTTACTGAGCTCAGTGAAATCCAATTTTAGCCTCTGCAGTGCCTTTATCTGCCCCCCAATCTCTCCCACAATTTACTGACAGCCAAACCCCTGCAGGGCTGGGCTGCTGGGTGCAAGCTCGGAGTAAAACCCAGCAGCACGAGGTTACTCTGGGGATGTTTCTGTGGTCTCCTGGTCCTGCTGCTCTTCCCAAAAGGCTTAAGGTGCTTTTGACCTCCAATCCTGAGGCTTTACCAGCTGTAGCAACCCAGACTCTGTAGGTAGAAAGCAAGAGAAGGTCACGCCATCAGTTGGTGACTAAGCTGAGCCTAAACCCAGCTCTCTGTGCTGCCAACCTCAAACCAGAATGAATCCCACGTCCTCCTGCATGGTAATGGGCATGAAGGGTTTCAAATTGCAACTCAGATGGATATTTAATGCATCATTTATTATATGTCAAATTTATTTATTGCTATAAATCTGTTTCTTTATTCTAGTTTTGGTTGAAATAATTTCCAAGCTGGCTTTTTGAAGAGGTAAACAAGTCCCACAGGGGAGTCTCTGGCTGATCTCTGGTGGTGAGGGGAGCTCCTTGCACCTTGAGCTCGCCCCTGGTAGACACACCCTGCTCAGATGGGATGGAGTTCAGAGCAGGAGTGGGTGGCTCTCAGTTCTCCAACCCCCCTGCAGCTCTGAACTGTCTGCACCCAATTTCTTGCTTCTTTTAATTTAATTTCCCTCCTTCCCTTTATATAAAACTACCTTTTTTAGTGAGGTTTTGTTAGAACTGTGGTAGTGATGAGGCAGCACCGTGGTGCAACCCTGTGGGTTGTGAAAATCATAGAATTCATTCCTAGGCTGATAAAAGAGTGGGAATCTTTGGCACTGTATCCACTGCCAACAGTAAAACCAAGCTTAAAACAGGTGATAGAAAATCCTGATATAAAAAATCGAAGAGTTTGTGATATTTGAGGGAAGGAGAGAACTCTGAGATGTTAAAATAAATCAGTCAAGAGTGACTTTGTGACATCCCATCCCTGGAACTGTTCAGTACCAGGCTGGGCTTGGAGCAGTCTGGGATGGTGTTTGGGATCACAGAATCTCAGAATGATTTGGGTTTGACCTTAAATCCCATAAATCTTATCCCTGCTGTGGGCAGGGACAGCTCCCACTGTCTCAGGCTGTTCCAAGCCCCAGTGTCCAGCCTGGCTTTGGACAATTCCAGGGATCCACGGGCACTCACAGCTTCTCTGGGCACCCTGTGAAATATTTCCTTTAGCAGAAATATTTCCTTTATCTGCCAGGGATCAGTGGGAGGTTGGCACTGATGACTCTCTGTGCCCATGATGGGAGCTGGAAGAACAGGAGCTGAGCTCCTTTGGCCACTGCTCTGTTTGCAGGGATCCCTCCTGGGGCTGGGAATTCAGCAGCAACTCCCAAAAATGCAGGAGCAGCCCTGTTTCCTGGCAAGAGGAGCGTTTCCCCCCTCGAGGTCTGGCAGCTCAGGTAAGAGAGAGGCAGCAGAAGCTTCAGGATGTGGACACTGAACAAAAAAAAAAAAACAAACCAAAACCTTCCCCCCCTCATGCTGGGGCTGCTGAAATGTGTGTGGCTGTTCTTGTACTATTTCCTTCCTGCACAGGCAGCACTCACTAATTTTAGGCTCCCTGCCGTGCTGCACTCACATTTCTGTGCCTGTTTGCTGCTTCTGGAGAAGAATCCTCCCCTCCCTGGCAGGGCACTGCTCCTCTGGAAACAGTGACAGATTCCTGGGAGTGTGGGAGGAACAGCAGCAGCACACACGAGGTGTGGTTTGGAAGTATTGAGGACAAACAACAGAATTAATCCATTTGTGCAACAGCTGATGGAGAAATGCTCCCAGTGCCTAGGAAAATTTGAAAAAAAAAAAGTTTTGTGAATATTTTGTATGTCCCAGAATACCTGGAAATGGTTTCAGGGCTGCTGAAGGAAGGAAACCACTGTGTATCACCTTCTGGCTGTCCGAAGATCCAAATCCATGCTCGTGTGCAGGATCAATCCCATTTTCCTGTGCCACCCTGCCCTTCCCACAGCGAGGCTGAGGGGTGACAAAGCACTGTGAGATGATAAATCCCTCATCCAAAGGGAAAGATTTGGCCAGTGACCAGTTCAGAGGGATTTTAAATCAGCCTGGCAGGCGGTGGAGGTTTGTCCCTACCTGAGTGGGTTTTCATTGGGAATGGGAGGAAAATGGAATACAGAGAAAATTCCATATTCTTGGTACATGTGTGACACATAAATCCTCCTTGGTGTTGTGTCTGTTCATCAGGAGCAATCCCAAAATATTTTCCACATCTCTGCCAGGATATCTGAGGGATTTCTTTTATCCATTTGGACTGCAATTAGCTGCAGGAACGTAGTGCTCCAAACATTTGGGAATTAAATGCTCCAGACCTTTCAGAGGAGGACGGTGTTGAGCAGTAATTGAAGAAATTGCTCCCTGCAGGAATCTCCTGCTTGACATTCCAGGAATCCAAGCTTTATGGATTTTTTTGCCTCTGCCAGTATGAGGTAAGGCTGAAATTGGGATTTGCTGGCCCAAGCTCCCCAGGCAGCCACGAGAACCTGCAGTGGAGTAAGAGGGCAAAATTCCAATCCGGAGTTTTGGTTCTTCCCTTGGCAATCCCAGCGCTGGTCCAGGTTTCCACCGCCAATTCCAGCTGCTCTCAGAAAAGCCCTCCCATGCTCTGGGGGAAGCAGGGATTGCCCTCCACGGGCTCCCTGTTCATGGCTCTCAGGCAGGACAGCAGCTCCTCGGGGACCAGCATCTGCTCCGGGGCCTCGCTGGGCGGCCGCTGCTGCCAGGGGCTCTCCAGGGAGGATCCGTGTCCTGCCCACACCGGGAACGCCTGGCTGCTGTTCAGCACCAGCTGGATCTTCCCCAGCACACACACCTGGGGTGTCCCTTCCTGCTGCTCCCACAGCTGGGGCACAGAGCTGCTGTAGTCCTCGGAGAAGATTTCGGCCTCTGGCTCCGGGCTGGCCGCGGGCGGCTGTGCCGCGTAAATCCCCGCAGAGATGTATCCCAGCGTGTTCCCGTTGGAGAGCTGGGGTTTGTAGGCACTCAGCTGCTCTGGGGCTGGGCTGCTGAAGGCCACCACGGGCCTTGGGACGTCCCTGGGCTCGGGCACCTCTGCCCTGGGCTCACTGTCCAGGCTCTCGTGCTGCTCCTGTGCTGGCACCTCCTCAATCTCCGTGAGGGCGGCATCATCGGAGGCCAGGAATGGCTCATGGAGGCTGGCGCTGGGGAAATCACTCTTGTCCTGGGGAAAAGTGGTGGGTGTGGCAACAAACTGATGAGTTTTGTTAACAGGAGAGCTGCCATTATGGCTCAGGACAATCTGGCCCCAGGGATGGAATGGGATGGGCTTTAAGGTTCCTCTCAGCCTGGGGCAGGTGGGATACAGAGTTTGTGGAATTAAAGTTAAAAGACTTCAGCTAATCCAGGCTCCCACACACCTTGCAAATGTCTGGGAAATGATTCCTGAGCAGTTCCCAGTACCTTAGAATTTGAACCTCTTCCCACCCGTGTTCCTCACAGCTCTGGAGCAACAAGAAGTGTTACCAGAGGAACTGGCCTCAAGTCGTGCCAGGAGAGGTTTAGGCTGGATTTTAGGCAAGATTTCTTTGTGGAAAGAGCCCTGGCACAGGGGTGGAGTCCCCATCCCTGCAAGGATTTAAAATCCCTGTGGATGTGGCACTTGGGTATATGGGGCAGTGCTGGGGGGACTCAGTGATTTCAGAGGGATTTTCCAACCTGAATAATTCCGTGATTGTGTGAAGCCAAGCTTTCTCCTGAGAGGAAGCAAAGCCAGGAGCCAACTCTGCCCTCACCTGGAGTGACTTCACCGCGGTGCTGTTCTCCACGTGGGGAAAGTCTTCAAACAGCCACTTCGGCAAGAGGGACACAAGGGTAGCCTTGATCCTTCACCAAAAGGGGAGAAACAAACCCCAGATGTTAATTCAATTAATTCTTCAGATATTCCTCACACAGTTTGAAACTGTCTGGGTGGGAAGGACACATGAAGAACACCCAGCCTTTGAGCAGGGCTTGGAAACTCTGGGTTCCCCATTCTTTAATTTCACCGATTTCATGTTTATTTGACTTTTTTTGGGTTTTGTACAACAACCTGATAAATGTGTGACATTGCCCTCAGGCTGAGGTGAAAAGGACTGTAGTTGATTTAAAAAAAACCCAGAAGAATATTTTATATTTCTTTGATATACAAAAAAATACAGAGTGAAAGAATCATTAATTGGAGCTAAGGGAAAAAAGACATGGAGGAGAAAGGAATACCTTTTCCTGGCTGATTTTTTAAACATCACAATTGCAAGAAGAACCGATAATCCGACCACACTGAGGCTCAGTCCCAAGAAAACCCTGATGTCATCATCTGCAAAAGGATGGAGAGGGAGAAGGTCATGCCTGGGGCTCAGTGATTCAGTCCATCACCATTTCCTGCCTTAGAAATGCTGACATGAATTCCTCAGCCCCTGTTGGTTTTGCTTTTGGTTTAGGTGCTGTAACAGGCTGTGACCTTTGCCAGAGGATGTGCAAAGCAGAGCATCCTCAAAGTCAGAGCAAGGGTGGGAAATGCTGAAATAATCCCTGCTTCGAACTGTGAGATGGAATCGGCCTCTTAGAGGGATTAATCTTAGATTTTCCCGCTTTTGGCACCTCACACTTGTACTGGACATTGTATTTTAACATCACTAGAGAGCAAAACTCAAAGCCTGCGTTCTGTGGGTGCTGCTCATCCATGAGAGCATCACAGCCTTCCATGCATGGGGGTTGTGTCCCCACGGAGGGAAAAGATCCTTTTTTTTGGCTCTGACCTCCCCAGAGTGCCTGACAGCTCTCAATTCCCACTGCCAGGTGCTGCTTGGGGTTAAACCTCTCACCTGTGGCCAGGAGCAAGCCTGGCTTAGCAAGGCAGAGCTGCCCTCCTTACCCTGGGACATCTCGCTGTAGGTGCTGCCCAGGAGTGGCTCCTCTGGAGAGGCTGGAACAGAGAGGGGGAAAATGTCTGTGATTCCTTCAGAGGGCTGTGGGTGACACAAAACCTGCCTTGGTTTTATCTTTTTAGAAAAAGAAATAATGGTGTAATAAGAAAAATTTAGCTCCCTGCTGTAATGAATAACTCCAGCTCTGGCTGGGCTCTCCACAATGCCCCATTTCCCAGGGATCCAATTAAATGGGATGTTGATCAACATCCTGCCCCTGTCTACAAAACATCTTCCCTGCACATCCCTCCCCCTAGCACCAGAAACAAGGTTTTATTCCCCCTGCGGAAATCCAGTGTTTCTCATGAGCACTCCCAGGTTGTTTAACAAGTTTTCCAGGGAAGTTGTTGATCCCTGGCAGTGTCCAAGGCCAGGTTGGAGCAGCCTGGGACAGTGGGAGGTGTCCCTGCTATGGCAGGGGTGGCACTGGGTGGGCTTTGAGTGCCTCTCAACCCAAACCATTGTGTGATTCTGGAATTCCCCAAAGTGTCTGAGCCCCATGGGAATGAATTTCCTGATTATTTCCGTGCAGTGAGGGTGGATCTGCAGCTGAAGCCCCTGCCATGGCAAGAGGCCTCTTCCTGCTGAAATAAGCAGCAGCTTTGATCCTGGCCAAGTTCAGCAATTCCCTCGGGATCCCTCATCCTTGACAAACATTTGGTGCCACAGAGAAGGGCCCTGCCCTGAGAACAGCCCCTAACAGCCAGGGCTGACAACAGGACAACCATCTGGGAATGCCTGCTTCCATTTCTGGGGAATAACTGCCCTTCTCCAGGTCACAGAGCTGCCAAGCAGAGCCACAGAGCTGCTCTGGCCCAGAAGTCCCTGAGCAGCTGCAGAGGACCCATCTCAGCTGGCATTGGAGCAGGGAGCTGAGGACACCCTCAGGTGTCACCCCAGATGTCCCCTGCAGGTCCCTCTGCCTCTGCCAGCCCCTAGCAGCCCTGCCCAGCCTCACCTGGTGCCCCCACCCACCCCTGCTCGGGGAGGGCTCTGTTTAAGCCCAGCCCTGGCCCTCAGCCCCCCCAGGCTGTGCTGGAGGAGCTCTGGGGGTCAGATCCTGCTCTGATGTCAAGGCTTGGCCTCAGCCCTCCTGAGGACCTGTCCAGTTCTTGAGGACACCCAAAGCCACCCCGGTGATGGAGGTGACAGTGTTCCCTTGCAGGCTGGCTCGTGCCCTTCCCTAAATCTCCTCCTGCACTAGAGGTGCCCGCTCCAATTGAGCTTGTCCCTTCCCAAATGTTCTGTGGCTCCCACTCCAGGTGGGGCAGGGCAGGGTTGTGCCTGCCCAGCTGCTCTCTGGAAAAGCTCTGTGCTGTGTTTTGGTTTATCTGTAACATTTTCTTGTGAATTCCGCATTTGCAGCCTCGCTTTACTGCCACAGAAAGGGACAATGGCTTCACTGGTGCATCTGGTGAAGGAATATGAGGTGCTTGGGTGTTTTGTGCAGGGGAGCCAAGACCAGCTAGAGGTGAGTTTTACCCAAATACATTGATTAAACCCTCTCTTTCCCTATCCTGCTCGGTGGGTAGGCCTTATCCCGTTCCTAAACCTGAGGAATCCCCCAGAGCTGAGGCTGTGGGGGGGAGCAGCAGCTTTTCGCCCCAGGCAGGCTCACCTGGGCTGGAGCTGGGTGTGCTGATGCCATCGGGATACACCGCGGACAGCGACACGCGGAGGGGAGCTCCTGCCGCTGCCTCTGCTGGCAAAAGCGAGAGTTGCCTTCAAAATGGGATTTTTTATCTGCTCTGGAGGCTCTGGGCTTGCTCAGGGGCTTGTTACTGAGTGGTGAAAGCAGATCGATCAGCCTTGGTGGGTCTGGTGTTGTTCCTGGCCCTCTGGCTCATTTTTATTTCAGTTTCTTTCCCTCCCCATCCCCTCCTTTCTGTGATCTTCACCCAGGGCCCCAGATCCCACTGTCTGCCCCCAAATCTCCTTCCCTCCTCCTCCTTCCCTAAGGGCTCTTGACAGCCCCACTCCCCAAAAACAAGAGGGCAGGGGCTCAAATTCAAATGAAGCTGCCTTTGTTATCTAATTAGGATTTATAGTCTATTTTGGATTTATAATCTAATTTGGATTTATAATGTCCTGATGAGCTGTACCAAGCAGAAAAAGAGATTCCTGGGATGCCTTACCTGGGATGTAAGTGTGAGTTTCCTGGTGTGGGATTTTTTCCCAGAAGTACTGCTCCTCCAGGCCATGCTGGGAGCTGGAAACCCACTCCAGTATGAACCAGAGTGGGGGGCTCTGGCTGTGCTGGGGGTGCTGCCACTGAACCAGCACCCTGCTCTGGTTCTCAGGCTTCACCTCCACGGCCTCTGGTGCTGGGAATTCTGTGGAGAAAGAGGGCAAGGGGCTGTCACCCCAAACTCATCCTTGGAGACTGGGAAGGGTCAGCCAAGCTCAGGACAAATGTGGATTTCCTGGAAGTGTTTGAAAACTGAAGGGGGAACAGGAAATTATAGAATGTGGTGTCTTTATAGATAAACACACAAAATTCTATAAATCTATATTTATGTATTGGTCTGTATTTCATAGAATTATGTAGGTTGGAAAAGACCATAGAAGATCAAGGCCACCACTGACCTGTGTCCCCAAGTGCCACATCCATGTGGTTTTTGAATCCCTCCAGGGATGGGGACTCCACTCCTGCCCTGGGCAGCTGTGCCAGGGCTGGAAAAAATTTCCATTAGGAAATTCTCATGAAATTCAACCTGAGCCTCTCTTGGCCCAGCCTGGGGCTGTTCCCTCTCCTCCTGTCCCTGTTCCCTGGAGCAGATCCCAAATCCCCCCTGGCTGTCCCCTCCTGGCAGGAGTTGTGCAGAGCCAGAAATTCCCCCTGAGCCTCCTTTGCTCCAGCCTGAGCCCCTTCCCAGCTCCCTCAGGGCTTCTCCAGCCCCTTCCCTGCCCTGGGGCTGTGCCCATGCTGTGGCTGCCACAGCCCGGGTGCCCTGGGCTCTCCTGGCCAGCTGTGCTCCTCCCCAGCCAGATGTAGAGCTCTGTGCTTTTGAAACACAAACCCCACATCATCAGCCCTGTCACTTCTTACCAGAAACGTGCACAGTTCTGATAAACATCAGAGCTTAGAGAGTTTTTTCCACCTTATTTCTCTTCAGATTTTTTTTAGTCATGTATTTGTCCTCAACTTGAATGGGACTTTCCCCTCCCATTGCTCATTCAAAGAGACATTTTTCAGAATTAGGAAAACATGGTTGTGGGGAAAATCACAACCCAGGGCACAGGGACCATAAGGTAGATTTAGAAGGGATTTTTTTCCCCTTCTTTTTCAGTTTGCAAGGGCCCAGCTCCCAGTGCAGGAGCTGTTCTAGGGAGCAGAGGAGCAGCCCTGCACCCTTTGCTTTGCCAGCCAACACAGGCAGGGCAAACTTATTTTTAAGTTTGTTGCTTCAGCCTTAGGAAGTGAAGAGTTGAGATTCCAGGGCCTGAAGGGGCTCAGGGAGAGCTGGAAGAGGGACTGGGGACACAGCATGGAGGGACAGGACATAGGGAATGGCTTTAAGTTGAAATAAGATGGATTTAGATGGATCTTGGGAAGGAATTCCTGACTGGGAGGGTGGAGAGGCCCTGGGCTGGGATTCCCAGAGCAGCTGTGGCTGCCCCTGGATCCCTGGCAGTGCCCAAGGCCAGGCTGGACACTGGGGCTGGGAGCAGCCTGGGACAGTGGTAGGTGTCCCTGCCATGGAACAACGGGATGGAAGGATGGCTTTAAGGTCTCTCTCCACCCAAACCACTCCAGAATTCCATGATTCTATATCCAGCTGTGGAGCATCTCCAGGGGACGCTGGACTTGTCTGGAGGACTTTGTGCTCCCTCGGTGGAGCGGGCAGAGCTCTGCCGGGGCTTTTCCCTTGCACGATCCAGCCCTTCCCCTGCAATCCGGGTCAAACCCAGCCCCTGGACTCGGCAGGAGTGCCACCTTACCTTCCTGAGCCGCAGCCCGCTTTAGGGGGATGCTGGCAGGGCTGGAAGCCCCTTTGGAATTGCGGGCGGTGACGAGGAGGCGGCGGGCTCCCGGCGGCACCAGCACCGTGCACTCGGTGCCCGAGGTGAGGCAGAGCAGCCGCGCTCCCTCGGGGCTCTCGGCGGACACGGCATAGCCCAGGATCCTCCCGCGGGCATCCCGGGCCGGCAGCGGCTGCGAGGGGAGAGACGGGCAGAGATCGGTGGGGTCTGACACCCAGCCAGGACAGCTGTCCCCTGGCTGGGTGACACGTTTTAAAAGGATGGAGAGAGTTGGCTCCAAGCTGAGCCGGCGTTTTCCTCCCATCCCCAGGGGCCAAAGGGTTCCTCAGGGAGGGCGGCACCCCCGGCTGCTCGGGGAGAAGCAGCGGAGCCCAAAATTGGCAGAGGCCGCCCCAAAACCACCTTACCTTGATCAAGACCGTCACCTCGTGGCTGCCATTGGGCAGGGCCGGGCCCAGGCGCCGCCACACGGCGGGAGCGGCGGCGGGGGCTGCGGGAGGAGCGGGGACACCGTAAGGCACCGGGGGCACCCCGGGGTTCCCCCACACCCGCAGCCCTCCGGGAAACCGCTCCCGACCGGGGGCTGGGAGAGGAAACGGCGCGGATGGAAAGCACCGGCGGGCGCTGCTTCTTGGGGTGAGAGCAGCCCCGGCTCCCCGGTGCCCCGGGATGGCTGAGCCGGCCGTGGCCCGGTTCATCCCGAGGTATCAGCTGGTGTGGATGGGGGCAGCTGGTCAGGGTGACAGGGTTTTGTCGCGGCACTTCGGCTGATGTGATTTTTCCACCCAGGGGAGCAAGGAAACCACTAGAGGCCATGGAATGTATTCGCTTGGAAAAGCCCTCTGAGAACATGGAGCCCAGCCATCCCCTAGCGCCGCCAAGGCCACCACTATCCCATGTCCCCAAGTGCCACATCCACGCGGCTTTGAAAGCCCTACCGGGCGTGGGGACCCCGGGCGGCTGTGCCAAATGCCACACGCGGGTGTCACTGGTGTGCCCACCTGCCTCGGGGGTGCTGTAGAGGAAAGGGGGGCTCCAGGCGCTCCAGGGGCTGTGGGGGGTGCTGAGCCGGCACCGGACCTGGAACACGAACTCGGTGTCGCTCTGCAGCTCGTGCTGCCAGCGGGGGCCCTCCTGCGCCGCCTTGTCGCACGGCTCCACCTGCAAGGGAAGCAGGGCGCTGGGGGAGCGGGACCCAGCGTGTCCCCACGGCCACCGCCACCCCTCGGCACGGGGGAGGCCACCGCCCTCCTCCTCTGCATGGGCGGCACCCGCACTGTCCCCTCCAGTGCCACCCCGCGGGGCACAGCCCGAGCCCCCAGCCTGTCGCCGGCCCGGGATTCTGCCACCGCGGAGATTTTGGGGCTGAGCTGTGACCCGGGGGTGTTCCCAAAGGGCTCCGGTGGGGCTGCTCCAGTGTAGTTTTGTCTGGGGTGCACGCTGAGCATCCCAGAGGATTTTGTGCCTTGTCCTTGCAGAGCAGAACGTTTGGAAATGTTTGGAATTCCGCCTTTTTCTTAAGAAGCTGAGATTGCCCCGCCCACGAGGCCTCCTGCTCTCTCAGATGGCATCAGCTCTCCTGCCCTCCCAAGTGGCACCTGCCTGTGGCCGAGGGTGCCCCTTCCCCAGCAGCACCGGAGCAAAGGGGTGAGTTTGGAATGACCCCAAATATTCCCACTGCCCGTGGGGGTGCCCAGCAGGAGCGGGGCTTGCATCTCTCTAACGGGGGGAGGCTTGGGGGTCCCGGGGGTCTCACGTGCCACGTTGGGGTGCCCGTGGCTCGGTGCCTCTCCTCGCAGTGCACGTCCTGCAGCCGGGTCCGGCTCCTCCAGCGCGTGGTGGTGCTGGGAGGGGACGTCTCCGAGGTGTGGGCGCCGATGGGCACGGGCAGAGCGGGCACCACTGTGGGGACAGACGGGATGGGCTGGGCTCGGGGCCGCCCTTGTGCTCAGGGGTGTCCCTAAAGAGGCACTGCAGGGCCGGGCAGTGGCCACACACAGCCCCAGCGCGGTGTGCTGCTCATGGGTGGGCAGGGATGATGGATGGAGGGATGGCTGATGGACAGATGGACGGACATACCGATCTCCTGCAGGCTGAGGAGCCGAGGGGCCGAGCGGGCAGTGCCCAGCGCGTTGCTGGCCTGCACCCACACCGAGTAGTGACTCTCATTATGCAGCTCTCTCAGCAGCACAGGTGAGTCTGCAGGGAAGATCTTTTCTTCCTCGTCCTCCTCATCCTCCTCCTCATCTGCCAGCACCCTGGAAGCAGAAGGCAGCCCCGTCAGTGCCCATCCTAGCACCACACACCCACTGGCACGGCCACCCGGGCTCCTGACCAGGGCAGGGCCATCCCCAAACCTGGAGTTTGTTGCACCTAAAGCAAACTGGAAAGTCAATCTCTGACTACTGCTGCTGGGGATTTGCATTTTCACAGTGGGAACTCCTTCCTTCTGTTCTGGCTGCATGGTTCAGTTTGATCCCAAGCAAATTTATGCAGGAGCTTTGTCCCTTCCCTTCACAAAGCTTCCATGTGGGATTTATTGCCTTTAAAATTGAGTCAGAATAACTGAAAGCCTGCCAGGTGGTGCCATGGGGACTTTGGTGGCAGGGAGCATCCCAGGGTGGGACTGTGGCACACAATGCAACAGCCAGCACCTCTACTTCAGCTTCAAGCTGGACTTTTGGTTTTGGGGTTTGGGCAGCGTTAGGTTCACCCCTCTTTATCTTGGGGAGAACCCAAGCAGCTGGGAGCTGCCGCTTCCCTGCGGCAGGACACGATGGGACGTGAGCCGGTGAAACGTGCGCCGCTCGGGCAGGAGGTGACAAAACGTGAGCTGTGGGAAGTGGAACTGGGGCAGGGCAGCCCCGCTGCCACCAGGGACTGTCACCGCGGTTTGTCATCGGGATTTGTCACCGGGGCAGTCACCCAGGGCTGCCACCCCCGCTCCCCCTCCCGGCCGCCCCGCCCCGGGGTCTCACCTGCGCAGGTGGAGGCTGTGCCGGGTGGGCAGGTGAGTGGCCCGTCCTTCATCCCAGCCGCACTCCAGGCGCTCCGAGCCCTCGGCGATGGCGCAGCTCAGGTTGCCGGGGGGGTCCGGAGGGTCTGCGGGGCGAGGCCGGGTGAGGGCACGGCCACCCCGGGAGGAGCCAAAGCCCAGCTCCTCGGGGTTTGGCACGGGGGAGGGGCACGGGGGTACTCACGGCCCGCCCGGACCTCCGTGCCGCACACTAGGCGGTCCCACGGGTCGCTGGCACAGTGCGAGAAGCAGGTGACGGTGGCGAAGGGCATCTGGAAATCGCGCAGCTGGAGCAGCACGGCGCCGCCGGGCAGGGCCAGCGGGGTCCCCTCAGTGTGGTTGTAGTTGAGGAGGATGAGGAGCTGCGCCGAGGGGCAGCCCAGGGTGGACTGGCAGCCGATGGAGATGTCGGAGCCCAGCCGCACCACGGGCGCGGGCTCGATCCAGACGCGCCCCTTGCACTCGACGATCGCAGCACCTGTGCCAAAGCGGGCGGGCTGCGCGGGTACCCCGCGGGGACAGGGGGTGCCCGTGGGCTGCGGCGCTCGGCAGGGAGCTGCTTTGCTCCCTGGGATGCAGCAGCACCAACAGTGCGGCTGGATCCTGCAGCGAGGGGATTACACCCCGCCCTGCTCACCCTGAGCCCCGCGGGACACGGATAAACCAGGGCTCACGAGTGATGCTGGGGAGAAATTGTTCCTCCNGGTTCAGTTTGATCCCAAGCAAATTTATGCAGGAGCTTTGTCCCTTCCCTTCACAAAGCTTCCATGTGGGATTTATTGCCTTTAAAATTGAGTCAGAATAACTGAAAGCCTGCCAGGTGGTGCCATGGGGACTTTGGTGGCAGGGAGCATCCCAGGGTGGGACTGTGGCACACAATGCAACAGCCAGCACCTCTACTTCAGCTTCAAGCTGGACTTTTGGTTTTGGGGTTTGGGCAGCGTTAGGTTCACCCCTCTTTATCTTGGGGAGAACCCAAGCAGCTGGGAGCTGCCGCTTCCCTGCGGCAGGACACGATGGGACGTGAGCCGGTGAAACGTGCGCCGCTCGGGCAGGAGGTGACAAAACGTGAGCTGTGGGAAGTGGAACTGGGGCAGGGCAGCCCCGCTGCCACCAGGGGCTGTCACCGCGGTTTGTCATCGGGATTTGTCACCGGGGCAGTCACCCAGGGCTGCCACCCCCGCTCCCCCTCCCAGCCGCCCCGCCCCGGGGTCTCACCTGCGCAGGTGGAGGCTGTGCCGGGTGGGCAGGTGAGTGGCCCGTCCTTCATCCCAGCCGCACTCCAGGCGCTCCGAGCCCTCGGCGATGGCGCAGCTCAGGTTGCCGGGGGGGTCCGGAGGGTCTGCGGGGCGAGGCCGGGTGAGGGCACGGCCACCCCGGGAGGAGCCAAAGCCCAGCTCCTCGGGGTTTGGCACGGGGGAGGGACACGGGGGTACTCACGGCCCGCCCGGACCTCCGTGCCGCACACCAGGCGGTCCCACGGGTCGCTGGCACAGTGCGAGAAGCAGGTGACGGTGGCGAAGGGCATCTGGAAATCGCGCAGCTGGAGCAGCACGGCGCCGCCGGGCAGGGCCAGCGGGGTCCCCTCAGTGTGGTTGTAGTTGAGGAGGATGAGGAGCTGCGCCGAGGGGCAGCCCAGGGTGGACTGGCAGCCGATGGAGATGTCGGAGCCCAGCCGCACCACGGGCGCGGGCTCGATCCAGACGCGCCCCTTGCACTCGACGATCGCAGCACCTGTGCAAAGCGGGCGGGCTGCGCGGGTACCCCGCGGGGACAGGGGGTGCCCGTGGGCTGCGGCGCTCGGCAGGGAGCTGCTTTGCTCCCTGGGATGCAGCAGCACCAACAGTGCGGCTGGATCCTGCAGCGAGGGGATTACACCCCGCCCTGCTCACCCTGAGCCCCGCGGGACACGGATAAACCAGGGCTCACGAGTGATGCTGGGGAGAAATTGTTCCCCCTGAGGGTGGCACAGGGTGCCCAGAGAAGCTGCGGCTGCCCCTGGATTCCTGGAAGTGTCCAAAGCTGCGTTGGACGGGGTTTGGAGCAGCCTGGGTCAGTGGAAGTTGTCCCTGTGCGGGGCTGGGTGAGCTCTGAGGTCCCTCCCAGCCCAAACCAGGCTGGCACTGGGATGAACTCCCCCACCCGGCCCCCACCTACTCATCCCCGCAGAGCAGAAACAGCCAGTTCCGCCAGCTTCCCCCATTTCAGCTTTTGCACTAATGTTTCAATGACTGCAGGGAAATAACCTGCGCTCTCGAGAGAGCTCTGATCCCCAAGATTAGCGCGGCGGAGGAGGCGCTGCCCTTCCCTATCAGATGAAGCTCCGCAGCACCCCCGGCTGTCGGGCGCTATCGGGCTCCATCTGGCCTTCCTGGAAAGGGCAGGGCTGTGCCCCGGCCCGGGGCGGCACGGACAGAGCCCAGAGCTCAGCACAGGGGCTGCAGGAGCCTGGAAATGGCCCTGGGAACCTGAAAATGTCCCTGCTCCAAGGAGGCGAGAGGGAAGGAGAAGGAGCTGCAGGGCATGGGACCATCCCCCTGCAGTGCTCCCCTCAAACCCCACAACTCTGTAATTGTCCTGTTCCCACTCTAAAGGCCCTGCAAGAGCCGGGCATTGCTCAGGTGTCAGAGTGGTGGCCCTGACACTGTCACTCACCTGGGCACAGGCAGCAGAGCAGGATGTGCAGCACCAGAGCCTCGCCGGAGCCCGCCATGGCCTGGACTGCGGCTGCTGCCCAGGCGTGGCATAGTCTGAGGGACGAAAATTCACAGAGCAAATCCTCCTGGGAGCCAGCTCCAGCACGGGCAGGAAGGGCAAGGGGGGGAAGGTAACGTGGCTTTGGGGCAGGGAAATCAGGTTTGGAAATCTGAGCAGCCCTGCCTTGGAGAGGATGGGCTTGGGGGCTCAGGGGGTGCTGCCCCTCTGCTCAGAGCCACCCCGAGGGTTGGCTGCAGGGCTGGGCTCCCATGGGGACAGGAGAGATGTGGTCACTCTGGAACGAGTCCACCCAAGGTGCCTGCAGGTCAGGAGCACCTGAGAAGTGTAGGGAGGCTCAGGGAGCTGCTCAGCCTGGAGAGGAGGGGGCTCAAGGGGGGCAAATCCTTGGGAATGGATGGGTAGTGGGGGAGTGAAGGTAAGGGAGCCAAACTCCTCTCGGTGTGGCACAGGACAGGAGGCAATGGGCTCCTGTTGGAAATCAGGAAATTCCAGCAAAAAAGCTCTTTAAAGGTGGCCAGAGTGGAGCTGCTGCCCTGAGGGCTTCTCCTGCAGTCTCCATCCCTGGGGATGCTCTGACATGGTTTTATGGGATGGAAGCTCCTTGTTTCCCTAATATCTTTCCCACAGGTCCTGCCCAGGCTGAGCAATGGCTCTTCCCAGCACAGAACCCCTTGAGACAGCCCCAAAATCCCAGGCCAGGCCTTCCCACCTGTCCCCAAGGAGTCACCCTTGTACCTGCATCCTAGAGTTGCTTAAATTTTCCCTTTGCCTCTCTCCACAGCCTCTTTGGGAGAATTCCCACAACCCAGGAAAGAAAGCCCAACCTCACCAGCCTCGTGGGGCTTGGACTGTGGGGCTGGAAGAGCTTTGCAGCAGCCAAGGCACAGACAGGTAAGAAGCAAGGAAATGCAGCTCCCAGAGGGAAATTGCTCTTTTCCAAGACAAGCATCCTCCTGGAAGCAGCCAGCAAGGCAACCCCCAGCCCCCTGAAGCTGGGAGCATCCCCACAGACCTCTCTAATTCACACCCTGCACCAGCCCTGACACCCCCATTCACCTGCCTGGGGCTGAACACCCAGCCAAACCCCCCCTCCATCACTTCCTTTGCCCGTGCAATACCTGCTGTCAGGAATGGCAAGTTTCCCTGGAGGGAGGCCAGAATCCTCAGCAAAAGCTTCAAAATGCTGTTTTCCAACCCAAACCAGGCCACCAGCAGCAGCGAGTGCCTCGGTGTTTCTCGTGCGGGGTGAGGTGACCTGGTTTGGTTTTAGGGCTGATCAAGCATTCATCATGAGTCAAATTTTGAGTGCCTCCCTATTACCTGACCTAAAAAGAGAAGCTGTCAGTTCCCAAGTGCCCACAAACCTTCTGCAAGTCAGAGCAAATGAAAAAATGCAATTGGGGTCCTATGAGAAGAGCTGGAAACTCTAAATCTGCCCAGCTCCCTGAAGGATCACGGACTCTGCCTCCTCTGGGAATCACATTTGTGTTTTTATTCCATTTTAGAGGCATTTGCAAATGCAAAGCCAAAGGAACGAGGCCATTTGGAGATGCTGGGCTTTGATCTCATCTCTGGTAAAGCCTCCTCATGCATTAGGGCTAAAGAAATGTGAATTCAGTCAGGAAGGGAGAAGCTGCTCCGTGGTGCCAACCCAGATCACACAGAATCTTCCCCGGTGGCTGCGCCAGGAGTGGATAAACGCAGGAACAGCAGGTGAGCAGCAGGAGCTGGGATCTTTTGGGGCTCAGTGCAGGGGGCTGGAGGGTGGGAAAAGCAGGGAATCCTTACCTTGGCAGTCCTCAGGACATATGGCACCTGGAACCTCCTGCTGCTGCTGTGGCTGGAGCTGCATCAGCAGTGTCAACGAGAGCTGAGTGGGGCTGATCTACGTAGAGCACCAGAGTTTCCCTTCCAGTCTGAGTCAGTCCATGGGAAAACCCAGCATCCCTTCAAGCAGCAGCCTCGGGGGAAGGGGCCTCTTAAAGTTCTGGCAGGATTTAGAGGCACCCTGGTGAAGCTGAGCTCATCCCAAGTGGATTGTTAGAGTCCTCTGTGAGACAGGAGAGCAGCAGAGAGTGCCGGGTGCTGTCAGGGAAAGAACATTTTCCTACCAATCCCAGAGGCTGGAATGAAAAGCCCTGAAGGAATGGGGTTGTTTCCACCAGCACTGGAATCTGTGCTGAGTGTCACCCCACCTGTGCTCGTGCTGGTCCCCAGCTCATCCAAGGGTGTCACAGGCAGCGCATTCCCAGCGCTGGGAGGCTCCAGGGATGCCCCCGCGCTCTCCCCGCCGCCGGCTCCCGCTGCTGCTCCCAAACCCCGGCTCTGCAGAGCCCGGGGCTTCCTTTTCGTGTCGGTGGAAGTGTCAAACCTCAAAAACAGTGTTAACCTCATTAGACACTGCAACCACAGGAAACCCCGCACTGCTCCCGCCTCTGCCTCGCAGGAGGAAACGTCCGGGAACAGAATTTACCCCTCCGGGGAAAGGCAGAGCCTCCCTCTGCTTGCACACCCTGGCTGCTCTGGGTTTCGAGTGATCCACGGGGATTTTTTGTGGAAGTGAGAGTGAGATTTTTTGTGGAAGTGCCGGCCCGCGGGGGGGAAGCCTCGCTGGGTGGTGTGGCATAAAACGTGCCCGGGTGGTTGTAGCAACGCCTGGGTTTGTGTAGTTACACACTCCCCGAGCAGGACTGGTGGGGGTTTAGCGGGAATTTCAGCTTTGGGATGTTCTGGGAATGTTTAATACCAGTGCACGGGGCTGGGGCTGCAGGGTCAGTGTGTGCATCTGGAGCCAGCTCATCCCATCTGGGCTGGACTGGCACCAAGGACCAGCACATCTGGGCACAAGTGGCACATCTGGACCTGGCACAGTGCGGTGGGACGTGGAGCTTTCCCAGGATGGTGTCAGAGCCCCACGGAGCTGCCGGTCCCTGCATTTCCCAGGCCCCGGATCTGCCGCTGCCGTTGATCTGATGTGCCCTTATCTCTTCCTGAGCACACAGAGCTGCAGCTCAGAGCTCCATGGGCAGCAGTCAGGGCTCACACCGGGCTCCTTTCTGCACATTTCTCTTTCCCATCCTCAGGAATCTCAGCTGCTGAGGCAGCTACACTGCCCCGACTTTCCAACCCCATCGTGTTTGGGGTTCCCTGTGATTTGTCCAGATATTCCTCAGATATGAGGGAGCTGAGGGTAGGGTTAGGTCGGGTTTATGGAGAAATTCCTCCCTGGAGGTGGAGAGAGGCTGTGGCTGTCCCCGGGTCCCTGGAAGTGTCCAAAGCCAGGCTGGACAGGGCTTGGAGCAGCCTGGGACAGTGCGAGGTAAAACAAGATGAGGTTTGTGCTCCCTTCCAGCCCGAGCCACTCCAGGATTCTGTGATCCCAGGTCCAGAGGTGGGAACGCCTTTCCAGCATTCTGGTGCCCTGCAGGGAGTCCCTCCCGAGGCTGGCACTGCCCCGCAGCTCCCCCCAGCAGAGCCGGGACCGTGCCCTGGGGTCCCCAGCCTGGCACAGGGTTGGGCTCAGCCCCCTTCCCACCAGCAGCACCCAGGTTTTGGGGACACTGAGCCCCAGCCCCACTTCCTGGGGCTGTGCCCTGCTGTCCCCAACGCCCCGGGTCCTCCCTGGCACCTCCCTGTCCTGCCCGGCCCCCACTGTCACTGTCCCCATCACTGCCATTGTCACCAGCTGCTGCCACTGTCATTGCCACTGTCAGTGCCACCAGCTGCTGTCACAGCCTCTGTCACTGCCTCCTGCCACTCCCTCTGTGCCCCCTGTGTTGTGCCNCCCTTTCCCCTTTCCCCTTTCCACTTTCCCTTTCCCCCTCAGCGGCTGCCAAACGAGATTAAGAAGCTTGCGGATTAATTTAACATTTGTTATCTTTGCTGGGCACGCTCGGATCCCTGTCCCAGAGGGAAGGAAAGGTCGGCACAGAGCCGGCTCTGCTGCCAAGAGCTGTGTCCGGCACGGGGGACACGAGGGACACAGGCACAGGCTGGTCCCCCTCTCGCCCTGCTGTCAGGTGACACCCAGACATTCGATCCTAACATCTGTGGCTCCGGGCGCGGGGGGGGGACACTGTCCCCGCGGGGGCTTCCCTGTGCCCCCGGTGAGGGTTCCTGGGGGACAGGGACATTCCAAAGGGGCTGGGAATCAGCGCTGCTTGCGTCAGCCCCGCTGGCACCGCTCTCCAGGCGGGATTAGGTTCCTCTCCGCCGCTGGACGAGTAAATATTCCCAAATCCAAGCTCTGCTGCGGGCTCAGGACAGCCGGGGCTCGCTGCAGGAACAAGGAAGGTGATGCCAATGTCAAAGCGGGTTTGACTGTGATTTTTGGCCAGGGTAAAAGGACACTCAAGATACGGTAAAGTTGCTTCTGGACTTTAAAGTCAGTTTGTCCTTCCTGTCAGCCGTGCCAGGGAACAACCCCCGCTCCTTCCCTGTGGGCAGGGCAGCAGCACGGACATGAATCAGCCGGGAAAAGGAAAATTTGGGCAGAGTTTGCTTTTCCCTGCGAGGGGAGAGTGCCGGGGTGAGCCGAGCGTGCCGGGGCGAGCAGCAGCTCCTGCCCACGGGGCCCCACTTCCCTCTGGAGGCGGCAGGCCCTGGCTGTGCCCAGGCAGGTCATGGCAGTGAGAAAATTGGGAGTAATGCTCCCCAAAAGGGGCTGTAAACACAGCCATGGCCACAGGCAATGAATGTCCCGCTGCTGCCTTCCCTCCTCACTCTGGGCGTGATCCCCAAATCAGCCCTGGGGGGATTTAAAAGCCGTGTAGGTGGACATGGGAGAGGGGTGGTCTTGGCAGTGCTGGAATGGTTGGACTGGGTGGTCTTTGAGGGCTTTTCCAACCTCAGTGATCCAAGGTTTGACCGAATTTCCAAGCTGAGGCTGATCCCTCATCCCCCCTTGCTTACCCTCCATTGCCCCCACACCACCCGCTGCAGTTCTGTCCCTCTGCCCGTGTCCTGTCCCTTCGGGGGCTCCAGGGCACTTTGTCCTGTGGGGACTGAGCTGTGACCAGGGAGGAGCAGATTCCCCAGCGGTGAGGGATGGAGGTGAGCGTGTCACTCCTTGTCCCCCAGCTTGATCTGTTCTCTCCACTGTGCCCCGTAGGGTGGAGGCGTTTTCATGCTCCAAGCTGCCTTGTTTTGGGATTTTTCCACTTGGCAGAGCATAGCCCGGAGGGGAAGATTTAATCTCTGAAAGGGAAGGGCTGGTGCCAAAATCCTGCGTGCGGGGTCACCCCAGGGCAACACCCGGCAGGGTGCTGGGCCTCCGGGGCCACTGTGCCAGGGACAGCGGTGCCAGCACGGCTCTGACCACCCCAGTTCTGCTGTGGGGGGGTGCGGAGGGACCCCTGTCCCCCTGCCCACATAGGGGACACACGTTTGGTGTCTCCTGCCCTCGTCAATGCCCCCCACACCAGCCCCCTGTGCCCCCTGTGCAATGTCCCTCTACCAATGTCCCCCACACCAGTCCCCCGTGCCATGGCCTCCCCTGGCAGTGCCCCTGTCCCAGACCCTTGGCTGCTGACCTGCATCA
>VZTB01005865.1:43013-62344 GCA_013397245.1 Thryothorus ludovicianus | reverse complement strand
GCACTGTCCCCAGGGCCGTGGGTCTGTGTCCCCAGGGCCACCCCTCCGCTGTGGGTGCCCCCCTGATCTGTGCTCTCCTCCCGCAGGTTCCCGTCCTCGCTGTGCGTGGGGCTGGGCCAGGTGAGTGCGACCCCCCCGTGTCCCCGCACCCCGCGTTTTGGGGGGCCGTGGGGTCAACCCCTGTTCTCTTGCAGATGGTGGCGACGGTGGCCGTGCTCTGGGCAGGGAAGGCACTGCGGGTGGTCAAGTTCCCTGACCTGGACAGACACGTCCCCCGGCGGGTGAGACCCCTCCCCAGCACCCGGCTCCCTTTTCCAGGCACCCAAATCCCCTCCCCGGGCACCCAGCTCCTCTCCCCGGGCTCCTCTCCCCAGCCCCGGGGGTCCCTGCCCCACCACGGGCTCTTTGGGGTGCCCGTGCCTGTTCCCGGGATGGGAGCAGCTCCGGGACACGTGTGTGTGTGTGGAGGTTTCCATGGCGGGGTGGGAATAATTCCGTGTCTGGATTTATCCACCGAGGCTGCTCCGGGGAGCTCCCTGGCCGCCTCGGGTCGCTCACACGGCTTTATCCCTCTTCTTTGCAGACATTCCCTCTACCTCTCCTGTATTTCGGGAACCAGATCACAGGACTGTTCAGCACAAAGAAACTGAAGTAGGGATGGCTTTCGTGCACGGGGGGGTTTCACCGGGCCTCGGGGGTTTCCAGGATGGCCGGGGAGCTCTGCCGGGCCCCGGGCTCTGCGGGATCGGGCAGGAGCCGCTCGGGGCCGGCACTTCCCTTCCTTCCCTGCCCACGCCGGGATGTGCCACGTGCGTGTTCCCAAACGCTTCCCGCGGGCAGGGAGGGGCACGGGGCTGGCCCTCACCGCGGGGTGAGGGTCTGGGGGTGTCCCTGGGGTCTCCCATCCTGGCAGGGTCAGGCCTGAGTGGGTGTGGGAGCAGTGCCGTTCCCGTGAGGAGCGATTCCATAGGCATGAGGGAATTCCCCCAGAAGAGCACGGCCAGGCTTTGCAGAGCCCCTGTCCCTGCTCCACTGGGGACGTGGGGAGGGGGGGACACCCCCTGACCCTGCTGCCCCTTCCTCCCACAGCCTGCCCATGTTCACGGTCCTGCGGAGGTTCTCCATCCTGTTTACGATGTTTGCCGAAGGATTCTTGCTCAAGTGAGTGCTCCCAGCCCCCGGGCCAGGGACAGCCCCGGGCTCGCGTTCCTCGGGCACTGCCTCGGGTTCCTCCGGGGCTGCCTGGCCGGGTTTGGCTCCAGGCGGGGCTGGGAGGGGAGGGCAGGAGGAGGGAGCGGATGCAGGAGCCCCAATCCCTTCCTGGGTGTCCTGAGGGAGCCAGGAGAGAGGGGTCACAGAAACCCAGAGTCCTCAGGTTGGAAGAGACCTCCAGGATCACTGAGTCCAACCCAGACCCTGGCACTGGGTGCCACATCCAGGCTTTTCTTAAACACATCCAGGGATGGTGACTCCAGCACCTCCCCAGGCACAACATTCCAGTGCTTTATCACTCTTTCAGTAAAAAACTTCTTCCTAATATCCAGTCTGTGTTTTCTTTGGCACAGCTTGATGTGCTGCTCTGTCTCCACTTGCAGCAGTGTGGGAGGTGCAGGGTGCTGTGCCTGCCCCAATTCCTGCAGGGTCCCCAAAGCACTCCTGGAGTGCCCAGAGCCCCTTCCCAGGGCTGGGAGTTGCTCCATGCCCCAGGCAGAGCTGCAGCTCCCCCTGAACTCCCAACTCCTCTGAACTCCCAGCCCCTCGAAGCTGAGTTCTCTATCTTCTAACAAAATCAGTGATAATTGTCTCAAAATGTCTTTACTCACAGCTCCTGCGCAGGTCAGTTTGTTTGGGGTTGTTCTGGGTTTTTTTTCCCCTTTCCTCAGGATGAAAAGCTTCTCCCTGCTCTGCTCCAAAGCCCTCAGAGTATTCCCAAGGACTGAGCAGTGGCTGATGCCGTGTCCTCCTGCCTCTTGTTTTGCAGGAAGAAGTTTTCCTGGAGCATTCAGATGACAGTATTTGCTATGATCTTTGGTGCATTTGTAGCTGCCAGGTGAGCTGTCCCCATTCCTGAATCTCCAGAGGGTCCATGCTAATGGCTGTCAAGTTCCATAGTGTGTCCCAAGAATAAAGGGATTAAACACTGATTTCCCCCCCCCGCCCCAGACATGCTCTCTAGTAGGAAAGAATGTTTTCCTGACCCAAATCCCAACCTGCCATGATTAACTTTCCCTGACAACTTGCTGGCTCCACAGAAGGTGGAAGGAATCTTCCAAGCCAGAGCTTTAACTCCTGCTTTTTCCCTTTCCCAGTGCTGACTTGGCATTCGACCTGGAGGGATATATTTTTATCCTCATTAATGATGCCTTAACAGCTGCAAACGGTGCCTACGTGAAACAGAAGCTGGATTCAAAGGTGGGATGGGCTTGGGCTTCCCTTGGGATGTTGGGATTTTGGGCTTGGTTTCTGTCAAAGCAGAGGGGAGAGGCTCACCCTGCCCATTCCCAAAATCTGTCCAGAGCTGGAGAGGGGCTGGGACAAGGACTGGAGGGACAGGACACAGGGAGTGGATCCCACTGCCAGAGGGCAGGGAGGGATGGGATATTGGGCAGGAATTCCTGGCTGGGATGGGGTACCCAGAGCAGCTGTGGCTGCCCCTGGATCCCTGGAGGTGTCCAAGGCCAGGCTGGAGCAGCCTGGGACAGTGGAAGGTCCCTGGATCAGCTTTAAGGTCCCTCCCAACCCAAACCAGTCAGGAATTCCACAATATATCACAATTCCCCCCTCCAGCTCCTCTGTCTTGAGGAATTCCAGGCGGATTCAGCAGCCCCAGTAGCAGTGTGAGCAGGAATTTCTGTTCCCACTCAAACCCTCGGGTGTTCCCTTTTCCAGGAGCTGGGGAAGTACGGCCTGCTCTACTACAATGCACTGTTCATGATCCTCCCCACCCTGGCCATTGCCTGCATCACTGGAGATGCACAGAAGGTAGGATAGCCATCCCAAAATCCAGGGATTTGGTGGCACAATGCTGCATGGACAGCACTGGGGACTGAGGAGGAGGTGGGGGAAGGGCTGGTGCCCCAAAACCACCTCAGCAGGAAGGAAATGCAACTTTTACTGGAGTTAAACCCACAGAATTGCTCCATCCAGGCATTTTTGTAATGCCTGAGGAAAGGAGAAGTAGAGAGCAAGAAGAAATCCCAAATATTATTTAAAGAAGCTGAGTAATTTTAGAATCAATGAGTTTCTTCAAACTTTTTTTTCTGTCCTTCCCCTCTCGCTGGGGCAGTTTTGTTGTGTGGGTTCACTTTGCTCAGACACTGGGGCTGTGGTCCTGGAGATGTGAAATAATAATAATAGTAATAGATATTAATAATAATTTCACATATATGGACCACGGTAAATAATCATAATCGTTGTAGTATTAATAAAGAATAAGTTCATGTAAAGAGGACCACAAGTAAATTATTATTATTACTATTACTACTATTATGATTATATTGAATAATAGAATATGATTATATATGATGATGATTATTCACCTGTGGTCCTTATATGTGAAATTTTTATTATTAATATCTATTATTAATGTTAATGTCTATTATTATTATTATTAGTAGTAGTAATAGTAATATTATTATTTATTGTTGTTGTTGTTGCACTCACTGATGTACAGCTGGCTCTCCTTCCTCAGCAATGAATTCCTGTTTTTTGGACATCTCCATGTGCAGGGAATTCATATCAATTCCTTCCTCCAAAGGCTGGAGGTGTCTCCCACCCTGGGCGTCCCCCCTGCCAGCCCCCCCTGTCCCCCAGCCCGGTGGCTTTGTCCTCGTTGGGAGCTTCAAGGCCCGGGATAATGAGCTGGGATCAGCAGGGCTGGCAGGGGGTGGAGGTGGCCCAGCCCCACCCTCCGGAGGGCTGGATTTGGGATAAAAGTGCTCATTTAGGAGCAGGAGCTGAGCCCGGGCAGGAGAACGTTGCTGTGAGCAGCCACTGTTCAGCCCGGGGACAGAAATGGCTTTTTTAAATTTNTGCCTGAGGAAAGGAGAAGTAGAGAGCAAGAAGAAATCCCAAATATTATTTAAAGAAGCTGAGTAATTTTAGAATCAATGAGTTTCTTCAAACCTTTTTCTGTCCTTCCCCTCGCTGGGGCATTTTTGTTGTGTGGGTTTACTTTGCTCAGACACTGGAGCTGTGGTCCTGGAGATGTGAAATAATAATAATAGTAATAGATATTAATAATAATTTCACATATATGGACCACGGTAAATAATCATAATCGTTGTAGTATTAATAAAGAATAAGTTCATGTAAAGAGGACCACAAGTANCTGTTCAGCCCGGGGACAGAAATGGCTTTTTAAAATTTGCTTTAGCCCTGAATAAACTCCTTTCTGGGCCGCACAAAGATGCGCTCTGTGCCGGGGCCGCTGCCAGGAAACTCCGCCTTGGCAGCTCCCGGAAAAGCCCCTTGGGAAGGGCCAGGGGCTGAGGGGGCTGGGGGCCTTTCCTGCCCCCCTGGGCCTGGGAATTCCTGTGGTTCCTTGGGAAGCATCCCAGGTATCACATCCTGCTTTATGTGCTGGGGCTGCTGAGAAAAGCCCTGCAGAGAATTCCTGGGGGGAATGGGGATGGATGAGCTGCAGGAAGGTCCCTGCAGGGCTGGAATTCTGTGTCCCTGTGGGAGGAGCAGTCCCAGCTGCCAGGCAGGAGCCCTGGGTGCTCTGGCATTCCCAGTCCAGCAGGGAAAGAGGGAGGGCAGCAGCTCCTGCCCTGCCCTGCTCCTGCCTCGTGGCTGAGGCTCCTCTGGTCCCTCCAGGGCTCCTCTGGAGCAGGTGAGGATTCCATTTGGAATGGGTGTCTGCAAAGGTGGAGACTCCCTCACTTCCCTGGGCAGCCTTTGCACCTCTCCAAGTGTCTGCAGGCATCCAGAGGGACCTCCCTGGGTGTCCCTGGTTGTCCCTGTGTCCCCCTGTGTGCCCCTGGCTCCGTGGTCCTGGCCCTGGGCACCTCTGGCTCCTTCCCCTGGCTCCTGGTGAGATCCCTAAGCCTGCCCCGAGCTCTCCTCAGGGAGATTCTCCAGGCCCTGCAGGATCCTCTGGACTTTCCCTGCCTGTGGCACTGGATCCAGCACTCCAGGTGCTCCCAAACACCCCCCAAAAAAGCCCTTCTCTGAAATCCAGGCTGCCTGCTCTGACAGCAGCATTCCTGGAGGTCACAGCTCCCTTGGGATGCACTGCCTGAGTGTTGTGGTTTGCAGTGAGTGCATCCCAAAATGATCCAATTCTGGCTGGCAGCCATCTGGGAGATGCCTCTCCCAATCCCTCTGCCTTGTGAGACTCAATCCCTGCCTTTTCCAGAAGGGCTGAGTGCTGAGGCTGGAGGTGGTGCCAGCGGGGATCCCCAGCCTTGGCATGTCATTCCAGGCTTGGATTTGGGTTGGGTTTTCCTGCTGTGAGGTGCAAGCCAGTGCTGGGGGGGTTGTTCCCTGTCTTGCTGGGAATTCTGTGCTTCCCAAGGCTCTGAAGCTGCTGTTCCCTGCAGGCAATGGAGTACCAGGGCTGGGCAGACACGTTCTTCGTCGTGCAGTTCACACTGTCCTGTGTGATGGGGTAAGGCTGGGAGCATCCCTGCTTTATTGATCATAGAACATACTGGTCACTGCTTTATTCATTCATAATTCTGAACCAATTCCAGCTAGGACTAATAATCCCCTGCCCAAAATTCCAGTCAGATCTCTCCACATTCTGCCTTTAGGTTGATTGTGCTTTTGCAGCCACGTTGTCCAGCCCTCAAAAGGATATTTTTAAGTGGGAACAAGGCTGGTATTTTGAAATGTTCTGCATTAACAGTTCAACACACTGAAGGGACCATTCTGGATTGAACAACAGTTGTTGTTATCCCGTGTCTCTGGTAACACATGGCCCAGTTTGATAAATTTTAGACTCAGTTTTATGTGGTTTGAGTTGGAGCTGGAGCATTGGCCTGAATTGTGGAGGGTTCTGCTGTGGTACAGCTGTGATATTAAAACTTAACACAAGGTTTAAGGTCCCAGCTGGGGCCTGGATTCTTGTTCCAAAACCAGCTGGCCCAAATACCTTGTGTTAATGCAACATTATGGCAGCAATTCCCTGGGTGGATGCAGCCTTCTTGGTACTCCCCTTTGCAAACTGCTTTTATCAGAATGCCAGTTCCTTTCTCATGGGTGTTCCATTCATCACTGACACTCTGCCCTAATTCCATCTCCTGTCATTCTCTGCACTGCACATCCTTCCTCTGGTGTCTGGCACCTTGCTGGCTCCTCCGAGTGCTCAATATTCTTTGGCCATAAACCACAGCTTCCATCTTCCCTGTAATAGGACAAAGGTTCAGACTCTGTTCTCTGTTAGGGGGGCACTTCTGGCACATCTCAATTCCTGCATCACAATTAGAATCACAAGCAGAACAAGTTTCTTAAATAATTCATTAACTATTCCCAACAGCAATTTACTCATTGTGCTCCATCCCCATTCCACAAACAGGGAATTGTGGTGCCTTGCTATTATTTATAATAATATTATTTATATATATTATAATACAAATTATATAAAACACATAATATATATAATATATAATGGTATATAATAATAATTTAAAATAGAGGTGCCCTCTTATTATTTAAAAATCATAAGAAATCCTCAGTCCTGTTAGGGAGACCATTCCTGAGTTGTGGTGGGTGGGAATTATCTCTCAGCTCCCTCCAGTGCAGGTTTAGCTAAAATCCTGGGATAAACACTGCTGGAGAAAGGATGGGAATGGGTCATGGACCCCTGGAATGCTTTGGGGTGGGAGGGACCTTAAGGTCACCTCCTTCCCTGACACCTCCCTGGCCAGGGGTGGGGTCTGAGGGGATTCCCAAGGTGTTATCCCTGATTTTGGCTCTTTTCCACAGGTTCATTTTGATGTATTCCACAGTTCTTTGCACTCAGTACAACTCTGCTCTTACAACTACAATAGTTGGCTGCATTAAGGTGAGTGGCATTCCCTGCTCCCAAAAAAGCCTCTCATTTTCCCTGGGGAATTGCATTAACCCCATGTTCCACCCCCTGCATTCCCTTTTCCATAAATTCCCCTTTCCATACTTTCCTGTGTCTCAGGCTCTTTGTTCCTCCCATCTTGTTCCTCTGCAGAATATTTTAATAACCTATATTGGGATGTTTTTTGGAGGAGATTATATTTTTACATGGATGAACTTCATTGGTCTAAATATCAGGTAAGAGCAGCGGTTTATTTATGATTTGTAAGTGAAAAGTGGGATGAAACTGAAATGATTTGACTGATTTAATGGATTTTTTCCTTCCCCCAAAAAAATCAAAACCATGGAATTGAGTTTTTGTGCTTGGTCTGTGGGATGCTCCCAAACTTGCTTTGTTTTAAAGCCCAGGAGTATTTTAGCAGGAAAATTGAGTTTCCCCTGAATTGCCAAGCAGAGCCATGGAATTAAGGCAGCAAAAGAAGAATTTTTGGGATTATTTCACCTGCTGTTCCTTCTGATCCAGCTTTTGGAAGAGTCTCCTTCCTGAGCTGTGCCTGAGCCTCTCCTGCCCTTCAGCAGGATCCCTTTGGGGGTGGAACAGCCCCAGCACTGGGCTGGGAAGCGTTCTGGCAGGAATTAAACACAGCAGCCTGGATTTAGGAGTGGGGATTTCCCTGGAAATGTGCCTGCAGCAGGCGCCTGTGCCTGGTGGGATTCCCAGCGTGTCCCTGCCTCTCTTGCAGTATTGCTGGGAGCCTGGTGTACTCCTACATCACCTTCAGCGAGGAGCAGCTGAACAAGGAGGCGGATGCTGGCAGCAAGATGGACATTAAAGGGAAGAGCTCCGTGTGAGCAGGGAGAGGATTTCGCGTTTTCGGGAGAACCGAGCTCTTCCCGCCCGCTTGATCGCGGGCAGGGCGTGGGGAGGGCCCCGGGGCGCCTGCCAGCAGCCGCGGGGAGGCTCTTGATTTGCACAGCCGAGATTGCTGCCTTCACAAATCCTTGGGAAGATCCCTGCAGCCTGCAGGGGCGTGGGTGAGCCTAATTCAGTGTGATGGGGAGGAATTAACGGGTTCTAATCAAGCGGAGCCGGGCACGGCAGGGCCAGGGCGGTGCCAGGGGTGGCCCTGGCTGGAGCTGCCCCGTGGGATCGCTGGATCTGCTCCTGCCAGCCTGCCTGGGAGGCTGGGGCTGGCTCTGGGCCCAGCTGCTCCCTCTGCAGGGACGGGAATGCCGAGGGAGCCACGGCCTTCCCTGGAAGCTGCTCCTGGATCAATGTCCAGTGCTCTCTGCACTGAGTTTTTAGCTCTTTTCTGTTTGTTTTCTACTTCTTTTGGTCCATTAACCCACTTTTCAAGCTGGGTTTATCAGAGCCTTGCATTCACCTCTGGCTTTCCAAGGCTTGGTGCCATTCCTGGCAGGAAGAGTTTTCCAGCCCCTGCTGAGCTCTGCAGCCTCTCCCAGCCTTGGATTTGGGAAAGCTGCTGGCCTTTACTGGCAAGATCCAGCAGGGAGAAGCTGCTGGCATCACAGGAGAGCCCAGGTCATCCACCTGGCACAGCACAAGAGGCTCAAGGACTTGAATCTTCTTTTTTGGCAAGCACAGGGGCCCCATAATCCTTGTTTTCCACGGAATGAATCACCCTGGGTTTGTGACCCAGTAAAGAATGGGAATTGCAGAACACTGGGCAGTGTTCAGTGATTTTTAAAGGTTGTCTTACCCAGCACTTCTTTCCAGGTCTCCTTGGGTTGTCTTTTGGTTTAAAAAGAATTGTTTTTAAGCTTGTTTAAGAAACTTTTAGTAAAATAATGTATTTAGAGGTTTTTGTACCCTACCAGCTTCTCTAGACACTGTCAGGGCTTTTTTAGGAGATCTTTGCTTAAACTGGAACTGCTGCTGGGCAAAGCTGCATTTGTTGGAGTTCATTGGAAATTTTTGGATAGGAAAGAGATTTTCTGTGAGGGTGCAGCTCCAGCCTGGTGTGCTGGAGTGAGTTGCTGCCTGCTCCAACATCCCACTCCTGGAGCAATTCCAGAGCCACAATCCCCCTTTTTTTGTGGGATTTTGTGGTCAGTGTAGTGGCAAGAGGCAGTTGGGATGTCCTGGAGCAGCCCCTCCTGAGCACAGTCAAAAAAATCCCTGATTATTTTGGCTCCCAAAATCCCAGTAAAACCTCGGCTTTGTGCCAGGGGAGGGAGGGTGACAAACTCTTCCTGCTGTGCAGAAATCCCACAGTCCCTGTGCTGGTCCCTGCAGATCCCTGTCCTGGTCCTTGTAGGTCCCTCTCATGGTTCCTGTCCTTGTGCTGGTCCATGTCCTGGTTCCTGTCCTGGTCCCACTCCTGGTCCCTGTGCTGGCTCCTGTCCTGTTCCTGCAGGTTCCTGTCCATGTCCTGGTTCTTGTCCTGGTTCCTGTCCTGGTCCCTGTGCTGGCTCCTGTCCTGTTCCTGCAGGTTCCTGTCCTTGTGCTGGTTCTTGTCCTGGTTCCTGCTGGTCCATGTCCTGCTCCCTGTCCCTGTCCTGGTCCCTGCAGGTCCTTGTGCTGCTCCCTGTGCTTCTCCCTGTTCTGGTTTCCAGTATCCAGGTGCTGCTGGGCTCCCCTCACCTGCTTCTGCCTCTTGCTGCAGCATTCCCAAATTCCCATTTTTTCCCCACGTGTGCTCCGACTCCGCCAGGCTGAGTTCACAGCCAGGAGGTTGATTCTGTCAGAGAAGGTTTTTTTTAATGATTTTCTGATTATTTTTGAATCTACTGGTTAGATTTGCAGTCCTAACAGGGAAGGATTTTTAAAGCTTATTTTGTCCCTGCTGGGATCCTGCCGGATCCTAAACACTGGGAAAGCCAAGAATTCCCTTAACAGTATTTTCTATGCTATTAATTGACTAAAAAAAAGTTTTCTATAGAGAATCTATTTACAAAATGAGCATTTTAGTGATGAAAATCTGAATGTATGGCAGGCTGTGGATGTGAGGAATGAGAGCAGAAAGGATTTATGTGCCTCTGTATTTTTGTATTTGCTTCCAATAAACCAATGAACCGAAGCTGCTCCTGCCTCATCCCTCCCTTCCCTGGCTGCAGAGGAAGGGAATGCTGAGGGTGGATAAATCAGGGATTTGGGGGGCTCTCCACAGCCCCCAGACCCAGCAGGGTGAGGAGGGGAGGATTCTGGGTTTCCAGCTTTGGATATTCCTTGAGAAGGGAAGGGGGAATGTGGAAACGTTGTGTGGAATGAAGGAAACAGCTGGAAGTTGATCCAGAAAAATGAGTTTTGTTTCCATTGCTCTCCCATCCTCTGAGAAGAACTATTCCACCTTTCTGGAGCAAAAAAAGGCAGGAATTTTGGATGCAGGCAGTAAGTTTAAAAATATTTTAATAAGCTTTTCCAGAATTGCAGATGGGGAAGGGGAGCAAGAGGAGGAAATTACTGACAGTGCAAAATACTGGGGGAAAAAATGTGATCTGTAGGGTTTGTGTGTGTGGGGGGATTTTACTGACCCTCTGGGAAGGCCAAGGATTTCCTGTTGGACTCCCTGGATTCCCAGCTGTCCTGAAGGCTTGGAAAATGAAAGCAAAGTTAGCAGATTTCCAGGGTTTTCAATAATAGCTTTAGTAGTGCAATGACTTATCGAGTTATAGTGGCTGCAGTTTGACACATGAACAAAGGATTGTATAAAACACCGGCATAAACAAAAGGTAAATTAGAATTAAATATTCTTAAAGTCTAGCTGAGCATTACATAGTGGATTATGGAATGTCAGGTCTAAGTATCACCAAAAAAATAAAATAAAGAGAGAGAAAAAAAAACAAAGCAACATTCCTGGAAATACACACAGTGCTGGATTTCACACACGAGCCTGAGACAATTTATTTGGAAACTTTCCTATGGATTTTTGGGAAGTATTTCCAACAAAACAAAGAGCATCAAAATGAAACTGAAAATATGATTCTGCTTGTGTGGAACAGTCTTTGAGCTAAGGGGGAGCTTTGGGGTTCTGCTCATAACCAGAGGGGAGAGTTACCAGCAACCTCTGCCTCAGGCATTAATCACTGCATTCCTTAATTAACACAGGCCTTAATTAAAGAGCCTCACCCAGAGCCTCTCCAGGAGCAGGGCTGGCTCTGGGAGCAGCATTCCTGCACCAGAACCCTCCCTCAGCCCCAGCTTTGGTTCATTCCTGATCACAAAGTCCAAGGAAAGTTCAGAGGAGAAGAAACCAAATGAGCTCGAGCCCTCAGCAGAGGGGTTTGGGTTAAAATATCCATTTCAAACCATTCCTTTCAACTGTAAAACATTTCAAACCATTCCTTTCAACTGTAAAACATCCATTTCAAACCACTCCTTTCAACTGGAACCATAAAGAGCAGAAAGAAAAGAACCAGCTGAGGATGAACAGCACACCTGTGGGGAGGGCACAGGGTTATCGGGGACACAAAGGAACAATTGCCCCCAATTTTAACAGGGCAGAAGTGGAGCTGGGCTGAAGGAAACAACCAAAATCCATTTGGATTTCCAATGCTCCTGATTGCTGGATGGAAATCCTACATCCACAGCTTTCCAGTGGTGCTGCTGGCAGGGTGAGCAGCACCCAATTCCCTTTTATTGATGAGGAGTTTTTGGGTTTCACCCTGAAATTGGCTCTCCACAGCTTAACCAGAAGTTCCTGCTCTCCCTTCTCCAGGTGAGCGTGTCCCTGTGCACCAGCTCAGAATCCCAGGATTTTCCAGGCTGGAAAAGCCCTCTGGGATCCTCAGGTCCAGCCTCTGCCCTGTGTGTGCTGCTCCCACTGGAGCCATCCCTGTGCTCCCCAGGAATTCCAGTGCAGCACCAGTTCCCAGCTGCATTCCAGCCAGTCCAGCCCTCGCTGTGCTCCCTGAAAGGAGGCAGGAGAGAAACCAGTGGCTGATGGAGCAGCTGGACTTGGAGAAAGTTCAGGGAACTCGAGAATTTGGCTGCTGTGAAATTTCTCTGAGTTCCAAATGAAGGGAGAAAGCAAGCAAGGAAATGTGTGCACTGCAAGCAGCATGCTTAACAAAAATGGAAACATCATTATTTGCCATAAAACGAGAAAAAAACATGTTTGCAAAATCAAGTGCCTCCTAACCATTCTTATGTTAATTATTTACCAGTTTCTGGGAAGAAAATTAACACATTGGTGATTAATTTTTAACTCCATTGGTTTGGTTTGGTATGGGGGGTTTTTTTGTTGGTTTTTTTTTTTTAGAAAAGACTTCAGCAAAATAAAAGGAAGCTGACATTAGACTCAGGGTATCAACTCTCTCATAAAAGTTTACCAACTGTACAAGGTAAGAAAATTATACAAGCTTTTGTTTTAAGAAAGGACAGTTCAATCAAGACATAAGTACTGTAAAAATCTTCCAAAGGCTACAAAGAAATCTGGAAAAATACAGAATGTATTTCTTTAGCCCAGATAAAGAATATGGAAAGACATCATTGATGTCAACAATTTTACATAGACAAACCTGACCTGGTTTATTTATTTACCTTTTAAAAATTCTATATATAAAAATAGTTGTGCTCATAACTTTCAGGATTCATGAGGGTTCCTTAATGATGGGGTGACGTTTTCCTCTCTCCTGCAGGAGTGCAAGTCTCTGTGCCTGCTCTGTCTTGGCTTTTCCTGGTTTACTTTAACTTCCTGCAAAGCCCCAGATGCTTTGTTCACTTGAACACTGATTGAAAGCTGTTTTATGCATTAAATGCTGTATTAACTCTTTCTTTAATATATTAGGCTGGGAATATTTTTGCAGCAACTCACTGCTTTGTTCCTTAAATATTTAAAAGCCTTTTCTCCCAGAACTGCAGAAATTCAATATTCTCCTGCTGATTTTCAGCACTGAATAAAAACCAAATCATTGGATCTTTAGAGCCAACTAGAAGGTCTCAGGAAACAAACAAAAAAATAATCTCAGATTGTTTATGGAGCTGGATTTTGGAAGGTAACCCATCAACCCTGAAAATTTTAGACACCCAAAATTTACTCCAAGGAATAAAATCAGCTCCCAGCACTCAGTCATCCAAAGTTTCCAGCTCCTCCAGCTTCCCGTGGGAATTGGTTTCCTGGAAGAACTCAGATGCCCCTGGACTCTCCTTGCCATTGCTGTTGATTCTTCTCCTCTTCAGAGGCCTCTCACTCTTCTCTTCCAGCTCTGGCTCGTTCCTGGAGGCTGCCTGAGCCACCTTGGGGTCGCTGCAGAGGTTTGGGGGTTCATAGCCATTGGTGTCCAGCTCGGGGTGAGGGGTTCCCTTCCCACTGCAGGGTCCATTGGCGTGCAGGCTCTCCACTCTGGCCTCCTCCTTCCCTGGCACCTCCCCTGGGCCGTGGGCAGAGACACCTGGGTTGGAGAGAAAGCCTCAGCAAAGCCCAGGGGGGCACAGCAACCTGGGCTGGCTCAGGAAAGCAGAGCTTGAACTCAGCTTCATTGAAAATCCTGTGGTTTATCTCCTGGTCCTCACTGCGTGCTTACAAATGACATTGGGAGTTTCTGGAAGTCCTTAAAAGGAACAGACAATGTCCTGGGATCCCAGAACTCCAGGAGCTGCAGGGGGGCTCTCCTCACCTGGGCTGGCTCAGGAAAGCAGAACTTGAACTCAAATTTGTTAAAAATCCTGGAATTTTTCTCCTTCTCCTCACTGTGTGATTGATGTGCTTACAGATGACACAGGGAAAGTCCTTAAGAGGAACAGAGAATGTCCTGGAATCCCAGGAGCTGTGTCCCTGTGCACCAACCATCCTCAGCCCCAGCCTCACCTGGGCTGGCTCAGAAAAGCAGAATTTGAACTGAAATTCAGTTAAAATCCTGTAGTTTTCCTCCTTGTCCTCACTGTGTGATTGATGTGATTACAAATGACACAGGGAGTTTCTGGAAGTCCTTTAGAGGAACAGAGAATGTCCTGGAATCCCAGGAGCTGTAGGGGGGCTCTCCTTACCTGGGCTGGCTCAAGAAAGCAGAATTTGAACTCAAATTTGTTAAAAATCCTGTGGTTTATCTCCTTGTGTTTATCTCCTTGTGTTTATCTCCTTTGTGTCCCCACTGTGTGACTGATGTGCATAAAAATGACACAGGGAGGTTCTGAAGTCCTTAAGAGGAACAATGTCCTGGGATCCCAGGATCCAGGAGCTGCAGGGGGCTCTCCTCACCTGGGCACTTGGTGAAATCACCTCCAGGTGATTTCCATGCCCTGAGTGAGTCCCCAGCTCCTCCCTCAGCTCAGCTTTCCTTCCTGGCTCCTCTCCCATTCCCAGCTGCCTTCCAAGCCCAGGAACAGCTCCTGAGGAGCAGCAGGAGCTCCCCAGAGCCCAGCTCCCCCCTCAGGGGCTCAGTGCTCTCCCAGCATTGGAATTACACCCACACAGGGCACACAGGAACTCACAAATCCCAGCTCACAGGAAATTCCAGGGGGACTTATCTCTGAGACAAGGCCCCTGCCTAAATGCAAACATGGAGGGGGCTTTAAAAACCAGTTTTAACATGAAATAGGCTGTGTTTGTCTGGGGGTGTTCACCTGGAGAGGAGGAGGCTTTGGGAGAGCTCAGGGTCTAAAGGGGCTCCAGGAGAGCTGGAGAGAGACTGGGGACAAAGCTTGGAGGGACAGGACACAGGGAATGGTGATGCTTTAGGTTTAGCTTTTACATTTTTCATATCCTGGTTTAGTGGGCAGTTCTGGGTTTATATTCAGTGCTCCTGAGCTCTCTGCACAGAGCACACAAAACAATTCCTTCTCCAGCTCGGCACCAAGGACAACTTTCAGCCCAAGAACAAAACCAAGGGTGAGGGGAGAAGGAAAACCAAGGAGGATGGAGCTGCATGAGCTGCAGCTGGAATTGGCCAATGAACTGCAATGTGCTGCTGGAGCAGAACTGATCAAAGTGTGGGACCCCGTGCTCAGTCACCCATTCTGTGCCCATTTTGGGGCATCTTGGGTGTGGCCCAGCCGGGCTCTGGTGCTGCCCAGGGAGGCCTTGGAATAAATCCCCAATTTATCCTTTGGCTCTGGCTCAGGCCCCAGAAAGCATCACTGGTATCAAACTGGTAAAAGGCCAGGGCTGTAGGTGATACTGGGCAGGAACTCCCAGGGAAGCCGCGGCTGCTGCACCCCTGGCAGTGCCCGGGGATGGTGGGAGGTGTCCCTGCCATGGCAGGATCGCTGCCCTCGCTCACCGTTCTGGGCGCTGCCCGCCGGGCACTCCTCCCTCTCCGACTGGCTGGCGCTGCTGCTCGAGGCCGTGGGCGGCGGCGACGGCGCCCGGCTGGAGGCGGCGCTCTCGCTCTCGTCCAGCAGGCGGTCCATGTAATCCCTGCGGGACACACAGACACTCACTGAGCCTGCGGGACACACAGACACTGAGCCTAGTCCATGTAATCCCTGCGGGACACACAGACACTCACTGAGCCTGCGGGACACACAGACACTCACTGAGCCTGCGGGACACACAGACACTCACTGAGCCTGCGGGACACACAGACACACACTGAGCCTGCGGGACACACAGACACACACTGAGCCTGCGGGACACACAGACAGGACCAGGGAACCCCTGCGGGACACACAGACACTCACTGAGCCTGCAGGACACACAGACAGGACCAGGGAATCCCTGCAGGACACACAGACAGGACCAGGGAATCCCTGCAGGACACACAGACACACACTGAGCCTGCAGGACACACAGACAGGACCAGGGAATCCCTGCAGGACACACAGACAGGACCAGGGAATCCCTGCAGGACACACAGACAGGACCAGGGAATCCCTGCAGGACACACAGACACTGAGCCTAGTCCATGTAATCCCTGCAGGACACACAGACACTGAGCCTTACTCCAAATAAATCTATTGTGCACATTATTTATACACACTTCAGGTCTTTTTTCACACTTTGGCTCTTTTCCTGCTGCAAATTAAGCTCTGAACCCTTGAACTTTCAGCCGAGCGAGGGATAAAACAAAGATTTAACCCCAAAATGATGAAATCAGGCACATCTTACGTGACCCCAGGGTGCAGGTTGTATTTCTTCTTCCCAAAACGGGTCTGCTGAGCGAAGAAATCGTAACGTTCTGACTTTTTCCACATGTAATAAAAAGCCACACATTCCCCCACGGAGCGGGTCCGGACCTGGCAGCAGAGCCAAGCAAGCCTTGGTCAGTTTAAAGGCACTTAAAGACATCTTTGGTCAAAAAAATTCCAGTATTTATAGCAAAAAGTGTGAAATTGCAAGTTGGAAGAGTGGAAATTCCTGGCTTAAAATTTTCAAAATTGAGATGGAATTGAAGTTTTGAATTTTTGTTAAAATATTGGAGGTGGAACAGCTCCAGGAGGAAAATTCCAAGGGTGACCAGAGTCAGGCCCCAAGGAAGCAGCTCTTCCCACAGGATTTTTGTGGGATTTTTGCACTTCCAGTTATAAATTCTGGAGTTTATTGAACCAATTTGGATGCAAATATTTGAATGCAAATATTTGGATGAAAAAATCCCTCCCTGGCTCCATCCCTGGAAGTGTGCAAGGCCAGGTTGCAGCAAGCTGGGATGGTGAAAATGTCCCTGCCCATGGGATTTTAAAGGTTCTTTCCAACCCAAATCATTCCAAGATTTTGAGATTCTACAGCAAAAATTCAATAATTTTGTCCCTTTCTTTAGGAAGGATAAAATTTATTGATAACTGTTTTGTTTTCCAATGTAAAAAGTGAGAATTGCACTGAAAATTTACCTTATTTGCCTGAATCACATGGAAATCCTTGCCATAGACTTTGAGCCCTTGTTCAAAGTTTCTGCATTCCTCTTCTGTCCAAACAGACAATTCTTCTATAAAATCCAAAATAAAAAGCAAGAAAAAAGAAATTATTAATTCAAAAAAGCCACTAAAAGGCAACTGGAGTGACAGAGAAGATCTGGGAGGAGCTGGGTCCTTTCTCCAGCTGCTCATTCCATAGGAAACACCCCTAGGAATTTTGTTTTTTAGTAGAAAAATGGGATTTCTCCCTCTTTTATTTAGGATTAATTCATTTTCTGAATCAGGATGGGAATTCTCTCTCCTTTATTGAGAATTAATTCATTTTTTGTAGCAGGATGTTTAATGCTACACTTTGTAAAATAAAAGGTTTAGTTGCTCTTTTATTTAGGATTATTTCATTTTTTGTAGCAGGGTTTGTAAAGTTATACTTTGTAAAATAAAAGGTTTATTTGTTCCTTTATTTATGGTTACTTCATGTATCAGTGGTTNAAAGGTTAAATTGCTCCTTTATTGAGAATTACTTAATGTATCAGGGGGTTTTGTTATTGTTGTAAAATAACAGGTTTATATACTCCTTTATTTAGGATTATTTCTTTTTAGGTAGCAGGGATTGCAAAGTTATTTTTGTAAAATAAAAGCTTTATTTTCTCTTTGATTGAGAATTATTTTATGTAGCAGGGTTTGTAAAGTTACACTTTGTAAAATAAAAGGTTAATTTACTCCTTTATTTAGGATTACTTCATGTACCAGAGGTTTAATGTTATTTTTGTAAATTAAAAGGTTTATTTACTCCTTCATTTATGATTATTTCATTTTAGGTAGCAGGGGTTGCAAAGTTATTTTTGTAGAATAAAAGGTTATTTGCTCTTTTATTGAGAATTCTTTCATTTTATGTAGCAGGGTTTGTAATGTTATTTTCATAAAAGTAAAGGTTAAATTGCTCCTTTATTGAGAATTACTTAATGTATCAGGGGGTTTTGTTATTGTTGTAAAATAACAGGTTTATATACTCCTTTATTTAGGATTATTTCTTTTTAGGTAGCAGTGATTGCAAAGTTATTTTTGTAAAATAAAAGCTTTATTTTCTCTTTGATTGAGAATTATTTTATGTAGCAGGGTTTGTAAAGTTACACTTTGTAAAATAAAAGGTTAATTTACTCCTTTATTTAGGATTATTTAATGTATCAGTTTTAATGCTGTATTTTGTAAAATAAAAGCTTTATTTGCTCCTTTATTTAGAATTATTTCATTTTTTGTAGCAGGGTTTGTAAAGTCATACTTTATAATACTTGTTACTTTATTGAGAATTATTTCATTTTATGTAGCAGGGTTTGTAATGTTATTTTCATAAAAGTAAAGGTTAATTTGCTCCTTTATTGAGAATTATTTCCTGTATCAGCAATTTAATGTTATTTTTATAAAATAAAGGTTTATTTGCTCCTTTATTTAGGATTATTTCATTTTATGTAGCAGGGTTTGTAAAGCTATACTTTGTAAAATAAAAGGTTTATTTGCTCTTTGGTTGAGAATTAGTTAATGTAACGGGGTTTTATTGTTACTTCTGTAAAATAAAAGGTTTATTTACTCCTTTATTTAGGATTATTTAATTTTTTGTATCAGAGTTTGTAAAGTTATACTTTGCAAAATAAAGGTTTATTTGCTCTTTTATTTAGGATTATTTCATTTTATGTAGCAGGGTTTGTAATGTTATTTTCATAAAAGTAAAGGTTAATTTGCTCCTTTATTGAGAATTATTTCATTTTTTGTATCAGAGTTTGTAAAGTTATACTTTTAAATTAACAGGTTGATTTGCTCCTTTATTTACAATTATTTCATTTTAGGCAGCAGGGTTTGGAATATTATTTTTGTAAAATAAAAGATTTGCTCCTTTATTGGGAATTATTCCATGCCTCACATTTTTTGCACTCCTTTGATGGCTGCAAGGCCCAGGAGAGCACAATAAACACCTCAAATACACCAGCTGAGTTATTAAAAAGCAATTTTCAGTGTGAACTTGCTGCTGGAGTCCCAGAGATTTCTGTTAAAAGTGAATTTCCACCTCTGCCAGCTCCAGAGAACAATGAGAGATTCACTGCAGTTAAATGAAATGCAGCTTAAATCACTTTCCTGCTGGCAGAAAAAAATAAAAAAAAAGAGAATTTGGGATTTCAATTCCTTTTCAGGGTTTGCTCACCTCTGGCTGCTTTGACATTAAACCTCAGCCTCCTCAGGGATTCCTCAGTGTCAAAACTGCATTTCACCAGCTCATACAGGGCCTGCAGGGAAAAAAATCCACATTTAGCACCCAGCTCTGCCCAGAAAAACACTGACCCCCCCCCAGGCAGGGGAAAAATAAAGATATGTCCACAGATCACAGATGGGCATAAAAAAAAAAAAAGTTTCTAAATAGAAAAAGTGAATTTTGTGACACAAATTTTCCAAATTGTTCATAACGATTAAAAGCATAAAATAAATGTTTTCTTGTAGAAAGAATTTTTCCACAATGAACTAAAGATGCTTCCCCCTCCCTAAATAAACTTAAAAAAGGAATTTTAGAACAAAAATA
>VZTB01005865.1:20964-43000 GCA_013397245.1 Thryothorus ludovicianus | reverse complement strand
ATATAAACATTAATATATATAAATATAAATAAATTATAAATATATAAACATATATAAATATATAAATATTTTAAAAGTAAAAAACTGACTAAAAATTTGAAGTGTTATTTCCTGTACATTGTCAGCTGAAAAGAAAAAAGATATGGAAAAGGAAAAAAGGTATTCTAAAAATTTAATTCTAATTTTTTTTCTTTTTCCCTTTTAATGTTAATTAATAAAATTTTTATTATTTCAAGTTAAAGCCTATTTTGCTCTTAATTGAGAAATTTCCAATTAGCAAACTAAAACCACTACACAAATCAGGATTTCCACCCAGTTTTGAACAGAAACAGCAACAATTCTAATTCTTATTATTCTTTCAGTTTTATTAATAAAATAAACCCACCACATAAAATAATACATTAGCAAAAAAATCTCAAATTAACAAAGCAAAACCACTGCAGTCTTCAGGTGAAAAGTAAACCTTGGCACGAAGGCAGTGTCATTTAAAATGTTTAAATTTCCAAATTTCTCTATTTACAGAACCAAGGACCCAAGCAAAGCACTGCAACTTTTTCATTTATTACATACACTTAAATTGATGGAGTTATTTTGAAAACTTTTTTATTTATTAAACACATTTATAAAACTGATGGAGGGTTTTTTAAAATTTTTTTTCACTTGTTACACACATTTGTAAAACTGATGGAGTTTTTTTTTTAAAAAACTTTTTCATATATTACAAATATTTGTAAAATTTATATGAGGGATTTAAAATTTTTTTTTTCATTTATTAAACACATTTGTAAAATCGATGTGTAGGAGTTTCTCTGGGTATGAAGAAAAAAACTAAGTGTGCATTCATAAGGTATTTCATAATTGAAAAATTCTGTACCTGAGAGAATTCATACAGATTTATATATAAAATAAAAACTGATTTGACTTATTTTCTATTATTTATTTCCTATTATATATTTATTTCATATCAAGTAACACCAAGCCCAAGTTAATTTAATACTCACTGAGAGATAAAAACTTCATCAAGTTTCCATTTCCACAAGGAACAATAAAATTAGTTCCAACCCATTTTTACATCTTGGGAGTGGAATTAAATAAAAAGATCATTAATTCTAGCAAATAAATCCATATTATGGCCATTTTTCCCCACCTGCTCGTTGTCTTTGATGTGGGAGCCCTCAGGAATTGCTTCCAGGCCTTTCTCCTCCCCCGTGCGCCTCGAGGCCTCCTTCAGGAATTCTATGACTTTATCCTCTGGTAAAAAATCAGGATTCCAGAGCAGCTGGTCATCATTTTCATACACTGCATAAACCCCCAGGGAGAACAGGAGAAAATAAAATTATTAATGAGAGTTTATTTTCTCACATAAGGGTTTTTATACCTCACGTTTTGTGTGAGGGGATTTATTCTTGGAACAGAGAAACTTCTGAGTTTTATGGGGATAAAAAACACCCCTTTGTGGAAAAAAACATCCCTTTAATGGTTTTATTAATCATTTTTTGTATACATTGGATCAGGTAAGGCACTATTATACATGCAATTTTGTCTAATTATCAATTAGATTATCTTTATTCACTTTAATTGCTGTGAGTTTGATTTCTCACATAAGGGTTTTTTGTACCTCACGTTTTGTGTGAGGGGATTTATTCTTGGAACAGAGAAACTTCTGAGTTTTATGGGGAGAAAAAAACATCCCTTTGTGGAAAAAACACCCATTTGTAGAAAAAACACCCCTTTAATGGTTTTATTAATCATTTTTCATATACATTGGAGCAGGCAAGGCCCTATTATAAATGTGATTTTAATGACAATTAATATATACAGGTTATCTTTAAGATTTCTTTATACCATGGTATAAGGTTTAATTTATTAATNAGGGGATTTCTTCTTGGAACAGAGAAACTTCTGAGTTTTATGGGGAGAAAAAAACATTCCTTTGTGGAAAAAACACCCATTTGTAGAAAAAACACNCCAATCACCTCTGAACACCTAAACCTTACAATATTACATTCTAAAACCTCCTGTAAGCCTTTTTAACTACTTTTGTTTTGTCTAGGACTATTAAGCTTTAAAATTAAACTTTCNATATATACAGGTTATCTTTAAGATTCCTTTCTACCATGGTATAAGGTTTAATTTATTAATTAGATTATCTAACAATGTTTTCTTATTAACTTTGATTTTAGTTAGACTTTAATTGCTGTGAGTTTATGATTTCTCACATAAACGTTTTACATCTCAAGTTCGGTGTGTGGGGATTTCTTGGAAAAGAGACACTTCTCAGTTTCCTGAGAAAGTGCAGATATTTGTAATATTAATGATAATATAATAATACTAATACTTTATATTATAATATTAACGATAATAGTATANNNNATTAATGATAATAGTATAATATTAATACTAAATTAATTGGTGTTATTACAGTGTGAACTTTCTCACCCAATCACCTCTGAACACCTAAACCTTACAATATTACATTCTAAAACCTCCTGTAAGCCTTTTTAACTACTTTTGTTTTGTCTAGGACTATTAAGCTTTAAAATTAAACTTTCCTCAATTTAACACACTCTGCTTTAAGTTATGAATCCACATTTTTACTTCGAGCACCTAAATTTGGGGGCCTCTCCCAAGGTTTCAGGTCAAACCCTGTCTCTAATTCTAAATTTTGGCTCACAGATCTGATATTCTGAGATTTCCCAGCACTCTGGATTCCAACAATTCTAATAAAATAATTATAAAGGTACTTATTGGCTCTGACATTGGAGCACCATTAATCTGGAACACTCATGTAAAATCTCATGGCTGCAGAGATCCAAAGGGATTTGGGACCTGGATTTTGCCTTCAAATCCCTGGCATGATCTGGGTTCTGGATTATGGGATTCATCCTGCAACTCCAAAATTTTAATCTCCCCCTTTTCCAGAGCTTTCACAGGAGCTGGAGGGCAGGGAAGCCACAGTAAACTGGAATTAATGGAGAAACGCGGGCCAAGTGAGATATCCCCAGTTTTATTTTGGAAAAGTCAAGCTTTGGATTGTAGCAAAATGAAGTGAAATTCTGGCTATTAAAGTAGGAAAACATCCACACATTCTTTGTGGGCTTCACCTACCTGAGAAAGAGCAGCAAGAAAGGAATTTAAACATTAATTCCAAGAGGAATAATTGGGAAAGCACAGTCAGCCCAGGAAGGGAGGGAGCTCAGAGGGCTGGGGATGAATCTCTACTTGGAAAAATTTATTTTATCATTGAAATAAACACAAATCAAACCAAACCCCAAAAGAGGTAAAGAAAATGATTCAACATCTTGCAAAGAAAGCAGCTGCATTCACCCAGGACACACTTTGGGAACAGCTCACGGGAGTTTCCTGGGAGTTTTTGTTCAGCTGATGTTTGGCTGCTCGTGCAAGAAAAAAAGAGTTCTAGGAACCCTCAGAGAATCCTGGAATGGTTTGGGATGACAACAGACCTTGAAAATCATCCAATTCCATGGATTTGGGAGATTTCTGGAGAAGGGAATTATCCCAGCCTGCTCCTAGGAATTTTCAGGGAGCCAGGGGGATCCATAGCCTCTGGGCAATGAGAGAATTGAGCATAAATTTGGATTCTAGGAGGGTTCCAGATTTTCTGGTGGTTATTTCAAAATTAATTACACAAAACTACAAAAAAAATCCATCCTCATTGATCTGCAGTGTGAGTAAATTCTTAGGAATGGGCTGAATGAGCAGGAAAATTTCCCTTTTTTATGTTCCCAGCTGGGTCTAAACTGGATCTGCCTCTCCTGACAGCAGCCAGCCAAAGTCTCAGCTTGGGATGAGGGGAAAAATTTCTGAGGGAAAAAAAAAAAACAACACAAAAGCAGAACCTTTTATTCCTGATTGCAGAGGTACCAAATGTGAAAACCAAAGCTGTTGGTACCATTTTGTCCCTTTTAATGTGATAATCCAGTTCCAGCAATACCATGTCTCCATTTGTTGATTTATTTTACATAAATTTATAAGTGAAGGGGTTGCAGCTTGTGGGGATCTCTAAATCAGAATCCAAGGGTTCAAGAGGCACCAGGCCAAAAATAGAATCTTTTTTTTCCTCTTCCTCCAGCTCTGCTGAAGGACAGGATGAGCCATAATTTGATGATGGTGGCTCTAATTGTCACTCATTTATTAAGACACATGACACCAATCAAATCTTTTCTTTCTCCTAATTAGACATTAATCCCAAAGAGCACCAAATGGGCAAATCTCACCTTTTTCATTCTCTTTGTATCTGCAGGTGCCAGCTGGAATTTCAGCTTGAAACATAGAGCCCACCATGATTTCCTGATTGGAAAGAAAGAAGTAGTGAAGCAAGCAACCCTGAATTTTTTTTAACTCCCCTCTTCAAACTTTCATCCTTTCAAATCTACAAATGCAATTAAAAAGGTTTCAAATTGAAAACAACTCCATGGAAATGGATTTTTGACTCTAGGGAGGATTTAAAGCCTTTTCATTACCCAAACTCTTATTTATGGGGAAAACTGCAGAGGATTTAGATGCTCCACAGAGCTCAGAGTAACATTAATTAATTAATTGAAATCTAAGATGAATATTTACCTTTTTCCAGTCTTCTGAGGGAATATAATCTTCATCTTCTTCAGATTCCTCCTCGATTTCACTGTCTAGAAGGGATTTTGCAGACATTGAGGCCAGGCAGAGCAGAGCCCAGCAGCCCCAGCCCTGCTCCCTCCTTATCTCACCCTAGCAGGGCCAGGAACACTTTTGGGGACAACACCGATGGCTCAGCAGTGACAAGATTAAAAAATGTCCCACCCACATTTGCATTAGATACACGCCAGGCTCTCAGAAATTAAGACATAAATAAACACAGCCCAAAATTTTGTTGCTAAATTCCAATTTCTCTCCCCTCAGCTTTGAATGAATCGAGTTTATTCTGAATTTCTGGGATTTTTTTGTGCGTTTTTCCCTTTTCCATCAGCTCCTGGCTGAGTTGCTGCTGTTCTTTTCCAGGGAATTTCAGCAGAAATCTGGGAGTGTGCCTTCCTGGGGTACAGGATGCTCAGCAGCACTTCCAGGAGATTATTTGGGATAAGGATTGGCAGGAATGTAAAGCTCTTTATGATACAGGCCAGCTGCCTTTCACAAAGTGCTGGTTTCTGTACGGGATGTGATACAGCAGCATTAAAATCATTTATACATTAAATGACATTTTATACACAGCTGAAAGCTGCAAAAAAACCCCCAAAATATTTATTTGATATATTTAGATGAAATAAATACATAATAGAAAATAAATAAAATCAGTTTTAATTTTGTTTTTATTTTAGTAATTTATTTATTATTTCTTTTATTTTTTTGTTTGTTTATTTCTATGTTTAGGGATCCCAAATGCATTTCTGGCCCAGATTATTGGGATTTTTGGGGCTGAAATGAAACTGGACTTACTGGTATCGAAATATTTACAGCGCCGAGGGCGAATCAACTCCTGGGGGTCTTGAGAAGCAACAGAGGGGGCTGGGTCATCATTGGAGGATTGGGTCTCATCTTCCTGCCCTGAGGAATCTTTGGTGGTCTCCTCCTGCCACAAAATCAAATAAAGATCTATTAGGGAAAAATTCAGCAGCAGCTCAATAATCCCTGACTGATTAATCTGATGAATTAGCTGAGTAATTTCTCTGCTAAATCAGATAAATCAGATTTTGGCGATATTTTTTGTCAGGATTATTGACAGACAATTTTAATTTGTGGTTTGTCCAGGTTGAGCCATCACAAATGGAATTTTTTCACATGTGAACACATTCTGAGGTTGTTTTTTTTTAAGTAGATGAAATTTGAAATTTGCATTGGTTGTCTTCAGTGCCAAGCTGGAGAAGGAAATGTTTTGTCTCTCTGTGAAGAGAGCTCAGTAGCACTGAATATAAAAACCCAGCCCAGAATCGAAAAAATATAAAATATAAAAGCCAAACCTAAGGCACCACAGCAGCCTCCAGAGCACTGTCACGTGTGCAGCTTAAAGCAGATTAAAAACAGAACAGAAGGCAGCAAGAGCAGGGGGCTGAAGGGACTGGGATGGACTGGGATGGACTGGGAGGGCTCCAGGGAGCCTGCAGGGATTCCTGCAGCCACACTGCACCCAGGGCCCAAAATCCAGCTGGGATGGACTGGGACTGGGGAGTGCCTGCTCCCAGTGCTGGACTGGGATGGACTGGGACTGGGGAGTGCCTGCTCCCAGTGCTGGACTGGGACTGGGGAGTGCCTGCTCCCAGTGCTGGACTGGGACTGGGGAGTGCCTGCTCCCAGTGCTGGACTGGGACTGGGGAGTGCCTGCTCCCAGTGCTGGACTGGGATTGGCAGGCGCCTGCTCCCAGTGCTGGACTAGGCTAGGCTGGGCTGAACTGGTGTCAACTGGGATGGACTACAGAGGAGCTGTTCCCAGTGCTGTGCTGGGCTGAACTGGTATGATCTTGTGTGAACTGGNTGGGATTGGCAGGTGCCTGCTCCCAGTTCAGGGCTGGGCTGGGCTGAACTGGTGTGAACTGGTATGAACTGGTGTGAACTGGTATGAACTGGTGTGAACCAGTCCTGCTGAGGGGCAGGAAGGTGCCAACTCTGCACCCTCCCTGCAGGGGACAGGGGTGGCCCCTCTGGGGGACACAGGGCACAGGGAGGGGTCACTGACAATTCCAAGAGGTTTGTATCTTAATGGAAATGAAACCTCCAATAATCTATTTTTTAATTTTATATTTTTAAAAATTTTTATTTCATTCTGTCACTGACACAAGGGGTTTGTATCTTAATGGAATTCAGGATGCAGCAGCAGCATTCATGACAGGATTCTACATTCCAAGTAGAAAAAAATCTACTAGAATCAGAAAATTTTTTAAAGATAACACAAAAAAAAAAAGGAGTTTGAAGATGTTAAACATTTTGTGAAGATATTTGAAGCATTAGGCTTAGTTCATCCAAGTACAATCAGGCTGGAAAAACACAATTTCAAAGGCTCAAGCTGGAAAACCTGCAGGATTTCCAGGGCACATTTAATCCAATGCACACTTGTGCAGTTGCAATAATCAGCTTTTCTGCTCAGGGGAAGGCTGCAGTTGTGTCACTACAGGTGGGCAGCCATCTAACATGGCACAAAATGTTCAACTGTCTGAGGGACAATTCCCACCCCTCACATGATGCTGCACTCAGGGGTTTTAATCTGCCTCGCTCTGGGCTGACAGAGATGCAATTAAGAGCAATTAAGAGAAATACAGATGGGCAATTAAGAATAAAGCTTATTAGTAAAGCAAGCTTTATGAAATCAACTCAATTACAAATTAGCTGTGCCACCACCTGGGACACTGAGGTGCACAGGTATGCAAATCGTGAATTTACATATGCAAATGAGCACTCATTTACCTTGTTTTCCCCACTGCAGCCGCTGTTGTCATCGTTATCCACATCATCATCATCTTCTCCCTCCTCCTCTTCCTCTTCTTCCTCCTCCTCCTCCTCCTCCTCCTGCAGGGGCACGGTGCCATCGTAGCCATAGCGGCTCAGCAGCTCCTGGATGGGCATGGCACTCTCCTGGGCAAATCCAAACACAAACTGGGATTAGCAGGGATAATTCCACAGCAGCTGGGGGGAGTTCCTGCAGGAAATCAGGAAATATTGCCCAGTTCCTGATTTATTTACAGCAGATCTCCCTCACCAACGGGATCTCCTGGATGAGAACCCAAACAAAAACTGGGATTTAACAGGGGTAATTTCACAGCAACTGGGGGGGTTTTGTGCAGGATCATTTATTTCCCAATTCCTTATTTATTTACAGAAGATCTCCCATCCAATAGGATCTCCTGAATGGGCATGTCACTGTCCTGGGGCAAATCCAAACAAAAGTTGGGACTGAAGAGGAATAATTCCACAGCAATTGCTCTGCAGCATTAGGATTGTGGGCACCTACCCCAGGAATGGCCATTCCAAAAGGGGTGGACTGGAAAAACTGGAAGTTTCCAATTCCAAATTCTAATTTCCAGATTTGGAAGTTCCCAAGAAAAATGTGTTTGAGGGGTTTGTGCAGGATAATTTATTTCCCAGTCCTAGATTAATTTACAGCAGCATCTCTTGGATGGGAACCCAAACAAAACTGGGAATTACCAGGGATAATTCCACAGCAATTGTGGGATTTTCTCTGCAGGATCATTTATTTCCCAATCCTTGATTCATTTACAGCAGTTCTCCCACCCCAACAGGATCTCCTGGATGGGAACCCAAACAGAAACTGGGATTGAACAGGGAAAGTTCCACAGGAATTGCACTGCAGCATCCAGGTTTTCCACAAACCACAGGGATCACGGGCACCTACCCCAAGAAGGGCCATTCCAAAAGAAATGGATTAGAAAAAATTACAATCATCCCTCAGGAGATTTTTCAGAGCAGAAATTTTCATTTAAAAATTCTCTCACAAACATCAAACCCTGTGTTTATTATCTGGAGCTGTTTACTTGCTCTAAGTAGTTTTTTCTTTGTATTTAATGCACATGTTGGCTGATAAAATCAGATATTTTTAGTTATTGGCTGACCTTAGACTTCCTATCCTAAGGGCCTGCACTGATCTAATTTCTGGAAACATCCCAATAATCCCAATGACAAAAGTGCACTTGGTTGTGCTCTGTAAAAACAACAGTGCAGGGGTTATCAGCACTTATTAGCTGTGCATTTTATTTTGTTTTATTTTATTTCATTTCATTTCATTTCACTTTATTTTTATTTTATTTCACCTCATTTCATTTTATTTCATTTTTCTTCATTTCATTTTATTTTACTTTATTTTATTTAATTTTATTTCCAACAACTAAGCCATTCTACCCCTTTTTATCCCTCTATTTCTTACACCCAGCTATACCAATAACATGGAATTAAATGCTGACACTCTGGTCCCCATTGTGTCACTTTATGGGGAATTATCTAATTATGAAATGTTAATTAATTTATTTTTACTTTTAACTTGCTAACTATTCCTGTTTTGCACTGCAGATTTTTTTAACTAATCACACAAAATCACTTCAACTTATGAAGAAAAAGGAGAACTCTAAACTCTCCATCTTGTCACATATATATTAATAAATTTCAGAATTTTCAATTTGAAATCTCTCACACTCTGAGGTGCCACCTTTCTATTTAACCACACACAATTTGTCACTCAATTTTGGAATTTTTTTTCCACAGCCTTAGGTTAAAAGTGGTGAATTTTGGAGTTCCTGTCAGAACAGGATTTGATTTTATAAATCAAATATTCATCTGTGAATCATTAATGACCTGTTCTGGAGGCCAACAAGGCTCTCAATTACTCTGCATTTATAATGAACCCACTTGGTAATTTAAGAATATTATTGCTGCCTGAGAAATAATTGAAGACAACACAGAAGTGACAGGAGAATCTGGAATTACCAGAAAGAAATTAGCATTAACACTGGAAATATTGATTAAATGCACTCAATTAATTTAAAGTGCTATTGGCATAATCAGTCATGCTAAATAGGGTTTGGACATTGCTCTGCAGCTTCCTTTAAATGAAAGGGTTCCTGAGTGCTCCACTAGGTTAGGCAGATATTTGTACCAAAATGCACAAGAAAAGTGAATTATAAAGGGTTTGTTTTCAAATAAAAATCTACAAGCACCACTCAGGTGCAGCTGGAATACACAAATTTTAATTTATATTTGTTCTAAAATGCAAATCCTCCAGATACAAAAAGCAACTAACAAGCACATTATTAATATTTCCATCCCATTGATTTCCCCCAATTCTTGGTAAATTTATCCTGCCTTTTACCCCTCTCTTTATCAATGAGTTCAGGGTGATTTTTTAAAAAAAAAACTCCAAATAGGAGGGATAAAATTCTGCATGTTTGAGGCCTTACCCTGTTAAGATCCTCTATTTCAGATCTGAAGTTTGTTTCTCCTTCCATCATTTCCTCCTCCTCTAACGTGCGCTCATCATCGAAGTCGTGCACCAGCATATCAGCAGAGGGGTCAAACTCATGGTCATCAGATGCTGCTGAACCTCCTGGGGACATTCCCAACAAGATTTTTAATTCCATCAAACCTCACAGAGTTGGATTTTTTTAGTTGTTTCTTTAGGTGATGCTCGAAGCAGAATTGAGAGCCAAAAAAAATTCAAATTACTGTCTCTCGCTCCTTTGTACTTAGCTCGTTATTCAGGGAAATTTCCTTTCTGGGAAACATTCCCAAGAGGATTTTTAATTCCATCAAACCTCACACAGCTGGATTTTTTTTAGTTGTTTCTTTAGGTGATGCTCAAATCAGAATTGTGAGCAAAAATTCAAATTACTGCCCCTCACTCCTTTGTCTTGCAATTCAAGGAAATTTCTTTTGTGAGGAAACATTCTCAAAAATATTTTTAGTTTCATCATGGCCTAACAGAGTTGGGTTTTTTTAGTTGTTTCTTTAGGTGATGCTCGAAGCAGAATTGAGAGCCAAAAAAAATTCAAATTACTGTCTCTCGCTCCTTTGTACTTAGCTCGTTATTCAGGGAAATTTCCTTTGTGGGGGGAGATCCTGCTCATATTTCCCCCCTTTTATCCTCATTTTTAATCTCAACCCTGCTCATATTTCCCCCCTTTTATCCTGATTTTTAATCCCAACCCATTTCCCCTTTTCTCCTGATTTCTAATCTCAATTCTGCTCATATTTTCCCCTTTTTCCCCCTGATTTTTAATCCCAATCCTACTCATATTTCCCCCCTTTTTTCCCTGGACAATTTAAATTCCATTTTCCAAATGCCCCCACCCTAAGGGTGTGACAGGGAGGAGTGACGCCAAGGTTTAATTATGAAGCAATTAATTATTTCTCTGAAAGAAATAAAACCTCAAAAGGCAACAACAACCCATCTGAAGGAACTCCTGGAAAGTTTTTCCATTCATGGGATGCCAAAATCCTCGGAAATTATTAAAAATATTTACCTGGGCTTGAAGACTCAACAGAAGGCTAAAAAAAAAAGGAAAGAAGGGAAATTATTTTTGCTATGTTGAACCTGTCTAAATCACATTATTCAGCTGAGATAGAACAACTCACTGCAGAAAAATAAGATTTATAAATAATAATTCAATTTATAAATAAAGCACCAAGGTAAGCAATACTTTAATTTTAGCTGTGATCTAAATCCAGTTATAAAAAATGAGACTCCCCCAATAATCCACATACCAGAGCCCCTTTCTGGCCCAAAATTTGGTAACCTGGTCCTTGGAACCTCCCCAGACAAATTCTTTCAGAAAATTCTCTTTTTCCTTTGCCAGTCTTTAACCTCCTGGGGGAAATTTGCATGTCAGCCACTCCAAGCTCATTTGTTTTGATAATTCAAGCAAATGTTTCCATCCTTTTCAGGCACACAGTAATGAAGTGTTTATTTCCAGTTAGGAAAACTGAATTGTCCCTGTGCTGCCCCTGCCACCTCCTGCAAACTCAGCTCTTGTTTGGCACCATGGATATTGGTAGATTAATTAATATATAATGTTACATTAATTAATATATAATGCTATCCTCAAGGAAAAATTTGGATTTTCTAAAGGATTTTCCTCCTCAATTCGGCCTAGTGATGCAGAAAGTAAAATCTAAAAAATTCTAATCTGAAATTCTTTTCTATCAAAAGCTCTTCAAAGTGAGAAGATAAAGGAATAATTTCACTTACACCTCATCAAATAATTGTGAGTTTCCAATGTATAAAAGAACTCAAAAGGTGCCCAGAATGAGGAAAACACAGAATATAAACCCTTATTTATAATTCCTTGCCAATATCCATCTATCCCCTCAGCACTTCCAGAGAAATTCAGATTAAGTGGGAGAACCCCACAAACATTTCTGCAGATGGTTGCACAACACCAGGGGAAGTTTTGCTAATCACTATGCCCAAAAACAGTCTTTATTTGCAAAGATTAGCTTAACAAATTCCAGAGTCCAGTGTTACTGATCTGGAGCTGAATATCAGGATCAGCCAGCAAGGATTGGTCATTATTTGGTGTTTTGTTTGTCTGCTAAACCTGGATAATTAATAAATGCAATATGCCATCATTAATATAAATTAACAAAGTCTTAATGTGTTTTTTGCAGCAATCATTGGTAGGAAACCAAATAAATTCCATCTTCCCAGGCCAGGAGAAAAGCCAAGGAGAGCCTCCTCTTTTCTTCATGGAAAGGGCTGGAATTGAAATTCCAACATCCCTGGAAGTGTCCAGTGGAAGTGGCACTTGGGGACATGGATTAGTGCTGCTGACTGATGGCATGGACTCAATGATCTGGAAAAGTCTTTTCCAACCTTAATTCCACCATGAAAAATTATTCCAGAAATGTTTCTGCCCTCCAAGGAACAAAGCTGGATTAAAGGCCTGAGGAGAATTTCTTCTGAGGGATAAAATATTTCCCTTAGTAAACAATAAATTCTGAAAATACCATCTCAGAACGCTTCTTAAATAAAAATTGTTAAAGCTTTAGCTCTGATTAGCTCCAGGTATAAATCCCCCTTTCCACAACTCAGGGATATCCCAGATTCCACTGCCAGGGAGTCCCAGTTTAAAAGGAATTATTCCCATTTGAAGCTGAGCACAAATTCCCTTTTCTGCTTCAGGGCCACACTTTTGAAAGGAATCCCAAACCACAATGAGAATTCCTCACAGAATGAAGGAAAAGTCATTTTTTAAGCCATCGAAATGTGCTGTTATTGGAAGCCTCTTACACAAATTAACCCTCATTTTACAAAAAAAAGCCAATCCAACTCTTTCCCTGGATAATTTTTGCTGTAACTGAGGAGTACTGAGGAGGTCTCAGTTGGAAAGAAGTTTATGGATTTATAAATAAGCTTGATTTTGTGGTAATCCATGGAGAATTCTGCCTGGTCCATGCACCAAAGGGCTGATTCACCTCAGCTCCAACCTGGGAAGGGAAGTTCTGGGGCAAGGCCTCGAATCAGAAGGAAAATCTAAATCGAGGATAAGAGGAGTTCAGGAAGTCATGACACCAAAAGCAGCCTCGGGGTCTCTGTTCCTTCTCCCAAGCTTTGCCCATCTGCCCTGCCTGTGGATTCTCCTGTCTGCACTTCCAGGCTGGGATGAGCTGCCAATCACTTCCTGCTTCTATTTCCAGCTCCAAGCAGTGTCACATTCCAGCTCATCTTTATTAATGCCCAGCTGCTGCCAAAAGCAGCTCCCTGACCTGCTGCCCCCACTCCTGTGCCAGCCCTCGGGCTCAGCTGGGTCCCCAGGGGGACTGGCACTGCTTTTGCAGCCTCCCCCTGACCCTGTCCCGGGGCTCTGATGTGCCAGATGTGCTGCCAACACCAGTCTGAGGCTGGACATGTGGAAAAGGGAGAGCTGGAAAGCCCATCCCTGCCAGTCTGGCAGCACGGAAGGTGAAGGTGCATCCTCTGGCTGAGGAGATGTTCCAAGAAAATGCCTGCAGGGTTTGGGCAGTGCCATTCCGTGCCTCCAAGTGATGGTGGCTCTGGCCAGGGGACAACAGATAGCTTTGGGGGCATTTAATGATGGAAATGTCCTGGCACTGGTTAAGGATTGTGTGGCTGTGTTGGCATTGGCAGAGCCTCATTCCTAAGCGTGGCACAGTCACCACAGAATAGGAATTCCCGGGAAAAGGCCACCCTTGCTCTTCAAGGGATCTTCATTTCCTGCTCAGCCATGCCCAGGGAAGCACAAGGCACTTTTAGCCACGAGGGCACGCGTGGGAACAGAGAGCTGCTACCTACCAAAGAATAACAGGATCCAAGGGCCAGGAGAAAAAAAGAGAGGGAAAAATCCGGGATGCTGACAACCCACAGGCAGCCCACTCTGAAACTGCACCATCAGCAAAGGTAACACTGAACGGGCTGCTGCCATCCTCCAGGAACTCCTACCTCATGGACAATGAGGAAAAGCTCCAGTTTTCCTGAAGCACATCTGTTACTGCTCCAGGAGAGCCCAGCTCCGAGGGGGGAGGGAACAAAGCTCATGGAAGGAGAAAAAGGAGAGACACTGAGCCCCAAACCATCAGCACTGCAGGAATGCCACTGGTTTACTCCAGGGGTATTCTCAGGAGTCTCAGGAAAGACTTCCCAAGGTTAGGGACACTTGCAGCAACAACCAGCCAGATTATATCCAATGTATTTCCAATATGTATTCAATAGGATATGGAATAGATGGGACAGATTCTATCCCATGCATTCCCAGGGTATGGAATAGATGGGACAGATCTCATCCAATCCATTCCCTGGGATATGGAATAGATGGGACAGATTCTATCCCATGCATTCCCAGGGTATGGAATAGATGGGACAGATCTCATCCAATCCATTCCCTGGGATATGGAATAGATGGGACAGATTCTATCCCATACATTCCCTGGATAAGGAATAGATGGGACAGATCCCATCCCATACATTCCCAGAATATGGAATAGATAGGGCAGATCCTATCCCATACATCCAATAGATGGGACAGATCCCATTCCATACATTCCCCAGGATAAGGAAGAGATGGGACAGATCCCATCCAATCCATTCATCAGGATATGGAACAGATAGGACAGATCCCACCCCATACATTCCCAGAATATGGACTAGATGGGACAGGAGATGGCCAGGTGTCATTCCAGCACTTGGAATGCACTGGGTTATTCCAAGTGGAATGCACTCAGCTTTCTCTCTCTCCCCTACATCAAAAACCCTGAACAGCAGGGACAGAACATGGCACAGTTTCACTTCTACCCACAAAACTCTTGTCTTTGCTGACACCTTTCACACTGTGTAACAGAACTGATGAATAATGAAACATCTGAAAATTTGTAGAATAACCTGCAGTGTCTATAAAACAAATACACATCCTGTCCAAATTGACTCGGTTATCTTTAACAGCTCTTGAAGTGTTACATAAAACAATTAATAACTAGAATTAAATTCTCTTTATATTGACAGCAATACACCTGACAAGCCCATTGATTTGTTCAGGTCTTGAACTCTGCAACAGGAAAATATCCCAAAGTTAATAAACTCTCCTGTGAGTTGGGCATGGAGGAAAGAACTGGCTAAAATAGGGAATAACATCTTTTGCTCCAGAGGGAATGTGTCCCTTTCCATAAGAGGAAGGCTACAGTCCCAGCCTGTCCCTCTCTGTGTGTTGTGATACAAATTAACTTGTGTTAAAATATTAAAAAAAAAAAACCCACATTTTTACCCTGGGGAGAAAACAGCAACATATTAAAGCAAGTTAAAAAGAAAAAACCACTTCTGGTCCTCTTTTCCAGCTCTACATGTGAACAGCCCAGAGTGCAGTGACATCCCTCAAATGGAAACCTTCACATCCATGGATTTTTACTCTTGCACTTTGGTGGCTACATGAGAAAATCCCTGTCCTTCCAGAAGGATCAAGTGCAATGCCTGAATTCACAGATCCCAAATGTGAACATCAAATCCTTGAAGCTCCTACCTCAGCAGAGTATGGCTATTCCCTTCTGAGACTCAATCCCTGTATCAAGAGGACTTTTTCCCAGAGTTTTGTTTTTTGGAAGTTTTCAAGATCAGGCTAGAGACAGCCCTGAGCAAGCCTGGGAGACCTCAGAGAGGAGACGGTCAGACCAGAGACCTCCTGAGCTCCCTCCCACCCCAAACCATCCCATAAAACTGAATTTTGATATTTTTGAGAGAGCTGGGGGTGTTCAGCCTGGAGAACAGACCTTGGGCATTCCAGGGATCCAGGGGCAGCCACAGATGCTCTGGGAATTCTACTCCACGGCCTGCCCACCCTCCCAGCCAGTAATTCCTACCCAATATCCCTCTAAATCCATCTTCTTCCAGCTCACAGCCGTTCCCTGTGTCCTGTCCCTCCATCCCTTGTCCCCAGTGCCCCTCCATCTCTCCTGGAGCCCCTCCAGGCCCTGCCAGGGGCTCTGAGGTGTCAGTGGGGACAGGGCAGGACAGCCAGGTGCCAGTGACAGCAGCTGACCCCCCTGGGATGCCTGCAGGGAAGGACTCAGGTCCATCCCAGCCTGACATCCCCTGGCAAAGGGAGCTCGGAGCTCTGCACATCCTGCAGCTCTTGGGGTGCCGAGTCCCAGCAGGGCACAGCAAACTCCAGGATGCTGAAAGGAGGTTCTGCCCAAGGTCCCAATCCAGAGGCCCCAGGCAGGGATTTTCCCAAGGGATTGGGTCCTCAGGGAAGGGCTGGTGCTCCAGGCTGAGGGACAGGACATCCCCAGGAGAAGTCAAGTCCCCATTGCAAGGGAATTACCTGTCCTGCCTGAAGGACACAACTCCACACTTCCCCATTTCTTATTTATTTTCACTCCAGCATCTTCACTGACTTCTTGTAATAATCTAAAACATGGTGCTAAGAAAACTGGGATTCTATGGAGCGATCAGATCCTACCATAGAATTCCAGAAGGAACCAGCCCCAGTCCTATGCCAGGCACCACAAGGAAACATTCCTATGGACAATTTGTGACATGAATGGATTAGGAGGGAAATATTAATGCAGCCTGGGGCTTTTGGCCAGGAAAAGGCTCAAAAAGAAACAACTTTACAATTCCAGTGTCTGCCTAAATCCCTCTGCTGTGTCCGGATGGACTTGAAGCCCACAAACATCAATGTTTTATCATGAGTGAAAAATGTCTTCAGAACTCGTCTATTATGACAAAATAACTCAAGGGCCAGTCTCTTTTTAAGATTAGAAAGGCAGAGTGCCACTGAATTCCCTGCAGTTCCCTTGAGGGAACCCAATCAGTGCCTATAATCAACCATTTGGGGTTCAATCCCTCACCAAGGAAGGGAAAAATCAGAATTGCCAGCTCTCCATTAGGTTCACTGATATCTCAGTAGAATATTCTACAAACAGTGCTCAAAATGACACAAAAACCCCAAATTAGTAACAGCTAAGATCAAACCAGGAAAAATACAATTGACTGATGTCAATCCCTGATTTTAATTGTGATTTAGAACAGAGGGAAACCTGGATTTAATCTGTTTTGACCTTGTTCTGTATCCAGGAGCTCCTCAAAAACTGACTGTTCAAACACCTCAAACTGCAAACAAGAGTGACTGTGTGAACTCTGCTGCTGCTTCCTACTACACCTTAGTTCAATAAAAATACTGAGAATGTGAAAAGGTAACTGAGAACAGTTANCCCCTCCATCTCTCCTGGAGCCCCTCCAGGCCCTGCCAGGGGCTCTGAGGTGTCAGTGGGGACAGGGCAGGACAGCCAGGTGACAGTGACAGCAGCTGACCCCCCTGGGATGCCTGCAGGGAAGGACTCAGGTCCATCCCAGCCTGACATCCCCTGGCAAAGGGAGCTCGGAGCTCTGCACATCCTGCAGCTCTTGGGGTGCCGAGTCCCAGCAGGGCACAGCAAACTCCAGGATGCTGAAAGGAGGTTCTGCCCAAGGTCCCAATCCAGAGGCCCCAGGCAGGGATTTTCCCAAGGGATTGGGTCCTCAGGGAAAGGCTGGTGCTCCAGGCTGAGGGACAGGACATCCCCAGGAGAAGTCAAGTCCCCATTGCAAGGGAATTACCTGTCCTGCCTGAAGGACACAACTCCACACTTCCCCATTTCTTATTTATTTTCACTCCAGCATCTTCACTGACTTCTTGTAATAATCTAAAACATGGTGCTAAGAAAACTGGGATTCTATGGAGCGATCAGATCCTACCATAGAATTCCAGAAGGAACCAGCCCCAGTCCTATGCCAGACACCACAAGGAAACAATGCTATGGACAATTTGTGACATGAACGGACTAGGAGGGAAATATTAATGCAGCCTGGGGCTTTTGGCCAGGAAAAGGCTCAAAAAGAAACAACTTTACAATTCCAGTGTCTGCCTAAATCCGTCTGCTGTGTCAGGATGGACTTGAAGCCCACAAACATCAATGTTTTATCACGAGTGAAAAATGTCTTCAGAACTCGTCTATTATGACAAAATAACTCAAGGGCCAGTCTCTTTTTAAGATTAGAAAGGCAGAGTGCCACTGAATTCCCTGCAGTTCCCTTGAGGGAACCCAATCAGTGCCTATAATCAACCATTTGGGGTTCAATCCCTCACCAAGGAAGGGAAAAATCAGAATTGCCAGCTCTCCATTAGGTTCACTGATATCTCAGTAGAATATTCTACAAACAGTGCTCAAAATGACACAAAAACCCCAAATTAGTAACAGCTAAGATCAAACCAGGAAAAATACAATTGACTGATGTCAATTCCTGATTTTAATGGTGATTTAGAACAGAGGGAAACGATTTAATCTGTTTTGACCTTGTTCTGTATCCAGGAGCTCCTCAAAAACTCTGACTGTTCAAACACCTCAAACTGCAAACACGAGTGACTGTGTGAACTTTGCTGCTGCTTCCTACTACACCTTAGTTCAATAAAAATACTGAGAATGTGAAAAGGTAACTGAGAACAGTTACCAGATCACATATTCCTTCAGCATTCTGTCCTGAAGCTGTCTCAAAATAGATATCAGAAAGTAACGTTCAAAATACGAAACCAGAATTCAGTGACACTCCCAACATTTAAAATTCTTCAGCTGAAAGAAGCAGAACACATTGAAGAAAAGGGAAATATTTCCAGACAATAGGAATTTATAGATGACTTTGTAAAGCACACAATTTAAATAAGCTGATTTTTTGGTCGAGAACAACTCAACTTCCAGAAACTTCAAAACATTCAAGGGCAAACAAAGAAATTCGGGTGAGACATTTAATTGCCCACTGACATCACAGGAGAGCTCCTGCTCCCGCTTCTGCCCATGCTTTCCCAACACCATAAAATGCCAATCCAGATTTTTACCCCCTCAGAAATTCACTCTGCAGAAGCAAAACTTGAAGTTCTCATTTCAGCAAGTCAGAGAATTGAGGAACCTCGGAGGTTCTGGGTGAGAACCACAAGGAGCTGCTCAGCTGCCTGCTGGAGTTTTGGGGAGAAACAGGAATGAGGGGAATCATGGAATTCTTTAGGCTGGAAAATATCTCCAAGACCATCGAGTCCAACCATTCCCAGCACAGTCAAGGCCACCACTGCCCCATGTCCCCAAGTGCCACATCCACAAGGATTTTATATTCTGCCAGGCACGGGGACTCCACCCCTGCCCTGGGCAGCTGTGCCAGGGCAGAAAACCTTTCCAAGAAGGAATTTTCCCAATATCCAACTCAAACCTCCCCTGGCCCAGCCTGGGGCAGTTCCCTCTCCCCTGTCCCCTGGCTGTCCCCTCCTGTCAGGGAGTTCTGCAGAGCCACAAGGGTCCCTCTGAGCCTCCTGGGGATCTGCTGATCCCCAGGGCTGGTCCTGCTGCCCCATTCCAGCTCCAGCTCCTGTGGGATCTTTCCCTGCTTGCCCTGCAGGAAGCTTTTAGGTTTTCAGCCAGAGATAAAGCAACTCATATAAGTTCAGGGACATCAAACAAAAGCTGGAAGAGGAGCAGGATCTCCCCTTTCAGGACCTGTCAGACCACCCCAAGCCACAACTAAACCAGCCTGCAGTTAATTCCAAGCTATGCCAACCAAAAATCAGGGATATTTCGTCCCCAACGTTCCCACCTCACCTCTGACCACACACGTCCACCCTCCTTCCCACGCAGCAGCCCTGCTACTCCTTCTGATTCACTGAAGAACAACAAAAAAACCTCAAACCCTCATCTTTTTCCCTTTAGTTTCGCATGCTCAGGATCCTGGCAAGTGCCCGTAGCAATCTGACTGGTGCATCCCTCCATGGAACAAAAGGGACAGCAGGAATTGGGCACTTCTGGAAATTACAGCAGGTATTGAGCTGCCTCTGTTCAGACAAAAATCTGACCCCAGCTCTTCAGTTTCAGGATCAGAAGATCTCATTCTCTCACTTACATTTCACTCCAACATTATAAAGGCTGAGTTAACAAAACCCATTCTCTTTCAGCTGCTAATCAAGCTTTTCAGCCCCAATCTTTTCTTCTCAGGAGGCATTAAAATACTTATTTTGGAGAAAATCTGTGTGTATCAGCATTCCCTCCACCAAAACCACCCGTAAGCAGCTTAATGCAGGATATTTTAACAGTCACAAAGCTTCAGCTGATCTTAAGTTAGAGATATTTCCCTTCCAGTTTATGACTGGAACAAACTTCTGACACGTTGGAATACGAGGAATCATGTAAAAGTAAAAAGAACCCTAACACAGGTTACTAATCTCAAATTTAATATATATTCAAAATATTTTTTCCCTTTGTCTGTGCTGCATTCAAATCGCTTCTGCAAAAGCGAAGCGGCACTTTTGGTGAGTTTAGTTTCACTTTCTGGCCTCCAGTCCTGCTTTCTGAAGAGCCTTCTTGTGCAACTCAACAAGTTTCAGAGCTGTAGAGAGCTTTGGGGGCTGTGTCTGGCGCTGGGTCTCTGCAACACAACGTTTTAGGGTCGCTCCTGCCCTCCAGAACAGCCAGCACAAGGTTTGCCACTGGCACTGAAAGATGGCAAAGAGGGCAGGAGGCATCAGTCTGCCACCTTCCCATCCACGTTCTGATCATCTCCAGGGAGGTGTTGACACCAGAGCTGGGAGGAAATGCCATACTAAGGAGAATTCCCACTCTGTTCCCTATGAATTTCCTAAACTCATAAAATCCTGGGATGGTTTGGGCTGGAGGAAACCCTAAAGACCTTCCAGTCCCAACACTTTGCCATGGGCAGGGACACAAACTGAGCTAGGAACTGTTTCCAAGACGGTGCTCCTGATTACATCACTCAGAGCATTAATTTTTTGAAATTATTCCTTTTTCTCCATTCAGATGCAACAGTTGCCTGGGAATGAACTCCAGGTGCTGCTGCTGCTCCTGAGCTCATCCAGGGGTGGATAAACACTCCCCCTGCCCCTTCACCTCAAACAGAGGCACCAAAACAGGACAAGGACTCACCTCCAGAAAAGCAGAGATGCAAAGCCCTGCTCCCCTCCGAGACAACAGCCATAAAGGGAAAGGCCAAAGGGCCCAGCCCCACATCCCAGAGGGATTTCCCTGCCCTGGGCAGCACAAACCCCCAGCCCTGGGGTTGGCACTGCAGGGACGGGGATGTGAGGGCGTGACACCAACACAGAGCCTGTGGAATACTGGGATTATCCCAGGATATTGGGGTTAATTCATGAAAAAATTAACAACAGCTTCAGCCAAACATCTCCAACCCTCAGATGGTCACAGCAAAGGCCTCGCTGTGTCTCCAACTTTGTAGAAGGCAGGAGTTTATACCCAAATTTTTTGGGATCAGACCAGTGATTCTCTCTCGAGATACAAAACCACCCAGGCAGGTTCTTAAGAGTTCTAAGATTAGCTCAGGATGTGTTGTCCCAACAACAGGAAGACTACTTCATTAAAGTTTTGGTTTGAAAGGAAAAGAGAAAATAATTTAAGGAAAAATCCCCATTTATTCAAGAATTTCAAGGGGAGAAGCTTCATCTGTAAAATCTAATCTTGACACTTCCAGCTTGCCCTGGAAGCAACACCTGTCCCATAAATTTTACTCTTCAAATTTTCATTTCCAACACGTTCCAATACTATTGGAGCAGCAAACAGCCCAAAGACTGGGATCTGGGGATAATTCGAGGAAAACTTAATGGAATATCCATTCATCAATCCCAACTCCCCTCCCAAAAGAGAAAGAGCTGATCCTGTTGGGATGGGCAAATCCAACCTCCATCATCCCAACAATGCCATAAAGAGGCTTTTTCCTAATTTCCCCATTATTACCCTATTATTACCATATCACACCCCCATTATAACCCACAGCACAGCTCCCATTATCCCCAAATAACCCCCCCAACTCCCTGCAAATCCTGGGAATTACGGGAGAAACCTCTCCCTGCCAGGACACCGCGCTACCTTTGAAGCAATTCCCTTTTGTCTTAACGACTACAAAAAAAGATATTTAAAGGAAATAAAGCGATGTTTTCGCCTATGCGGTCCTATAAAAACTGGGAGGCGCCGCGTTCGGTCGCGCCCGCTCCCCTCAGGGGCCTTCAGCCCCCGGGACGGCCCCAAACGGGACCGTCCCGGGGGTGATGGC
>VZTB01005865.1:0-18700 GCA_013397245.1 Thryothorus ludovicianus | reverse complement strand
AAAATATTTCGTATTTTATAATAAATTATAATATATAAAATTATAAGAATCCTTTCTTATCAATGGGTATAAATGGTTAAAATCCTTTAAAATAATTGTTAATATATAATCAATAATAATATATAAGAAATGGTAAAAATCCTTCCTTATCAACCGTTTACATCCTTTACAATAATTGGCAGTATAAAATACATTATAATAAATTGGGAATTATGATAAATAAATTGTCAAAGCTTTCAAATTTTTAAATTTGATATTTTAAAAATACTTGAAAATATTTGAAATTTCAATATTCTAATTGCAGGGCGGGGCCAGGAGCAGGAGCTGGAGCCACCAGAGCCCCGAATTCCAGGAGAACTTCCACAGCTTCCCAGGGAAAACCCCCCCAGAGCAAGGCCCTGCTGGGCAGCCAGGGAGCTGTGCAGGTGAGATGGTCCAGGGGCAGGTGGGAGAGGTGGGAAAAACCCCAAATCTACCTGTGGGAAAGGTGGGAAAAGTCCCAAATCCACCTGCAGAAAGCCTGGAATGGATGGGTTAGGAAAAGTGGGAAGAGCCCCAAAAATCCACCTGTGGGAAGGACCAGAGAAAGCCTGGAGTGGTTGGGTTGGGAAAGATGGGAAGAGCCCAGAATCCTGCAGGAAGGATCACAGAAATCCTGGAATGGCTGGGTTGGGAAAGATGAGAAAAGCCCCAAATCCTGCAGGAAGGACCAGAGAAACCCTGGAATGATTGGGTTGAGAACATTTGGGAAAGATGGGAAGAGCCTGAATCCACCTGCAGGAAGGAGCAGAGAGGCCTGGAATGGTTGGGCTGGGAAAGGTGGGAAGAGCCCCAAAAATCCACTTGCAGGAAACCTGGAATGGTTGGGGAAGATGGGAAGAGCCCCAAATCCTGCAGGAGGTATCACAGAAATTCTGGAATGGTTGGGTTGCACCTCCAAGCTCATCCCATTCCCAAGGGCAGGCAGCTCCCACCATCCCAGGGTGCTTCCAGGGATGGGGCAGCCCCTTTTTTAATTATTGACAATAATTAACATTTCTCATCTGAGCTTTGTTGCTGGAGCAGCTCCTGACTTCGCCCAAAATCCAGAACGTTCCCCAGATGTAACCTGGCAGTCCTTTCATCACCAACCTTTCTGCACTAAAATATTTCAAACTCTCTCACGAGAAAGATGGAGAATTGTCCCTGTGATTGATTGGGCTGCTCTGTTAATTGGCCTGGATTAATCAGGATCAGTAATCCACCCTTGGTGAGCATTCAGGAATCAATGAGCTGGAAAAGCCACAGGCAGAAGCAGGAGTGGGTCTGCCAGTGACAGGAATGTGGATTTTCCCAAAAAATCCCAGCAAGCTGGAGCTGAGCCCTGCAGGAGAGCAGGAATGCAAACCCCTCCCTACTCCTGGGGTGGCAACACAGGGAAATGATCCTGATTATTTCCATTTCCTTCAGGTTTTTGATGAGGAAGGCAAGAATGTGACACCCCATCCCCTCTTCCAGCCAGACCCAAATGCTGTACCCAGGCAAGAAAAGTTAAATTTTAAAGTATTCAATCTGTTTTAGTGAGATTGAGTAAGTGTAGACAAGCTTTTATGCAAAATTATAAAATACATAAATTAAAATATTAAAAATATCAGTTCAACTATCAAAATATGTATAACATAGTAAGAATTCTCAGTTTTAATAATATTTAAGCAAGTTACCTGTGTGCAATAATGTGCATCCATCTCCAAAAATGCTCCTAAACAAAAAAATTTTGAGTTAAAACTCCTAAATTATGTTTGGCTACACTTTCATTTACAAACCTCCAGCACAAAGGGAAAAAAGAGTCCGTGGACTTTGGGCTGACAAACTCAATTAAGTTATGCAAAGAAGGTAAATAATTATTGGTGTTTTAAATGAAAAATCCTGAGCCATGGCCTTCTCAAAATGCAAGGAATAACTGTAATTATTTACAATTTAGAATTACAATTGCAAACATTAATTTCTGAGGTGAAGAGTTGCTTTTTTTGCCATGTTTCCCAGGCTATCTATTCCAAAGGACAATCCTAGGGGTGGGATATCAACCAGGAGCAAATATACATAAGAAATACCTTTAAAATACAAAGTACCTCCAGAAAATAGCCACTTTTTTTAGTTTTTTGAGACAATTTCTGCTTGTTTCTCATCCCTGAAGAACACGTGGAAGCAGCACATCAACACCCAACTCTGGCTTAGATGAAACAGAACCTCAACAAGACCCAGCTTGGAGCTTGCCTGGTAAAGAACACACGCAATAATTCGAAAATTAATACCTAAAATTATATACTGTGGGATTTGTGAGACCCTGAGCCAGCCCAGGGCCTTGCAGCACTTCCAGAATTAATTCTGATATTCATTTTGAGCAGCAGTGTGGTTTGTTGCCCTGGTTTTCAGCAGTGCAGGAGGAGGGGGCAGCAGACCTGACAGAAGCAGAGCTGGAGCAGAGGGTGGAGCTTTTGCTGTCGGAGACGTACACACTCTGGATGTTGGATCTGCCAACTGCCCTGGTGTCCACGGAGGCAGAGGAAGCTGGGAGAGTCCTGTAAGTCAGCTCTGAGGGTTCTGCAGTGTGGAGAACCCCCTCTGCTCTAGCTGCTTCTTTTCAGGGTCAGAATTAAAACCATGAGGGGCAAAATTCACGCTCAGACTTTGGTTTTTCTTCTTTGTTACCTCAGTTATAACCTCACTGATTGAGTGCCTCTGTATGCTAAATTAACAGAGCAAAAATGGAGCACAGAGAGAAGCCTCAAGGTCCTCTTAAGCCTAAACTACCCAATCATGAGATGCCAATGAATTTATTTTAACTTTAAATGCAATAACTAATCACCCATGTTCTGCACTGTGGAATTTCTTAACCAATCACACAAAACCACCTGCACTTGTAAAGAAGAAAGAAGGAAGGAGAAGGAGACTCTAAATTTCTCACCCTGTGAGATAACACACTTCCATTCAACTCCACACTCACAGTCTCAGTGCTATCACTCAGTTTTGGAAGCCTTTTCCATGGCCTCAGGACAAATGCAGTGTATCCTTGAGGATCAGTCCCTGTCAGCACAGAAAGCCTGAGATCTTCTGTGCCCAGAGTTCCAACACTGTCATTCAGGTCTGAGTTTTGTCATTCAGCTCTGAGAGTTCTGTCATTCATCTGGCACCCATTCCTCTGAGTGCCAAACCTCCATTTCTCACAGCTCTGTGTTCTTGATGAACTTCTCACTCCCCTGAAAAATGATGGCAGCTGAGGAAAATCCAGGGGTGGATAATTAGATTTTCATGAAAACAGTAAATTTCCAACTGCTGCATTGATTCTTGGGTGTAGCTCCTGATTATTTATGAATTAAGAAGAGTTAAACATGGCAAGCAGCTCCCCTTGGTGCTCCCTGAACTACCAGAACTGTGGTGGAAATGCTGGAATAGAAAAAGAGAAGTTTCCTTTTTGTCCCTTGATGCTCTGCCTTTCACTCCCAAGTGATGAGAGCTCTGAGCTCCCCCGAAGTTCACAAGCAGCTGGGAGAGGGATTTTTCCTTTTTTGGGGGGGTTCTGTTCTGCACAGGCCATTCCTGTTTCAGAACAGCACCACAAAGAACAGAAAGAGCTGCTGAATGACACAAAGACTGAAATAACATCCAGCAATCCAAAAAGCAAGAAATTTTAGACATGGGAAAGCCTTTCTTGTTAAAGACACTGAGAATTCCAGGCAGAATCTTTCCAGGGGGCCACCAGCCAGTGTTTCCTTTGTTTTCCAGGGAGAGGAACAGGATTTACGCAGAGATGTGCAGTGCTAAAATTGACAGTGATTACTTTGAAGAAAAAATGGTGCAAACCATCTCTGGAGCTGCCAAAACCAAGGAGGTGCAATGTGAGACAATCACCATGGCAGAGAAAGGTAAAACCTGGGCAGGACACTGAGAAAAGGGAATTTAACTTCCATGCCTAAGCTGGAGATATTTGCTCAATTTCCACTTCCAGAGCTTTCAGTTCAGACAGGACAACGTAGCTTGTGCCACGCTGCCCCTCCTAAATCTTGAATGCAGTGCTGGAACACTGAATCCATTGGAATAAAATTGTTATTAAATTTCCCAGAGAATGTTAGTTTTGTGTGTAAGAAGCCAAAAAACTTAGGCTGTTCTGAACACTTTTGTGTTAGTGGATGTAAAATGAGGGACTAAACCACAAAAGTAGTTAATAATCTGTTTTGAAAAGCTTTTTGCCACATTTTTTGTGTGCCTGGAGCATCAGCAGGGCTCATTCCAACACCAAGGCAAGTTTTTGGGTGGGAGCTGGCCTTGCTCAAGGGGAGCCACACCCAAAAAAAGCCCTGATGGAGCTGCAGCAGTCACAGCAGAGCAAAATTATTTTATCTGCTTTAATGATTCATATCAAGCGCAGGCAACCTTCTTTGTAAATTTGTAAAAGAGGGCACTTAAAAGATAAAATATTAAATCACAAATACCAGCTCAAATACCAACATCTTTGGAAGCAGAGCTGGTTCCAAAGCCCCCCCAGGTCATTTGGGGTGCAGGAAGCTCCTTGCAATAATGGACCCAAAACAAGAGCCCTTTGTGACAGGGAAATTCATTCCCAGGGATGATGGTGACTTTCTGGGATTTGGAGAATTCACTGGAAGCCTCAGAAACAGAACCTGCAGAGACACAAGAACCCAGAGCCCCAGCAGGGAAAAGCAGCAGATCTCCCTCAGCTGAATGGCAGGGTCAGGCTGTGGCTGCCAGAGGTAATATTTTCCATTTCTGCCCCATTCTCATCCTCCTAAACCAGGAACATTCCTAGGATTTGTGGGGAAAACTTCCTGAAAAACACTGCAGGAGAGTTTGCTAAGGAATCTTGCACTTCTCTGCACACTGTCATCAGAAATTATCTTAAATAAAGAGAAATACTCAGCAACAAGGTTTGCTGGTACTCACTTGAAAAAGTAGAAGCAAAACACCATTTGTGAAAAAGTCCAGAAGTATCTGAAAAAGATAAGAAAATTATAATAAGAAAAGGTGATAAGATGATAAAATTACTATAAAATTTATTATCTATCATATATAGCAGGGAAAAACTTCATAGTGAAATTGTTTTTTTGAATTTCCTGCTTTCTGCAGATGGAAGAAAATTCTTATCCCTTGATTGTTCAGTGTGAAGTTTTATCACATTCAAAGCATTTCCATCCCATTTATCCCTTCTCAGGCAGGATGGGCTCCATGACTCTGTGTTGAATAACCCCTTCCATGATCATTGCAGAGAGTGCTGTTCCTGCCAGGAGCCACGAGGAGAAGGAATGCCTTTCAGAAGAGATCTTAACTTCAGCAAACCTGCAGCAGGATTTGGTTGTCATGGAGAGGATTCTCATGGAGAACATTTTCCAGCCCAAACTCGCAGTTTATCGGCAGATTCCTGTCCTTGTAGGTTTGTTCCTTGCTCAGGAGCCTCTTACCAGGCAGAAATCCCTCATTTTCCACAGAAATTCCTCACTTTTGGCTGGCTAGCTAAACCTACCTGCAGTAGACCTGGCTTCCAATTGCAGTTTTAGAAGTCAGGATGTATTAATTCCTCAAATCCTCACTTTTTTTTTTTTTTGTTTGTTTGTTTTTTCTCCTACAAAATATTTGCTGAAAGGGCAAATTTTTCTTCTGGTGTGAATAATGAGGGTGAGCTAAGTGAAATGTTTCTCCTCAGACTCTACATCTGTGCATTTTAGAGCCTGTTGTCACCTCCGACGTGGAAGAAGCCGACAAGGATGAGGACGAGGATGAGGAGGAAAAAGATGAGGAGAAGAAGCAGGAGGAACAACCCATGCCAGACCCCCAGCAAAAGCCAGCAGAAGATGCAGGCCCCAGCCTGGAGCAGCTTTGGGCCTACAAGTGTGATTTAACCAGTGGTCACAGTGTGAGCAGCATGGCTTGGAACAAAGAGAACCCTGTGAGTGCACAAACCACCCTGAGCTGCTCCCAGAGTGGGACAAGCAGCTGCTGCTGGCCCTGAACTCCTGACTCTGGGCTGCTCTGCTGGGAGGGATCTCAGAAACTGATCCAATCCCTCCCTCTTGCTTCTTTACTATACAGGCTGCACAGCTTTAATTAGCCCAGAAATTCATTAAGTGCTTCAATTTACCCTGAGCAGCAATGCTAATAGGATTGGGCTGATCTAAAATTGAAATTTAACCCCTGCTGCTAAACTTTATAATCATTGATGGAGTTTATTTGTGGTAGTTTAGGCACCACATCTTTCTCTCTAACAGGAACCTCCCAAAAAAAGTAGAATTCCTCAAAATTCAAGCATAAGATGCACAATAACAGCACAGAAACCAAAGTTTCTTTAATCTGGTCATGTAAAGCTCTATTTTCCCAACTTACTTATTAAACAAAAATAATGAATGGAAGAGAGGTGAAAAGAAGCTGAGGATGAGAAATAGAAACCCAGTGAGGAAAGAAAAGGGAGAAAATAAAGACATTTCAAATCTCCAGATAATAAAAAGTTAGACACATTTAGAGACTTCAGTCTTAGAATACAGGGCAAACAATCAGCTACTTTTAAAAATGTGTGTTTCACAAACTACTCATTGAGTACAAGAAAAGAAAAATTAATGGAGCTGAAAGCTGAAGACTTGCTGCTGGTTTTTGTTTCTGCCTATGGAAAGGAATGAAGGGAATTCACTGAACTGTGGAAAGCTAAACCCCAGGAGTTTGAGGTGCTCTCTGAAGCTCCTTTTAACCCTGAGAGGAAAACTAGAAGTAATAATGCACATTAAAATATGATTCCAGGACATTGTTCCTCCCTGCACAGGACAGCAGCTTTGTTAGTCCAGACTTTGCCTTGCCACAGAGCTCCTTTGGAAAGGTCCTGCTGAGTTTCAAGTGGCACTGAGATATTGCTGTTGCTCTGTTCTTGCAGGATCTCCTAGCAGTTGGTTACAGAGAGTCTGTTTCTCAGGATCAGAAGAAAGGCCTGGCTTGCTGCTGGTCACTGAAGAACCCCATGGTAACAAGCCCCTTTGTTTGCTTTCCCTGCAATCTGCTTTTCTCTGGACAATTTCTGCTTTATTTCCCTTTTAGCTACAATTATTTACTCTAACTTCTGACAACACTGTCAATAAAATAGGGACACCTCTGCAGATCCATCTGAGAAGGGATCCTTTTAAAAGTAGCCATTAAAAAAAAAAACTTGAAATCTCAAAGTACCCCAGTAAAAAAAATTCTGATTGCCTTAAATTACAAACCACAAACAATCAATTCTGATTGCCACAAACATTTCAGTTTGCTTTCTACTACAAACTTCTCTTGACCAAAACTCTATGAGACAAACTTAAACCAGGCAGAGCCAAATCTTTGATGCATCTTTACCACACCAAACACTCTCATGAGTTCCCTGCTGCCACCACAGACATTTTTAGGTGTATGACTTAGTTTCCAGTGTCATATTTCTGCACAATCTTTCTTTCCCAACTTTATCAGTTGTAACAACAAACACACAGAGCCAGTCAGAACAGAACTCACCGTGGAGAGGAAACTCCATCTCTGGAGTCTCCCAGCAGACACTGAGTGCGTGGAGGTGAGAGATGAGAGGGAAATAAAACCCAGCTGACAGCTCTGCTGTCTCTGTCTCCTGGGCAGTGGCCAGAGCGCATTTTCCGCTGTGAGCACGGGGTCACTGCTGTGGATTTCTCCCTGGGCAGCCCCAGCCTGCTGGCAGTGGGGATGGTCAGTGGGGCTGTGGCCATCTACGACGTGCGGAGCCGGGAGGACGCCGCGCTGCTGGACAGCAGGTCAGCCTGGGGGGCACCTCTGGGCAGGGCAGCCCTGGCACGGGCACCAGAGCAGTGCCAGCCCCTCATCCTGTGGGGAACTGCAGCTCTTGACCCCCAGCTGTAATTTGTGTTCCGTGTCCTGACTGGGACAATCCAGCCTTGGGTAATGAAAATTAAAATCCATATAGGGGCTGGTGGTGTTGGAGCCCTGGGCACAGAGGATCTCAGGCTTTCTGTGCTGACAGGGACTAATCCTCAAAAATTCACTGCATTTGTTCTGAGGCCTTGGGAAAAGCTTCTAAAACTCAGTGATAGCACTGAGTCTGTGAGGATGTAATTGAATAGAAATGTATTATCTCACAGGGTGGAAAATTTAGAATTTAAGGTTTTTGGGACATAGTAATATATATTTAACAAGATGGAGGTTTCAGGGCATAGGTTAGTCCTTCTCCTTGACAGGTTTGGATGATTTTGTGTGATTGGTTGGAAAAACCCACAGTGCAGAACATGAGTGATTGGTTATCAGGTTAGAAGTTAAAATAAATTAGTCGGCTTCTCATACTTGGGTAGTTTAGGCTTAAAGACCTTGAAGAAAGAACTCCGTGCTCCATTTCTACTCTGTTAACTCAGCATGCAGGAGTTACAGTTAGTGTTACAAGTTACAGTGAGGCTGTAACTGAGATAAGAAATAATAAACACCCAAGTCCCAATAAGAATTCTCTCCCACACTTTTAATCCTGACCCTGAGAAGAAGAACCAGAAAAAGCCAAGGGGTTCACCTCACAGTGGCAGCTTTTGGTACTTTCTCTCTGATTCCTCTTGCCAAAAATGGAGAGAACATCAGAGTAAGGGAGGGGTGAGCAGAAATTAAGAAGAAAATGAGAGAGTGGGTGATGAGGAAGCTCCTGCCCTGAGGGCAGCTCCCCAGGGCTCAGACACTCTCCTACAAGGTGCAGACTGATTTCATGGTGCAAGCACATAAACAGTGCCCTGAAACTAATTATCAAATGTGTTTAGTAAAGGAAACATTTTCCTGGGGAAAACAACCAATGTTCAGACCATTTTTTTTTAAGGAAAAGCTGAACATTTCTTTTACAAGACTTAACACCCATTACGAAGTGGAAGCTTAATTATTTCTCAAACATGTTGTCTTGTCTTTGTTCATCTCTGATTTACCATATGTATTTTTTTTGTCCCAGTGCATCCCTAAATAAGCACAAGGGTCCTGTGTGGCAGCTGAAGTGGCTGGAACAGGACAGAGGTGCAGCAGCAGGTGACAAAAAAGAGACACTGATGTGTATTTCAGGAGATGGGCGAATGACCCAGTGGTTCATCCAGCAAAGGCTGGATTGCACTGGTGAGCACCTGAGACTGCTCCCTTTGATTCCATGAGCCATTCTTTACCTCAGTTATCCCACAAAACATCTCAGAGCTGCTGGGCATCCCACAGCAGCACGAGTTGCTCACACCTGTTTGACCAAACCTCCCACTCTTTGCAGACATGATGACAATCAAGCGAATAGAAAGTGGGAAGAAAAAATTGCCAGGTGAGAGAGAACGGAAAAGTGAAGCTCCCATATCACAGGAGGCAGCTGGAATGTGCTTTGACTTCCATCCAGAGGTAAGCTCAAAGCCCATCCTGGCTGAAGCATTAGCCAGGAAAACTGCAGCAGAGGTGGGATGCTCAGCTGGAGCTGCTTTAATGGGAGCTAGCCAGGGACTGGGCACTACTATTTAAAAGCTACTAATTTTGAGATAAATTGCTTTCTAGCTACTGAGATTTACCTCAAATGGGTGAAATGGTAAAAAAGGCCTTGTCCTCCCAGCCATGGTACTCACATTTCCTTGGGCAGGCCTCAGGCTACTTCCCCTCTGCGTGATGGCCAAGGCTGGGAGAGTTTGCTCTCAAGACTCAGCTGAGCTTCTTCATCCAGCTGATTACTTCCTCCACAGAGCACTTGAAGGATTCATGCCTTTTCCACATGGATTGCTGAAAATTTTCAGGAGGCAAAGCCCAGCACATTGTGCAATGTTGGAGAACACACCCAGCAAATGTTCAGCATTGTGGGTCCACTTTACCCACAGCTCCTCCTTGGCTCCTCAGGGCTCTGAACTCATCCAGCCCTGGGTGATTCCTGCAGGAGTGATAAAATCCTCCAGCCTAGGCTGCTGTTCCCTTTCTTGCAGGATACTGATATTTTTCTTGCTGGAACAGAAGAGGGCCACATCCACTGCTGTTCTTGCTCAAGCAAGGAGCAGATTCTGGGCACCTACAGAGGCCATAGGGTGAGTGACACAAGTAAACCAGGACAGCAGGAACTGCTCAATTAAAAAATGTAACAGTTTCTTTGCTTCTATTTAGTGAACATCTGCAACAAAAGTCTTCTCTTATATTAGGATTGAATTCCCATAGCATAAAGCATCATAGTCTTACAGGATTACTTTCTACACTGTCAGGATTTTTACCACAAACAATTTAAAACTGGTGCAATAAACTGGTTTAAAGCTTTAGTTCTGGCTTTATTTTAAGACAGCAATCAGAAATCTGGTTGTCCTATGGAGTTAAATAATCTTACCTGTGGGAGGAAGGCTGGGTGGCTCTAGGATAGATTCTGTCGCTCTACAGCAACACCAAATTCTGGTTTTGTTTCTCTCCAAACAGGGTCCTGTGTACAAAGTTGCCTGGAATCCCTCCAGCACAGACATGTTCCTCAGCTGCTCTGCAGACTGGAGCATCCTTTTGTGGCACCGGGGTTCCCACACCCCCCTTCAAACCTTCACTTCTGTCACAGCTGTTGTTCATGACATCAAGTGGGGTCCAAAATCAGCCTTCATCTTCACAGCAGTGAATGAGAGGAGGGTGGAGATTTGGGATCTGAGTGTCAGCATGTGAGTAATGACTCCTCTCAAGGAAGAGTCTGAAATTTAATTGTCACACGTTCTTACCTCATCAGATCACTACAGCTCCATGCTTTGCTTGCTCAAACCATTGCATTTTGAAATACTGTTGTGTAAAAGCAGATGGTGGTTACCAGAGATTTGGGGTTAGAAGAGAAGCAGCTGGATGCCTCATGGAGCTGATAAAGTGTAAAACTGTCCTTTTCCTGCAGAAATTGTGGCAAAGTTAGAAGGAAAAATAACAGAACTGAGCTACTGTGGTAAAGACTGGATGGTGGGAAGCTGGGATGGCTCAGGTACCTGTGCCCTTGTCCAGTGCTCTGGGCTTTGTTACTGACAGTGTGAAGCCCTGGTGGATCCAGAGCCCTGCCACATCCTGCAGATTATCCATCTAATAAAAACATTAACCACCACCCTCCAGGTTGGGACAGATTTTAGGCAAACAGGATATCTTAATTAACAGCAGCTGGGACTTTCCTCCAGGCAGAGCCCAGTTCCCAATTCTTGACACAACCTAGAACACAGAGAGTGAAATGTGCAGCTTTGCAGCTGATAAATGCATGGTAGCCATGAGTTCTTGGCTTGCAGCTTCCAGCCCGTGTTCTCCTGTGCTGCCAGCCCTGCAGGGAACCTCAGCTCCCTCCTGTTTGCCAGGAACACCGAGTGCCTGCTCCTGGGGGACAGCTGTGGGCAGGTGGGCGTGTGGCAGCTGCACAACCTGGCTGCCCCCAGCAGCCACCAGGTATGGCTCTGCTCCTCCCTCAGCAAGGCAGTCCTGGGAAACACCCAGCCAGGGAATATCGGAGTATGTGAAAAACAAGGCTCACTTTCCTAGTGAAATTCAAAAAGTTTGATAAAAGACAATAAGAGACAAGACAATAAAGCAAAGGTTAATATGGCTGGGATATAGCTTTCAGCCAAGAGCATGCCCTAATTCAGACCACACTGCTGTAAATGCACCAACATGTTGCACGTTCATAGGCCTCCTGAATTATTCAAAAATATTCCTTTGAGTTCCCCCAACCTGCCCCCATTCCATTCTGTAAATCAACATTTTTCTGTCTGCTAACTCTGATAATGGATGATCAATAAATTTCTTCCTGGGGGCTCTGGTGTCCATCACCACCATCTTCATCCAGATGGGATAATCCAAGAGTGTGAAGAATTTCCTGATTATCTTTTACCATCCTCTGAGTTAGTTACATGAACAAGAGCTTTTACATCACTATACTATAGCCCAAGAAAAATATATTTGTCCCACTACTATTTCTAACTTTTGTTAACAGCAGAAATAAAAGAAACTCTATTCATACAGCAAAGTTTTCCAACATTATACATAGAGCATTCATTTTATTGTTTGCTAAAAGCCAATAATATAATATGTACTTATAATAGTTGGAATCCCAATTCCAGCAGCAGGTTAAAAAGGTGCTGGTTCCTGCTTTTCTGCTGCCACACCACTGGAAATTCATTTCTTTATCAACAAGATGAATGTTTGCATGCTGCCAAATTTGACAGCACAAATGCAACCCAACCTAGGCCTGCCAAAAGTGCTGTTTTCTAGCATTAACAGAATTCCAAAGAAGAATCAGCTCTTTTTCCTCTTGTTTTCCAGGTTGGTTCCTTGTGTGACATTGTTGCTCCTGCTGGAGCTGTTTAACAGTAGCTGATATCCCTTCTCCTCCAGGAAACACCTGCTGTGTGAGAAGCAGCTGCTTACCCTTTTTTAAACAATAAAGTTTCTCTTTGAAGCCACACTGCTTAGAAACTTGTTTCAAATGCCCTCGATTTCCTCCTTTCCTCCCCTCATTGCATGACCAGGGCTCATACATGGATGGCTTTCTCTGGGATCCTGATCATGGAAGGGTCTCCATAATCTTTTCTCCTTGGGCCTTTATCCCCTTCTGCTTTCCCCCCAGGGTCTTTTCTCCTTGGGTTGTAAGGCTGGCTTTTTGGGGGGCAAAGCAGAAGAAACAGTAAAACCACCCAGCTGGAGGATTCCTGCCCCAGGGAACAGGGAGCATCTCCAGAGGAGTGATTGAGCACAGGTTGTAGCCCTGCTACTGAGCACACCACGTACAGAAAGGTGTATTTTATAGATGCAGAACACCCAGCCTCCCTCATTACCCTGACAATAAACACCCAGCACTCAAACACATCCCTGACTTAAGGCTCATTTGTGCTGCATTAACATCCACTTCCTTCTGAGTGCTGCACATCTGACAGGGCACACACCAACTTCCCCCAACATAAAATTCATCTTGGTGTGTTCCAAAGAAAGACACTCGTTAAGGTGAATCATTTGTTAATCATTATTATAAATCTGACCAAAATACACCTTATATTTTCCATTCATGCCCATGACTGTTTGCTCACTGCTAAAAAACAAGCTTTCTATGACACATCATAACCCACCCTGCATGCAGTGAAAATTAATTACCTGTGACATTATGGTGCTGGAAAATCCTTGTGGTGCTAGGAAGGGCTCAAGATCTCCAAAGTTCCTCCTGTATTTTCTCCTTAAAGATGGAATTTCTGACCATGTAATTGACAATTTTCCTCCTAGAGGCATTTTACTGCAAGGATTTTTTATAGAAATGTGAATACACTGAAGCCAGCATTAGGAACCAATAACTCAGACCCAACCCCTGCTCCCAGAGCAGAGACTCACCTCCATGTGCTGCAGGATCATGTGCCACTCTTGGCACACTGGGAAGCCTGGCTGGGTTACCAATGGATATCTCAAAGCCCCTCTGGAGGGGATTTTCTCAGCAGTGCTTGGCACTGGCAGGGTTTTCCCCCACAAGTTAGCAATAACCAAGGTGGAGAAATGAAGAGGGGCAATGCAGACAGCATGGGAAGGAGTTCATTCCATTTTTCTTTGGGATCACCAACACCAAAAGACCCCAGGCAGGACTGGGCACCAAGCAGCGTGGGGAGACACAGACACCAAACCCATAAAGTACAAACCACGCCATAAACACCCTTTTGCTCTGGCAGAACACCCATTAACTGCCTCCACCTAAGCCATACCCCATAAACTGTTACACCTCAGGTGTTTCCAGCAAAGCAGCTCCGCAGATTTCAGAAATCTTTAATCCCTGAGATCCCAAAGCACTCCAAGCATGACCAGAAACAAGCAGTTTATTTGTTTCCAGCAAACAGTGCCACCCTCAGAGTGAGCTGTTACCCAGCGGAGTGGACAGAGCGTGGCTATAAATGGGAAGGTTCCAGCAGGATTCCCCACTTGATCCTTCTGCCCTGCCCACACCTAGCTGGGAAGCAGCACCTCGGCAGCATGAAGGGCACGCTGCTGGCACTGGGCTGCCTTGTCCTCCTGCTCCTGGCACGGGGAGGGGAAGGGGAAGGGAACAAGGTGAGGCTCTGCGGGAGGGATTTCATCCGAGCCGTGGTGTTCACCTGCGGCGGCTCGCGCTGGAGGAGGCACCTCACTGAGCACCACCACCTGCACGGTGAGTACCAACCAGAGCCTGCCAGCCCTTCCCTGCCCGCTGCACCTGCATCCCAGAGCATCCCAGGGCATCCCTGGGCACTGGGGAGCAGCACATCCCCAGCTCCCCTCAACCCCTGCAGCTCCAGCCCCTGCCTATGCTGGGATGCAGCCACTGAAGAGCCACAGCTCCTCCCTCTCCTTCCAGCTTGTCTGGCTCAGCTTCCTGGGCTACTTTGCTATGAAAAATAAATAATTTAGACCAAAATTTTCCAAGCTCACCTGAGGAACAGGATTCAAGGCAGGACTGTCACTGAAAATCTCTCATTTCAAGTGACAGTGACAAGTTTCACAGAATCTCCAGGTTGGAAGAGACCTCCAGGATCACTGAGTCCAACCCAGCCCCAACACCTCACCAGACCCTGGCACTGGGTGCCACACCCAGGCTGTTTTTAAACAATCCAGGGATGGTGACTCCAGCACCTCCCTAGGAAGAACATTCCAGTGCTTAATTATTCTTTCTGTGAAAATCTTTTTCCTGCTATCCAGCCTAAATTTCCCTTGGTGCAGTTTGAGGCTGTCCCCTCTGGTTCTGTCAATGCTGACTGGAGAAAGAGATCAACCCCCCCTGGGCACAGGCATCTTTCAGGGGCTGCAGAGAGTGCTGGGGTCACCCCTGAGTCTCCTTTTCTCCAGGCTGAACACCCCCAGCTCCCTCAGGGTTCCTCACAGGGTTTGTGTTCCCAGGCCCTCAGTTTTGCTGAAGTCGGTGCAAGTGTCTTACTGTGGGCTGCACTTGCCCCACTAGAAACCAGAAACTTTATAAAACTTTGTAATTAAAACATGTTGAATATCTACTCTGCAATTTAAGCACCTTCATGTGCTTTTGTATATATTTATCCTTATCAGCATGTTTCTTGATACTCAGAAAATTTTGATTTGATAGTCAGAAAATTCAACCATTACATGCACAGCTAGAATTCTGTACTCTGACTGATTAAAATAAAATGAGAACAATAGAATAACTGAGGCAGACAACAGCAACAGAGGCTTTCTGCACTTCCTACATCTGCATTTCTAGAAAATTCTCTTGTAGCAGCAACCTGAAACAGATACAAAAGTGGTAATGTGGGAAATGTCCTCCCCAAAACTTGCTGAAATATTGCTTTTAAAAAGTGAGAACTACTACACCTTCACAGACTGCACAAGGCCCAGCTGTACTGAGGTGTTTCAACTGCAGCTGCCTTGTGATTTGTGTGGGAACACCCAGAACTTTGGGGGGGCTGATGCCTTAAGGCAACACCTGCAATTCAGGAATCCCCCAGGTCCAGCTCAGTGCTGGTCTTGAGCCTCTGACACAACAAATCAGAGCTCTTCCTGGAGGAGCAAATGTATCAGTGTGAGACTGAAGGCAACACAGGACACTCTTCAGTATAAATCCCTCACCTCCTCAGTTTTACCAGGCTGATCACAGACTGCTCCTCACAGTGAGGAGCTGCTCGTATCCGAGGGTAACACGCAGCTCCCTGGCTGCAGCTTGGTCTGAATTTCTAGTAAAGATAAAAAGCACAAGTCACTCATCTTTCCACAACTTTCTAATTTTTTTGCAACAGAGAGTGAAACTGCCCAGCATTTCCCACAGGAGGACGAGGGTGACGCTGATTTCTGGTCAGACCCAGAGCCCAGACTGGGCACCCACAGCGAAGAACCCCAGGATGCCAAACCTGAGCATGATCTGCAAAACATCAGCCAAGTCTCTGTGCTGAACAAGCGTGAGGCAGCCAAGCTGCTCACCACATCCTGCTGCAACGAGGGCTGCAGCAGGAGAGAGATCAGCTCCCTGTGCTGAAAGGCAACAGCCCAGTGTCACAGCTTCCAGGGATTAAAATCGTCATGACATAAACCACAATTCTTTCAGTCGTGTTCTTTAATTGCAGCTTTTGGGTGTTAAATGTCACAGTGCACACCAGCAAGTGGCTTCAGGTGGTCTGCATTTCACAGTGTTTAGAGTTAAACTTTCACAGTGGGTTAAACTTTTAGTCTTGAGTACATGAAGCATTTCTTCCCAACTAACTACTGTTCTGGTTTCAGCTTTGCACCTAAAATGTAGTAAAATAAGCAGCTTGTGATAGGTTTGTTCTCTGACTCAGGAAATTCTAACAGCAGGTTTCAGCTGGGAAATAGGGGCAGAAAAAATTTTCAGATTCACAGCAAGGTCAGCCAGACCCCACCTCAGTGGGGAATGGCTGCATCAGGAGAGACTTAGAACCTTCAGCACCAGACTCAAAACCAGGCAGGCAAAACCCATGGTTTATTCCCTACTCCAGATACTTCCAGTAATATTTCCTGGAGGAGAACAGGGAAAATACTGCTTACAGGGAATATTCTGAAAATATTTCCCCTACAGGGCAAGTTCTGAAAGCAGCAATCAACTGCAGAATTGTGTCATAAAAAGCCACTTCCCAGAGAAAACCCTGGGAAAGACCCTTATTCCATGCACCCAAAGGCTCACATTTCAAAGCAGGTGAGAGTACCTCGGTCCTTCACAGATCTTTTCAACAACAGAGACAGGAAGAGTTAGGCTGAATATTCATCTCTCCTGCTGTTAAACTCGACTACCTCCCTACTCAAAATAAACACCGTAGACATTTGCCACGGCAAACAGCGAGGTGTTCTTGAACACGTAGGAGGAGAGGGTGTCGCTCTGGGGGTCCCAGAGGCAGCGGCTGCCCACCTGCAAGCCCTGCCCGCCCAGCTGCCCGACGTGTGCCACCACCACGATCTTGTACCTGGGCACCGCCAGCGCCTTGACCCGCGCCTTAACAGCCTGCAGAGAGAAACAGAGCCAGCGGGTTCAAAAACGGGGATGGATTTACAGCAGGGCGAGGGGGAATGGGATTAAACTGACGAGAGGGCAGGGCTGGATGGGATATTGGGAAGGAATTGTCCCCGTTAGAATGGGCAGCCCTGGCACAGGGTCAGAGCAACTGTGGCTGTCCCTGGAACCCCGGCAGCACCCAACGCCAGATTGGAGCACCCTGGCATAGTGGGATATCCCATGGCAGGGGTGAGGCTGGATAAGCTTTAAGGTCCCTCCCCACCCAAACCAGTCTATAAATCTATTAATTAGATTATATATTGTATATATCTGCCCCAACCCCCGGGCAACTCTCGCCGGCACCTCGACAGCCGCTCCCAGCCTCTATCTCACACTTTATCGGCATTTTGAGGGGATACTTGGGGCACCTCATGGAGGCAAGAGGACAAATGTCCTGTCCCGGTCCCACCTCGGCGATGTCCTTCGCCGCCTCCCGGCACGGCCCTGGCTCGTAGCGCCGGTCCCTCAGGGCGCCCGCCACAACCTCCCTCAGAATCTCATCCACCGCCACCGCCGGGAAGCGCCTGCCGGGCCCTGCGGAGCAAAACTCGAGCTCATGAGGGAGAAATCGCAACGCTAAAAGGTTTTTGAAGGGGCAACCGAGACCCACCCGAGCCGGGCTCGGCAGGGGATTCGCCGCCCTCCATCGCCTTCAGCTGCGGAGGGGAGGCGGTGCCGGCAACGGGGCCCGCCCTCCGCGTTCCCGTTCCCCGCCTCCATCGCCTCACATTCCCGGCCTCCATCCCTACGTATATGTTCCTGTTCCCCGAATCCATCCCCTCACATTCTCGGCCTCAATACCTTCACCTTCCCTATCCCCGACATTCCCGCCCTCACGGCTGTGTGTTCCTGCGGCTCCCACAGCTCCCCAAGGTTTCCACCGGTCCCTGTGAGTCCACAGAGCCCCCACAGCTGCCCACAGCTCCCTGTGTGCCCCCACAGCTGCCCACAGCTCCCTGTGTGCCCCCACAGCTGCCCACAGCTCCCTGTGTGTCCCCACAGCTGCCCACAGCTCCCTGGGTGTCCCCACCGCTCCCACAGGGCCCTCTGTGTCCCCACAGGTCCCCGCACAGCCCCATAGCTTCCACACATCCCCACAGCCTGCCCAGGTCCCCACAGCTCCCACATGTCCCCACATAAACCCAAAGATTACACGTGGCCCCATGGCTCTCAAATGTCCCCACAGCTCTTTTATGTTCTCAAGGCTCCTGAGCGTCCCTGTGACTTCCTCAGGTCCCCGTGGCCCCCACGGGTTCCCACAGCCCTCCGAATGTCCCTATGGCCCCTGTGGGTCCCTATGGTGCCCATGGGTCCCTGTGGCCGACACAGATTCCCGATATCCCTGCGGATCCACACAGACCCCCCCATGTCCCCCCAGCCCTGAAGTGTCTCCATGGCCTCCACAGGTCCCCCAGGCCCCACAGCCCTCATGTCCATGCAAGGAAAATGAATCCACGAACACCAGAGGTTTATGTCCAAAGAGGAGACAGAGGAATCCTTTTAGTTTATTCCAATAAAGGCAGAGGCCATGGAGCATTTCCCTGGNAAATAAAGCGAAACAAACTGCTCCTAGCACCGAGGAAACTAGCCAGCAACCCTCCCAGGACATTTTTCACCTAAGGTCCCTCGCCGTGACCTGACTGGGAGTAGAAGCAGAAGACCCCCTGAGACCGCGAGTCGTAAAATGGACTTCCTGGCGACCCACGTGAG